>VWPU01015059.1:34863-97643 GCA_013398955.1 Callaeas wilsoni
GAGAGGAATGTCTTTAAGTCCCTCTAAGTTCCTGCTCTTGCTACCACATGCATTTCTGATCTTTTTCTCATAAAAAATAAAGCAGGAGAAGATAAACAGAGAACAAACAGTGATTAAAATAAAGCAGGGGATAGATCCTGTAAGAAGTAACTCAGTAGAATAAGACCTAAAGAAAAATACAGTAGAGATCTGTGGAGTTAATTGTGGCAATAGAGAAAGTGAATCAGGAACAATTGGTCACTGTTCTGCACATGATAAGATTAGGGTTGGCCAGATAAGATTATCATCCAGCAAGTTCGAAACAAACAAGAGGAAGAATTTTGCCATGCTGACATGTGCTGGTCATAGAATGCTTCTGATGCTCAAGTTTTCATCGTGCCAAGAAGTGATTTGACAAATTCATGGAAGACCTACAGGTGCAGAGACATCGTACATGGCTTAGGATGGGCAGAGATACCTGGAACAGAGGAAATCGCACAGTACTACCATAGTTCACTCTGCTCTGCTGCTTTTCTCTGTTTTACTTACATTCTTTGTTAGCTAGTGTTGGAAACACGGGAGCTTTGGTCCAGTACGGGCAAGGTGTAAAGGTATTAAAACAACATTAAATTTCTCTCTCAGCCTCACTCAGTCCAGACAACTTTCCTTGGACACAGTCAGGGTATAATCAAGAGCAGTCAGGCTTCTGGGGAGGAGGTGGTGGTAGGAATGGCTATTACAAATCAGTCCCTAGAGGATCTGTTTCTAACATATGTGGCCAAGTGCACAGATTTGGAGGTCTAGTTAGATTTTCAGTTAAATAGATATGGTACCAAAGATATTTATTTCTGACCTTGCCTATAGCTAGAGAAACAACATTTTACACAGACTCAGCTTAAGCATTCAGTGGTTGCACCATCTGAGCAACAGACCTGGCTAAACACAGAAACGACAGAAGGATTTTTTGTTACAAGTGAGGAGGCTTAATGCAGATGAAGTGGCCATATGGAGTGAAAAAACATAGCCATTAAGAAGATGGAAGGATACTATTAGAACAAGGATTCCCAAAGTTTGTTTATGGAAAGCTGGCACAACAAGCAGGGCATCAAGCAACAGGACTCGAAATAATTAACCTGTAACAGAAACCCCAAAACTTTTGGCACCCCCTTTCCTACCACTCTTGAAAGCAGGAGAATGAGTCACAGTTTCTTGCTGCCTTTCAGAGAAGAGAGGGATGAAGTCGGCTCTCAAGACTCTTGGGGTCCTCAAACACCCAGGAAACACTTTGAATGTGTGTAGCTGACTTTGGAGCTGGAATAGCCTCAAACAACACCTGAATTCATTGAGGATGTCTGTGGCCTTGTGCCTTACCCAAAGGTGTCTCAGACTACCCTTCGGGAACTCTGCAACAGAACAGGCGTATGGCAAAAGTCATCAAGACGAGTCTTGGTGTGAGAACATAATGCCCAGAAGTCAAAAAGTGGCTGAAATTCTAGCTGGGTAACATAAAAACAATGATCCCTCAAAAACCCCCTTGTATATAAAATAACTTACATGATCACTTCAGGACTTAATTCACAGTGTAGGGAAGTGACTGGTGAGACTCCTCCACCTGTTTCAGGAGGTGTTGTGTAACACTCCTACAGCAGGTATGTTCTTATGCAAAAGATATTCCTAGCCTCATAAGAGACTTTTTTCATGAATCACAGTAATCTTCACAGCAGACACAGCATTGCAGGTAGTTAAAATGCTCTGATTGGTAGCTGTCACAAGTGGTGTTTTGGACCAAAAGAGAGAGACAAGCTTGAATGGCACCTGAAAACCATTTATATGCAGTCCAATAACTATGTGGACAAACACAGTGGCAAATTCACAGTGTGGATAACAGTCCTCAGAGCCAGAAACTCAGAAACAAATGAACTTTTTGGCATGAGTTCACAATATGAAATCACTTTAAATAAAAATCACAAAAAACATTAAGCCTTCTGGTCATTTGTTTTGTGTTATGCTGTGGTACTGTCTCTGCAGCCTAGAGGTGATTAGCAAAAAATACCACTAAATCTCTACCAGGTACAGAGAAAACCCTTTAAAATCCTCTTAATTATCTGTCTGTGCCAGAAAACACAGTCAAGTTTTTCTATATTTTTAATCAGTGTTGTTACTGTTTGAGTCTTCTCATGTTTATTTTTCGTGATTTAAATACAAAGATTTTGTTGAAATAATGCTCTTTGATACAAATAATTTAGAGTGAAGAATGTGTGCCAGCAAAGCTAAGTTAATTATTTTGTCTGAATGCTTGGCAGATGAAAATGATGATAGACCTGGGACATGCCTACACTGGGCAGGAAGGTGTGGTGCAGAAATCCCCAGACGAACACTGAATGATCTAGCTCCAGACCTTGAACCAAAACAGCCACGTGTGCATGAAACTACTGACAGCAAGCTTCAATAAGCTCAGAACCAGTCCTGGAAAAATGCTGCTGGATCACCAGCTTCCCAGCTGGCTACCATGCCGTGCTGTGCTGGTTGGATGGTGCTGGGATTCAAGGGTTCAAGTCAGCCTGAGCCTAACCTGAAGTGCAGATCAAAAGAAACCAATGAAGACAAACTCTGAGAAGGTGCTTCTGCCCTAGTGGCAGCTGACTCTGGTTGGACATCAAAAATTGGCTGACTTGTTTCCTTCCTAAATTTTTTCCCCTTATTTTTGTTGTTTTCAACCTATGTGATGAAGAAGAACGAGGCATGGCTGAGTCACTTTAATGCCCACTACACATCCTCGGTATTCCACAGTAAGAGGCACAGGAAAGCTGGTTGGACTTCATTCCTCAAATCAAATGTCAGAAATGTTGTTAAATGGAAGGTTAGTTAATCATTTCAGATTCCATTTATCTTATCACATGCATTTACATAAAGGTAATTATTTATATGGTACACTAATTTGTTTGTATTCCCTATGGGAAAAATCCCGGTTTGTAGGAAGGAAACCAGCAGTCACCTAAAAGATGCAAAAATACTCCAGTGCCACCTTGTGCTACAGCCACCACCAGGATGAGAAGCTGGACATGAACCAAGTGATTCTTGTCTTTTTGGAGGAGCTGGATGGGCAAGGGACTGAAGAGGGGAAAAAGAAAGAGAATGACGGAGAGAGAGAATGCATTCACAATCATCCTCAAGACAGAGGTATTCCCTGAAAAGTGGAGCTCGGTCTCTTTGTAAATTCTTTGCTGCAGAGACCACAACTGAGCTGTTTTTCCCATTTTTGATGGAAGACCTAATTCTCCTAAATTGCATTACAAAAGGATCTGTCTGACTAGAGAAGGAACGATGGAGCTTTTTTTCAGCCTATTCGTAGGTAATTAAAAAGTAATTAAAACAAAAAAAACCAACCCAAAAAAGATCACACGTGAACTTCCTTGAGCCCATGCTGCAGAGGTGTCCTGATCTCCACTGGGCAAGCAGGGCAGCTGAGCAGCTGCCATGGCAGAGCAAACCTGCTGAGGGTGTGATTGCTCACAAGTGAGATCTCACTCCCATGGAATAACATCATGCTTCCATGGGTGTGGTGAGGAGACTTTTACAGCTTGACAAATATTTGAACTATCATTATTAGTAGTTATTTATACAACTCTATGACATTATACATTTATATAATACAGTCTGCAAGGCACCACTTGTGATTTGGTCACCAATGTTTTGGGTAGGGTGTAAAATGAGTTTATGGACTCTGGCCACACCTTTGAAGGGAGGTAGGACCTGCTGAACCTCCACTAGGGAGCCATGGGTAGATGCAACCAGTATGTCTAGGAAGCATCAAGGAATATGATTAATCTTATCAGTTTAGCCATCTAACGCTGCTTAGTCATCCATCTGTTTGGCAGGAATTTATCTTCGTGATTTCTCTCGCTTCCATAGTCACCAGGGGCCCAAGGCTAGATGCCTAAATAAATATCAAATTACATTTGAAGCGGAGCAGCACCCCAACATACAAACATGCAGAGAAACCGAAGTGCCTTTCTCCCACCTGTCTCAAAGAGCCAAGGCTGCTTAATCACTGCTCCACCAGCCAAGTCCTAAGGCAATCCACCTCCTGTTTCTAAGGCTCCACATTCCTCGTTTGCAATCCATTCATAATTACCCGTGCAAGGCCTGAGCTGATCCCAGCTGGGCAGCTCTGGGATGGGGCTCTGGAGGTGTCCCTCTGGGGTGCAGCAGTGAGCAGCTGCGGTGGTGGTTGGCTGTACCACTGTCTTTCCTTTTCTTCTTGGGGAGACCACATGAGTCTTGTGTTTCAGAGAGGAGCTGAGGTTTGCTGGTGTGTACCTGCAGTGTGGGAGGTGATGAACAGGACCCCATGAGCCAATTTATGCCAGGGCTGAGACACCTGAGCATCTGCTCAGGTGTTCACTGGGTTCCAGCTGTAGCTTCTTTATATGCTGTGGATATGTAGGAGCCAGCTCATGCAGCAGAACGGAAAACCAATTGCTTTTGCTCCTGGTTACCTCTTTTCAACAGAGAAGCAAATCCCAACGTGCCTCTGCCACCTAAACTCTTTAGACCAGTCCTGTCACACTGCTGGAAAGCTGGTTCAGATCCTAGGGATGCCTCCTCCTTCCTAAGGGTTCCTAGGCTCCTGCCTCTGGGCACGTGACAGCCTGGAGGAAACTGTACCAGCCTGGAGGAAATTGTACCAGCCTGGAGGAGCACTCAGAAGGAGTGGGTGTGAAACTAGCCCTGGACGAATTATCAGCTCTGAAGAGTTTCTGGCTCCGTTTAAGAGATGAAAACCAGTTGTTGGGCGGGAAGGATGGGTCCAAAGTCCTCCATCTCTGGCAGCACAGAGCAGGAAAGGCAGGCCATTCCTTCATGCAGGCCCTCACCATGGAAAGTTCTCCATGTGGATGGACATCCCTGCTGGGAACAGGCTGGCATTAGCAAGAGATGGCCAAAGCCTGAGGGCAAGGGCAGAGCTCAGCCACGCCTGCCCAGTCACTGGCTTGGTGGGGAAAGGATGTAGATACAGAGATCTGTGATTCTGTGATCTCTCCTCCAAGATCTTTTCCTCGACATGCAGGTATCAGAAGAGGCGTAAGCATGCGTGACTACACAACCAGATAAGATTAGGAACCTCTGTTATGACAAATATCCAGGGGCACTCAGGTAGAAATGCAACTCGGCTGCTCGATAACATCCCGAACAGCCTCACAACTTGCTCAAAACTCAAGCGAGGATGCTGGCCCCTGAATCTAAGTGCTGCAAGGATGGCTCAGAATACAGCTTATGTGGGGAAGCACTGGTAATTTTAGCACCCACATGTTCCTGCTTCCAGCCTCTCCGCCCTGGTTCAGAACCAGGCTATCAGCTAACTGGTGACAGATGTGTACAACCTCAGCAGGCAGAGGTTGGACAAGGCTGTAATGTACTGCCCTTAATGAGGTACTTTGATCTTACTCCTCCCTTTTTTTATTTGTTTTACAGTGCTTTCTCTCACTTTCATCCCCAGCAGACAGCCCTCAAACCGCAGAGAGCCTCCCTTCACAAATAAGTTTACAAGGAAGGAACCTGTGAAATGAGGCTGCATTTCAGGGAACTTAAACCCTTGTAAGGAAATATCTTTGAAAAATTAACTATAACAATTCATAAGATTCCTAGGAAGCCATTGAGGCATGCAAGTGCTGAGAATAATATTAAAACAATCCAATGAACTAAGGAAAATAATGTGTTTTTTTTCTCACTTGGTCTTTCTAGTTAACTTAAATATATAATCATAATTTTGCGTAGTCAGCAGTTTCCAATTTCAGTGGTAGATTTACCATGCTCTAAAGCCTGAATATAGCCCACTACCTTCCCTATTTATCATTGAAGATATTGATATTCAATACCAATATCATGAAGAAGCTGGCTGTCCTTCAGCAATTTCCATTAAAATGAATCTCTGTCATGGGAGCCATAGAAAAGTCCCTGATAGTGGATATTTATGTATCTTCATATCCCTTTACAACACATACATCTACATGTACTTATTTACACCTTTATGCTAAATAGAAAATTTTAAGAGCAGGACTAAGACGTCCTCTTGGATATCAGCAAGTCTCCAATGGGAGCATTTGCACTTGCCATATTGCTGGAACAGATTCTATATCTTCGGAAATTGTTAAAAGAGAGAAAAAAAAAAAGGAAAATCTAAATAATTAATTAAATAAAAGCCAGATCTTGTGAAAAAGACCTCATCAGCTACTTAACAGCTCTAGCAGATGCGAAGGCATTGGGCAGTTGCCTATAGCAATTTCATACATGTAGAAGTTTGGGAAAATGGAAATGAGACAAAAATGCTAACTTATCGACTTATCAAGATGGAGGGGGGGGACTGTGACTCCGAGTATCACTTCTCTTCCCAGACATCTCAAAATCACGGGTATGTAAAAGATGCAGTTTCGTGCCCATGTGCCTTCCTCTAAATATTGGTGATGCATACAGGTGTCTGACACCAGCCCCAATAAACGCCCACCGATCTGTCAGCATCGGGGCACACGTGCATGCCTCTTACATGACTCGGGGTTTGTTTTTTAGTCGTACCTAACTGAGCAGCCACATGAGAGCCGTGGCCCGTGAGTCACTGTCAGACATCAGATATCACATGTGGGAGAATCGCAAAGTATGACAGATACTGTTACCATTATGTAAACTTCCCGTCATCATCGCTCTTGGATGTTCATATTCATGAGTTACCCTCTGCATGCCTCGAGCTGGAGCTTTGCTTTCTATGTAGGCACAGGCAAACCCAGTTGTTCCTGATTGTGAGATGGAGCCTGTTTTGTTCTCTTGTTTAGACTCTCGGTTCAGTTTCTTACCAAGCCAGCAAAACGCTACACCCTTTGCTGTATGTGCATTCAGTTTCTGGTGCTAGGATTGTCAAATGCCTCAATTATTAATTTGCACCTGCTAATAGGGAGACTATATATGCAGACCACATATTCATAATTAAAATCAACTTGACAAGTAAATAGTTGAAGGGAGGGGCTGTCCTGAGTTTCCTGATATTTTTCTGACTTCATCATATTGTGTAATTTCCACCCCCCCCCAGCCTGAATGAACAGATCTTTAATGCCCCTTGGCACTATTATTTTCTCACATTAATAAGGAGAGCATCTGTGTGTCTTGACTCAGAAGATAATCTGTAACACATACAGCCTGGTAAACAACAACAAAAAAAAATGTGAGAAACCTGTGTTTATCTGAAAGGCTGCGTTTTATAAGCAGCATACACTCAGAACCTGAAATGATATATTGAGGCAGCTGATGGTTGAACTGTGTCATGTGCTGAAGGCACCCAGGATGGGAAAAAAAATATTCTGATTGTCTTGGATGCCCATGCACCCTTAGCTGGTATATACTCAGCCTCTGGACAGCCATGTATTACACACCAACTTCAACATTCAGAGGAGGTAACTTGGAGTGAGTTTTATAACCTGGCAGCTGATGGTTTTGCTGTGTTTTCAAAGGTTTTTGTATTCCTCAAAATTAGAGCAAAAGGTGTTATCCGACTCCTCCAAATGACACAGAGAATGGCAAAAGCACCTTTGTTCCCCTAGACTGTCTGAACAATGTGTTAATCCTTACCTTGAGAGATCACCTCTAGAAAAGAGAGGAGGCTTCCAACCTTTCTGTCAGTGTGAGCCAGTTTTTCTACTGTTGCAGCCAAAAGAAGGTGCCAAGTGACGGCAAAGTAGGTGCAGTTTTGTAATTAATAGGTGTGAGCAAACTTTGGCTTTGTGCATCTCCCCAGAACCAGGGAGATGGAAAAAGGGCAGAGTTGTTTAAGTGAAGATGCAGGAAAAATGCATATGGAAATGAAGTATTATTTTTATTATCGAGCACCTGCTAAAGAGTGGTGTCCCCACTCAGCTCTACCTGAGCTGACGGTGCAGAATTTGACAGAGTGGTCTCAGCTCTGTGTCAGCCGCTGGTTTGGTGCAGGCAAGGCAGAGTTGCCTTGGAAAGTCCTTCAGAAGCAGGGAAGCTGAGGTCTGCAAGGCTGAGGAGGGTAAACTCTGTCCAGAAGGGATGGAAGTGGGTTAGGTAGCTGGGTGGGTGGGTAGGTATCACCTTTGCCATTCCTCTATGCCCAGGAATTCAACAGGCAGCTCACGCTCCTCTCATGAAAAATGGAAACCTGTAGTCCTGAAGTGTTTTCTCAGTTTTATTCAGAAGTTCATTTCCCTAGGGACGTTGTTGGAGGAGAATGGTCTTTTTTTTACATCTGAATGTTTTGCAACAGAAAAAAAATCTTTTTGAAATGTTTCAGTCCCATTTAAATATGTGTTAAAGAGTCTGCTGTTAATTATCCATCCAGGATGATGGCATCTGTTATTTCTTTTTAAATGCTCCATTTACTTTTACTTTATAATGAAGTGCAGTAAATCTATTTGCAGTGGTTGTTAACTCTTTGAATTAGTTTCAACATTTTTAATATAGTTTTTAATAAAGTTTTTAGACTTTTGCCACACATTGTCCTCTTGAGGGCCTGAAGAGAAAGCTAACATATACATTTGAGGGAGGTTTAATTCTGACCTGTTAAGAAACCTCTCCTGATACTTCATAAAAAAATAAGAACTTTAGAAATTTTGAAGGAAACAAACTATGTCATTTCTCTCAACTTTTTTTTTTCTTTTTTTTTTTTTTTGAATTGCCAACATTTCATACAGATTTGCACTCCCAAATCTTTCTGCTGGAAGCTATTTACATCAGAAAGGAAGAATTGTGAAGCTGGGGGCTGAAAAACAGAATTTACACTTTTTTTCCACAGCATTTCACATATATTTAATGTTTCTTTTTTTTTTCCCCTCAGGTCTTTGTAACACACTGTGTTCCAGATCTCAAGCTGGATAGATTAAGTGGCATGTACTCTATTTGACATGTCAAATTTCTGTTACTGCTGCCTGCAATACATGGGAGCAAATGTCACTTGTATTTTTTGAACATATGCAACAAATTTCAACCGAGAAGTCAGCTCATGGGTGTCTGGGGTTTTTTTCCTCTCTTTCTTTTTTCTTCCTCTTATAATGCCAAAAGGACTTAGAGCCAATCTAAATGTAGCTGACATCAGCTCTGTGGTTCCTTAGTCAGAACAGGGTAGGGGGGGACCTCAGTACAAATGAGAATTTTCCCTCTAGATTCTCCTAGGATCTGTGGCCCTGGAGAGTTAAGAATCCTGGAATACTCAGTATTTTCTCAGATTTTTTTTTGAGGCAGACACACGAAAATAGAAAATCTTGCCTTTTGTCCCAAGAGTGTGTGTTAGGTCTCAGCTCTGCAAACCAGGCAAGAGCTGGTGGGAGCAGCAGGACCCTCACCTGCAGCCCTTCCTGCAAGTGCCTGTCCCCTGTTCCCACTGGTGTGGGGCCGTGCAGTGAGGAGTGGGGCTGGGGGGGTTAGTCTGCAATGACTCCCTCCCTGGAGATCATCCAAGGCTGTGCCAAAGCTTGTGCTGGTGCCAGTTTAGGATGGATGAGCCCTGAGTTAGTATGTATATGCCTTGGACACTTCTCTTGACCTAACTTTTCTTGTTCCCTTCTTGCAAGAGCTTATGCTTTATTTTAATTTAACAGGATTGCTCTAAAAAAATATCCTAGAGATGTGATTCCTACTGCAAAACCTTGCATTCCATTTAAATTGCTACCAAAATTTATTTCCTTCTCAAAGCCTGTTGTTATACGCAATCTACAATTAGTCAAGGAAATGGGTTATCCTTTCTAATTCCAAACCAGTTTAAACATCTTTCTCATGTGTTTGGAAAAGGATATTACATAAAATATCGGTCTGCTATAAAAGGCAATAGTGCAGCAATACTTATAACCATGACGTACTGAGAACATTGCTATGATAGTCTCTTAGAAGTTCAAAACATACAAAAGTGAAAAGTTATTCTATACAGAAAGGGAACAAACCCCAAATAATATTTAAGTGATTTTTCTTTTTCTTGTAAAAATATTTAAATTGACAGTAAACAATTAGCTGAAATATGAAACCCTACTGACCTCTATTGCAAAGCATGGCATTTTCGTAGTACTGTGTAAATTTGCCAAAATAAAGAGACCAGATCAGTCCACACCAAAGATAATTTTGTATAAGTCCAAACAATACTTACGTGCAGTTTCAAAAATTCTTTGGAGGCTGCTTATTCACTATGAAAAAGTCTTCTCTCTGGAAAGACTTAATAGACATAGAGATACTTGTGAATGTCTTCTCTCCTCCAAGAACAAACAGAACTATTGCAACTGGATGACCACTTCCTCTGACATTTCCTCCAGGGGTGTGGAGCCCTATGAGATGTTCTCCCAGTTTTGCTGCTTAGCTTCCAGATCTGCTGGAGGACTGAGACTTCATTTTTTCCCTTCATTATCAGTTTTCTCCTCCCCAGACTCCTGTCACCCAAAAACTGCAAAGCCATGGAGATTATTTATTTAAATATCAGAGCTAATCCTACTCAAAGTGGAATTAACTGCTGTGAATGCCCCTGATTAGCAGCCTGGTGTCTGTGTGAGGATAGGAAAATCTCTGATAATTAAAAAAAAAACCAAACCACTTTATTTCCAAAACTGTCTCTCTTAGCTTAAAGTAATAGAATTTTTCTTAATCTTTTAACATTTTGAACTATTCTTTAAAGCTTTCCCTTTTTAATCCTCTAGCCCTCTTCCACCCCTCCCTAGACCAAAAAAGGAATCCCCCCTTTCAAAAAAAATGGAAAATAAAGCACTTTCTCTAGCAGATATAAAAACTGAACTGCACATAATTTGAACTACAGTTTTCATCTGAGGAACTCTTACCTCCCCAGGCCCCTTGCGAGCTGCCTGCCTGTGCTCCTGTTACCCTTGGCTTTCTGCCCAAAGTTAAAGTACACGTTTAGTATCTTTTTAATATTTCATGTGTCTCCCATCTGGTGGTCCATGTTCTGGTGTCACAGGAGATGGACTTAATGGTCTGAAGTTAGGTGGCCATTTCTCACTACATAAGGGCATTATAAGGCAGCCAGATAATATACTGGAGGATTATTCATTAATGCCTACCCAACTATTTTTTTTTTTCAGGATCCTGTAAGATTGCTTCACTAAACGCTGAAACCCATGTTTGGATTATTTTTCTTAACAATCATTATTCTGTATTTATCCATACTGAAGTATATTTTTAGCCCATGTCTTTCATCAGTGAGAGGATCTGTGTCCCTTTAGACCCATTTCATTCTTCCCTGCCATTTGCCATATTAGCTATCTGGCATCACCATGTTACTACTTATCCTTTTGGGGATTATTGTGCTACTGCAAAGGTTTTGCTGATGAACTATGGCATAAATTTTCTTGACCGTTAATTAATACCAAGCATTACATTTTACGGGCGGTTCAGGATGAAATAGGATTTCATCTTCCTACAAGACACATCAAGGATATATGGATTTTAGAAATTAGAGACAGGCATGCATGCACTCCGCATAAAAAATATATTCCCAGGAACCAATTTCCTGGTGGCAAATTATTGGCTGAATATATCAGTACAGATGGCTGTCTAAAATGCAATAATGCTAGGCATGTGTCACCATGATGTGGGAACTCATTCAGAAATGGAATACTGCAGCATTGGAATAAATAGATATGTAGCTGAAATTACAGATTGTGGAATACAGGATGGGCGCAGGCTGCTGCTGCTGCTTGGTGCTGAGGCTCTAAGTTCCCTTCCTAGGAAGCAGAGATCTCCATAGGCATTTTGTCATATACTTGGTGCAATTTCAGCTCTTAATTGTCTATTACAGAATGGAGAAGAAGTTAAATTTAAGAAAAAAAAAAAGAGGTCAGCTTTTGGCATAGCCACGAGCTGATGTTTGAGGTCCATCACCATCACTACAAGCCATAAGGAACCAAGCCAGGTGCCTTGGTCTGCCTGAGGTCAGGAGCTAATCTAAGTGCCTGGATATCCAGGACTTTGAAGAAATTTCCTCCAGTAATTAGATTGAGACATTTTGGTTTACAAGTGTAATCTTTGCAAAGGCTAGATAGAAGTAAAAACACAAAACCGCTGAAACTCTTTAAATGGAAGAGGAGAAGCAATTATTTTCTCAATCTCCATATGTTTATATTTTGAATACAGGTTGTAGTTTTATGTAGGTAGAGAAAAAAATCCAGTTTTCATGTTGTATTTTTGTTTCTTAACACAGGATTTTAGGTGTCTATAAATGCTGTGAACCTCATAAACACAGAAATAACTCACAGTTCTGAAGCAACTGTTTGAAATCTTGAAAGGCATACTTCAAGGGCCACATGACAAATTTTGAGTTTACAAGAAACCCTCTCGGATTTTCAGTAAAAATGAATAATGGGGCACTTACAGCTTTTAGTCTTGACTGCACTTCATGCTCTTCAGTGACACCACAAAATTGTTCATGATTTGCTGCAAGAAATGTAATGATTTTTCTTTAATTCTTATCTGTTGAATTTTTGTACTCTTTCTGTACTACAATAGAATTAAAAAGGGGAAGAGAGATGAGACCTTGACAGTTGTGGCATTCTGGTACATGCATAAATTTTTTTAACTTTTCACCCTTTCAAGATACGTAAAAATCTTCTTCTCTTTACCATATGTCCTAAAAACACATGCCATGTACATTGCCACAATGATGGTGTACATGGCAAAGGACTTAGCTTGTCTACCCTGAAGATTATGGGTTTGCTTTGATTTAATCAGAATAGTGATCAAAGAGCAAATCAATGGTGTTTCTTGGCATGGGTGTATAAACCACTAATATCCTTATGCCAAGGTGTCTTCCTCAAGGCTATTGAAATGCAAAAGCTCCCTACAGTATAAAGACCAGGCTACTCTCTCTGTAGCAGACTAACTGGAAATCTTATTTGTAGGCCTGTCAGTAGATGCTGAAAATACAGATATTTGGCATTAAATTCAACTTTCAGTGACAGATTCACGCAATTCGTGGGCATCCAAAGTGTTGCACTGTGAGCAGAATTTTGCTATCCAACTTCGCCTAGAATAAAACTTGCTCTTTGGATTAATATAATTTCTGAAAGATCACAAAAGGATTTCAGTACACCAAAGATGTTTTAAATTTTGTTTTAACATTTAACCAAGCCAAGAGTCCTATCAGAAGCTGAAATGTCTCTCTTTCCTCCACTCCCTAAGACCTGCAAAGGTTTGTTCTTGGAATGTAAAAGGATAAAATGAAAACCTGAGAATTCATTATATATTTGGAGAATAGCAATTATAATTGCTTTTCTCACTCTCTCTTCTTGTATGGGCTTACTTGTACATGTGTCTGCTAAATATGGCACATGTATTTAACTCAGATTAGAAAGCAGGCTGACCTTCATAACCATGTGTACTTATGCTCTGCCTAAGGATAAATACATTTTAGTGGAAGACTCTTCTATTCAGTTAGGTAAAGACACTTCATGCTATAAGAAACATGCGATTTTATTTTCACATGGAACACTTTTTCACAAGAAAGGAAGGGAGATTAATCATTTCGAGAAATCCACAGTTTTTCATTCATCTTAAATATAGAAGTTATTCAGCCCGACAGTTTTTTTTCCATAATTTTTAAAATTAATAGTACTTGTAAGTGTTGAACAATAGTAGAAGAAATACCACTCTCATTTCCTATGTAATCAAAAAGATGTTTCGTTATGCTTTATTTTCTAATTCAGTTTTTAAGTGTAAGAGTGGGGTTTACATTGAGTTGACAGAGGCCTTGATAAAGTAGAAATGGGTCAAAAAATATTTACTACTACTACTAAATCACCACTGTTGCTACTTATCTAAATACATTCCTGATTTATAAGAGCTGCACCCAGAACAATTTCTTAGTTCGTCTCACAGTTGGATTAAATCTTAGTAGATGATTGACTATATGTTAACTGAGAGACGGTTAAATCTCTTTTATGAGGCATGGACATGTTAAAGGTTATTTTCTCACTTTTTAGAGACGTTTTCTCAAATGTCTCTCAAAAAATGTAGGACTTTAAAAGAGAGCTTTGAAAGAGCTTACACTTCAAATGGTGGCTGAACCGAGAAACTGCTAAATATAAACAAATGGAGAAAACCAGGAATCTGTGCTGGCGCTTGCATTTTCCTCCCCAGCACGTGCTCGTGCCCACACACAGGCACAAACTGCCGGATGCATCCTCACCTGAGATAAACTTCCACAGTTTTCAAAGCCACTCACACTGTGTTGATTCATCTGTGATGGTAGTTTGAAAAGCTTAATGATACCCTCACTGTATAACAGCATGAGCAAGGAAGGAATTTAAAGTTGCTGCATTTGCTCTGAAGCAGACTTCCTTTGCTTCTTTAATTCTAGAATCAGAAGTTTATCACTTGGATGTAACTCCATATTTCCATTAGAAGTGACCGTGTCAAATTAGGAAGTGTGTGTTTCCATTTAAAGGCAAATTTGTAGGAAGAAGGAAGCAGCCTGCCTGCATTATTTAAAGCTTGGCTGAGATATTTGCAGATTTATTAGGAAAAAAAGTACAAACCCTGTGTCTCTCCTCATTCTAAAGGGCTCCACACTTTCCTCTTGGCTTTCACGGGCACTTTGCCCAACTACAGGACAGGGCTCTGAGGTCTCTAGTGCAGAATGAAGGCTAATTCAATTGTTGCATGTTGACACTCTGTGGACTCCAGTCCAAAACCCTTCTGAAACGTTTACTACATTGCTGATTTATTTTCCTTGGAGGCACAGCTCTCTAACTGCCCTGGAAACTCACAGCTGAGCTGAGTGACTGGTGACAATATCTGTACTGCTTGTGGGGCAGTCTGCTGTACTACCCCACTGTTCCAGCAACTTACTGCATGTCAGAATCCATCACATCCACCCTTAATTTTAACTAATTATTGCAGTCATTCAGGTTGGTGGGTTTTCTAAAACTGTTTGGCTGTCACATTTTGGGGAAAACAGAGAAATCCTTAGACTGTATATTATTGGTGCCTCCTGAGCCCTTGACCTAGGAAGCAAAATATCTGAACAACTAAAGACAAAAGAATTTCCTTGTCTCAAAATATGTAATCTAAAAAAGGTAATAATCATAAAAAATAAACCTTTTTGTGCTTATTTGATAGCAATTACATGTTTTATACCATAGCCTACCCGCAAGATTTTTATTTTCATGGGTGAAGACAGTGTGAACCTATCATGTCTCTCAGTAATTTTACAGTGATTCCCTCTGTAGGAACCTTAATGTCACACACCAATGACTAGTCCAATCACTTGTCTCCACTGATATTCATAGGTATTCCATCAGAAGGTAAAATTACTCTACAGTGCCTTTTTTTGACAAAATTTTGCAAAGCTTTCATCCTCAGGGAATCTTTTTCTGACTTTATTTTATGCTTTAAAGTGCAGAGATTGACACTTGTCATTTCAATGTAGCAGGTAGAAGTGAAAAACTTTTAATCCATACCCCAGCACAACCTTTTCCTGAAAATGCTTTTTATGCCAGTAGTGAGCTTTGCTGGGTTATCCAATGCAGGAAAAACTTCCTCAGATTTATGTGTTTCTTGCCTTTTAATCTCTACACTTTCAAAAGCAGCAGGACACAGCTGGGTCGGATCAGACCGGTTGGACCCCAGTTCAGGCTCTGATTTGGCATCTGATCTCGGTACTCCTTGGATCATGCTTTAGAAATTGTCTCCCATCTGCAGAAGCCCAAAGGCTGGGTGTGCACATAATTAGAATCTGTCCCTCTGAAATCCAACAGGAGCTGCTCCCAGCTTGGCTTATGAGCAGATCACCTATGTAACTCTGGAGAAGATGAGGTTACCACAAAACTTTGGGGGGAATTGCATTAACCAGCACAAGTCAGAAATCAACGGTTGTGATTTCTCTGACTGTGGCCCAGGATGCTAGTCCGATTTAATGGAGAAGAAAAGAAGAAAATGTTTGAACAGACCTGACATGAATTTCCGAAATAGCTCTTAGCCAATGGCGTATTGCTGTGGCAGCATAACAACTGTCACAAGGTTTTCCCGAATGAGAAAAAAAGAGCATTTCTTTTGGAAGATAGAAATTACTGGTGCGAAACAAACCTGGATGACGTAAAATCCCAGAAACTGAGGTGTATCTGACAGCACAAGACTTGTTGAGGCCCAATCTAATTCAGAAACCATAATTTGCCAATTCATACGCCCCAGGAAGATGAGTCTGTCATACACGCGAGCGTGCCAGCAGCGTTTTGGCTTGTGATTCCCTTCTGCCAGCCGGAGCTGTGGTGTGAGGTGTGGGATCTTCCCAGCGCTGGAATGCGCTTCTGGCCCTGGCTCATGTCGTGATGGACCTGCACTGCCACGTCTGCCAGCGCACCAAGGTGAGAATGCAGCCTGAAATAAACTCAGTGGAAAAACTAGGCAGAGCTCCACGGTGGAAAGAGCAAGGAAATGGACTTTTGGTTTAGAGTAGAGTAGAATAAAACATTTCAGTTTGTAGAGGTCTACAATGACCATCAAGCCCAACTACCTGATTACTTCAGTGCTGTCCATGTTGCATCAAAGATGTTTCTTGGGGGAAGTTTGGGCTAGGATGGTCTGATCTCTCCGATGTGGGAAGCAAGTAAGACAGCTGGCAAAGGCAGTGCATATGAAGCTCCCCCTCCAGGCTTCACTGAGGCTTTTATCAGAATGCTATATGCATGTCTAGCTTTAGTTACTGGATGGTGTACAGAGACAAGGCAGGTGTACGACATTTATTTTTAGATAGCTTCTGAGAAAAGAGGAAAGCTGCATGCAGCAAAATTTTACTCTGGCAGCACAACATAAAAATAATTTGCTTTCTGTCTGCAAACAAATTCAAATCCTTATTTTGCTGTATTAAAAACAATGTAAAATGAACAGTTAGCATAAATAAGTCTCACTGCTCAGTGGACTCTCAGCTACATGTGATAAAGAACGTAGATGCCCATATGTTTAGATGCTGCAAATTGAATATTTAGCCAACTGGTCCCTGGAATAGAAGCAAAAATCTAAAGTTAAGTGCTTGGACCCTTTGAACAGCACACAGGCATGTTGAAAGGGCCTGTCGAAAAAAAAACCTCCCTCCCAGCTAAGTGGAGACCTTTCAACTTGAAAACAATAAGCAAAGGACATGGCCTTAATTTTGTTCATCTCACAAGATCTGGCACCTATGGAGGTGGCCCTGTTTCCCTGGGGCCTGAATCCAGGCCAGTCCTGTTGGGAGGAGGGATGATGTGGGCACCAGGCAGCGCTGCCAGAGGTGCAGGGAGAGGAAAGCGTGCTGCTCTTGCTGTGTGGGGAGTGACTCACAAGTTCACGTTGCAGCTCAAGTGAAAGCAGAAATCTCCCATGGGAAAAATGCGCTTTGTGCCTCTGGGAGCTGCGGGAGGCAGCAGGAGAAGCAGACCGGGTCCTTTGGATGTGTGAGCAATGGTGTGGGGCAGCTCCCCAGGGATTCTGCACCTCCAGACTCTCAGTACATCCCTCTGCTGCAGTTCCACTGCCTTGGGGCTTCCTCAGCTTCTCACTGCCTTGATGTATCCTCAGCTTCTCACTGCTTTGGGTGCTGTGGTGGAAATCACAGAAGGATGCAGCCATAGTAGCAATTTTTTAATTGCCTTTCTTCTGTGGTCACAGCTTGCTGAAACACTCCTACAGATTATGGGAGCCGTGGTAGTCAGATTTGGAAAGGAAGTCTGTGTGGTTTTGCAGAAATTTGCAGCTAATAAAACAATAATAAGGAAACTAAGAGAGAAAGATGACAATAGATCTGACTTTTTGATGACTAATCTGGTCAATGTGGGGAGACATGATTTGTGGATTAAGGTTGGTGGTAATCTCTGGTTATGAAAACTGAAAAACAAAGCTAAATTGCCTGTATTTTCAGAATGAGAAAGAGGAAACGTTGATGGTGGCATTCAAAAGTCACAAAATATCCCTACAATATAAAAGTATATTAATAAAATGCTAGCTGTACTGCAGCTGCCAGCTTCAGGTAACACACATGTGGCTCTGGGAGAGGGGAGTCTAGAGTCCAGATCTTGACACAATTGTCATGAACCACAGAGGACAGATATTTAGCATGTAAAAAACAACAACGGCATCCAGCTCCATTCAGCATCTTGACTCCAATAATTGTTCTCAACTACACCTGCTTGTCTTGCTGAATTACCTGTTTCTAGCAAATATGGAACGAATTGTGTTTGGAATGAAAATATCATTAGACAGTCAGTTCTATGAGTTTGAATGTAACTCTTCTAGTGAAAAACTGGAATATTTTATGTTTCCTGAAAGAAGCCCTTGGAACAGTAAGATATTTCTGTAAAGCCAAACTGATCTCAAGAAATCCCCAAGATATGATCAATTTACACTGAACTCCCAAGCCACATCAGGCATTGCACTGCTTGCTTCCAACCAGAGATTATTCTAGAGAGCATTGAAACCAGATTTTTGAAGATTCTTAGATGTTTACTTCTCACTGATTTCATAAGAAACATCTGTAAGTCTTGATTTCAAAGGGAGATCATCACCTACCTGCTTCAGCTGGTGTGGTTCTAAATTCCCTGCACATAAAAGCTGTGGCAGGATTGAGAAACAAACCTGAACTCCAACTGCCCTGCAAAATCCTTTTGAAACATTCATTTTAGGTCTTTTAATAAATAATTACAGAGAAGTAGCATGCCAGAACCTGATAACCTGCAGATGTGATGGTATCAGAAGCAACCTGCTGAATCTCCAGGCTTTTCCACATATTTGAACAGCATACTCTCCCCAGTTTGAGACCTATTTCCCTGTAATTCATTTTTCTCAGACTGAGAAGGAGAAGATTTCTTAACAGAAATTATTTGCTTACAATTGTGAGCAAATGTTGAGAATTTAACCTTGTTTTCTGTAGTTTTCATGAAGGCACAATCTCTTTTGGCAACTCATCGGTTAATGGTTATCGGATTATTCTATAAAAAAATAAAATTAAATGGTAACCTTATACATTTGCCGTTTTGATGAGGGAAATATTGCCAAACCTTGTTTCTATTTCTGTCTTCAGTTAGACTAGTTTTTAGTACTGGGGAAGTTCAACTGATTGTAATCAAACATATATAAGCAATTTGCAACATGTATGTCTACACATCAGGGAGAAAATCTTCAGTTACTGCATATTCAAGATGTTGCAAGCCAAGATATGTTAGGGCAAGAAAGAAATTTGCAGGACTCACAAAACTATTCCAGGCACCTGGTAAATAGATTTATAGTCTCAGACACAACAGGGAATGATAAGCTATAGGCATTTTGAAGTCATTCTAGGGGGTCAACATCCTATTACTTAGATGCATGTATGAAACAGACTGGCAATACACTGACACATCAAAGAAAAATGTTATGCTAGAGCTTTTCTTTTTAATTAAATACAGAAAAATAGTTATGTGAGCCTCTGCAGGGATCTTTTTCCCTTTTTTTTGGGTAAAATATTGAGAAATCAGTTTGTTTAAACGTTAAGCTGTTCATAGGAAAGTAAGACCCTGGAGGTTAGAGAAAGTGTTGTCACTCAAATCTGTTCTCCCAAAGAGCAATTACTGTAGTCATTAATGTGCCTTGTTCCAAAATCTAGTCTGACATTAAATACTGCTTGAAATGTTCAGAAGACAGTTAAAAGGTAGGAATGGATCATTTTCTCATGCAACATGTGCTGAAAAGCTTCCCCGTGCATTCAATCATCTGGCTTCACAAATCCTAGTGGTACCCTTCTGAAGCTGTTATGGAACATATTGGTTGCATATTTCATTTGTTTCTGGCAAGAATAATTAGATGAATGTTTAATTAGAAGTGATTTTCTTTCATGAATCATGGCCAGCTGACTGAAGGGTTGATGACAGTCCATATTAACCAATAATACATACATGAGAATAACTCTGACTCGCTAGTGTAACAAAATTATAGGTAGTTTAGAAATGGCCCAGCAGAAGGATAAATCCCCAGTCAGCATAAATCAAAGATTCACTGAAGTTGACAGGACTATTTTATTAGAAACCTCCTAAGAATCTGGGAAAATTTACTGCAATATTATTCAGAAAGATTCCTGCTTTGCTGTGCTCTCTGTCTTGGATTCAAACCCCTGTGAGGCAAAACACAATTCCCCCTCACGCCTCTCCTTGCACACAGCTTTGTCCACACATTCCCATTCTTTCAGTCCTGTTCATCTCTCCCGTCTTGGGATGCTTGTCCACCTGCACCCTCACATCCAGAAAAGAACCCAGCTCCTTTATCCCCTACAGGTAAATATGGCTCTGCAGCAGCACGGCCGGGACAAACCTACCCTCGCCACCCCGCCACGCTCTCACCTTGCAATGGCATCGTGGGGCTGGTGGGATGCAGGGCGGTCATGCACGAAATGGCACAGAAGATCTTCAGGAGAGGGACCCTAAAGCTGCCTGTGGTGAGGGCAGGCAGCTGAATGTCTGTGGTCCCTGTGCAGGGTTGCTCCTGAAGTTTTCCTTACATTTGTGTATTGAAAATGGCTGAGTCCTTGGCAAAACTGGTTTTGACAGCTTTTGATGCATTTCTGTGGCGACTCAGGGATCTTTCATAACCTGTTCTTTATATAAACACCAAGTAAAACGTGTCTATTTTTTCACTAGAGTGGAAACTTCATCTTCTTTTGTGAAGAAAATTCACTTATTTTACATCCCACACTTCTCCCAGTTTTTCCAATTAACTTTACCAGTTATAGTTAGTAGGACCATACGTACACATTCGTTCCCAATCATTACCAATTACTTTGGACCATGAAACATTTGCTTGCTCTGGGGTACCAGCAAGGAAACAGTAATTAACTGAGATAGTTGCTGCTTTCCCTTGAAAGCTAAAGAATAGGATTATGCTCTCGATAAACTAATAGGCTTAAATCAATTCAATGTAATTAATAGGAACCCTTGATAACAGGAAGACACCTTAAAGCCTTCACTGTGAACTTTTCCCATTACTTCAAAACTGCAGACAATGAAGATAAATGAAATTTCAATTCTGCAGTTGTAATAGAAAGGGTAGAGGATAAAGTATGCCTAGAATCAAAGACTAAGTTGAATGATCATATGCTAATTAATGATTGTTATAATTCTTCTGACATCTGCAGAGCCCTCTGCAAACTTTAGCTTTCCTGTGAGTTAGGCAGACCTTGAAAAAAGCCCATGCTAAACTTGAACCTGCACTTTGCCTCAGAGTCTCTTTGCCTTTTTCCATCCGACAGGTTTGATATCAGATTTAATGAAAGCAGGAGCAGTGGTGAAGGCAGGGCACTCCTCTCCTTTGCATGACTTGTTAAAGAAATGGGGCCATAGTTTGTGAAGCAGCTCCAAGGGCTTGTCAAAGATACATCTTGATCAAGAACTTGGTGCCTACAGGAAGATTTAAATGGATTTTGAATCCTTGTGTCAAAAAAACCCAACCTATTTTTCCAATGTTCACCTGGAATTCAACATTTTCTCTGGGAGTGTCCCATATGTTGAAGGGATGGGCACCTCACAATGAAAACAGCTGTAGCTGCTGTGTTTTAAATTGCTGCTGCTGCCCTCTCTGTCCTCTTTAAAGAGTCACCCAGCTGATGAGACCTGCGGGTTCAGGGTCTTTCAACAGGAGCCCATGCTTCACTCGGCCTCCAACAGTCAGGGCCACAGGAGATGTTGGGTGACTCACTGGCACATCCTTTCTTGTAAGACAAGGATTTCCAGGATCATCCAGCTGGATGGCCTAAAGGCAGAAATGAACTGATACTACGTGACTGAGGCATTAGTGGTGAAGACCTGAGGTCTGATCCATGATTTTAAAATTGTATATTGTCTTTCAAACAATATAAAATGAAGAAAAAAAGTTCTTATAGGTACCAATGTCCATATGTCCACTGTTCTGTGGGTTTCAGGGGAAGAGAAGTGACTCCTTAAAGCCTCACCTGAGGTGACTGTGACCTTGGCAGACAGTGGCACTCCCCTCATGTCTCAGATTTTTTTCTGTCCCTACCCAAAGTGACATCTGTTTAGGATCCTACTCAGAGCTTCTCAAGGGTGCAAGTGCTTCATCTGGGGCTACATTTTGCTTAGTCCTTTCTTTTTGTATTTATTTGTTAACTGTGAACCTCTTACAAGACCATTAGCTCCTGTGGCAGCCTGAAGTTGAACTGACACCTCTAACCTGGGATGAGTAGCCTGGTATTCAAAAATACTGTCTGTCCATCTTTCTCTCTACAGAATTGCTCTTTTTTCAATATCTTTTCATTACCATGTCTGCTTTTACAGAAACATGTTTCCCCTCCTTCCTTTGATTTGCCTACTGGCTGTTTGTGTTTCAGTCTTTCTAACTCTTGGGCAGATACTGTCTGCTTGTACAAAATCCTTTCACTCAGTACCCAGTTCCAGTGGAATCAGGAAATTGACCCAGCAATACTAAATACAAACCTTGGTTCCTTGCACGTGAAATCAGACAAGGAACAATTTGCTACTCCACAGAAGTTTTGGGAAGGTTAATTAATAAATATTGGGAAAAACTCAAAGTTAGAGGGACAATACTAAATAAGTAACACTGAAATGATTAAAAGCTTAATATACACCAGTCTGAAGGCTGAAACAAATCCAGGGAGAAGAGTGTTGTGACAAGGCTACAGCATGAGCAGAAGGGCAGCTGGGAGGAATACAGAAGTGTATTGAAACATTTTTGGAAGGGTATCTCATCCCATGAATTGACAAAAGTATTGCCATGTGAAAATCAGCAAGGTTTTCTTCTTGTCAGCTGCAAGAGGGATGCAGTAGGGAAGCTCCATACAATGATTTACTGCTTCTGCCTAATTTTGTTTTTTGTAGATGGTGGGGAGGGAGGAGGGAGGGCTGAAATGGAGGGCAGTGATCTAAAATACAAACAACCAGTACAATTACATAACTTTATAAGGTTAACCTAGCTCTGCCTTCAGACAGAAGGGAGGCAAAAGAGCTTTATTGCCTTAGATTGCCTCTGTCTACAAACCTTAAGCACATTTAACTCCACCCTGTCTTCTAGGCAATAAGTAACTGTATTAAGTACATACATTTAAAGCTTAAGTTAAGGTAGGCCCAGAAACCACCCACTGGTTAATTGCTCCTGTGCATCATTAGGAAGAGGACTTGCTCCTAGAAAACCTTAAGGTCTTTTTTTTCAGGGACTTGAGGAGGGGGAGTGGTTTTTGTTTTGGTTTGGGTTTTGCTTTTTACGGTAAGTACTTTTCGCACACTCTAACCTGACAAGAAGCATGTCTCAATAAGTGAGGTTAAACACGCACAGCTGCCATGCCAACAAACGGATGCTGGTGCTTCTTCAGGCTGCTGCTGAAATGGTGTTTTAAATTCTCTGAAAGAAGATACTTTAGCTTACCATGTCCAAGTAAATTAATATTTTTACAGCCAACTTTCCTCCATGCCAGTAGAAATACAAATATGTCTAAATAAAGCTGGCTTGAGTCGAAAGCACGGTTGCTAGGTAGCCACTGTCATGATAGTGAAGGTACCAGTGAAGCACAGAGAGGTGAGTCCCTTGTAATTGCAGAGATCCATTTTTCATTCTCCTTGAAAATGAGTATTTTTTTTCTGTATGGATGGCAAGAATCTCAGCTCAGCAGGAAAAAGTCTGCAGAAAAACACAAGCATGAGGTTTTACCGTGTCTCCCCATGGAGACACAAGAATTTTTCAGGTGTATCCTAGAAGTTTGTGGGGAAATGGGTGAAGAAGCCCATGCACTTTAATTATGGGAGAATGCTTAGATGTGACAACGGGTGGCACACAAGCACTGGCTCTAACTTCCAGTGCTTCATGATTGCCAGTACTAACTGATAGAGCAAGGATAGGAAGGATAGGAAGTCACCAGAGCATAAATCTGGTTGTTCTTGTTTCAAGAGCTATGGAAGAAGCTGTGGCCTGTGGCCTCCTTGTAAATCCTGGCTTCTGAGGTTCACCTTTGCTCCTCTGGGCAGCAACAGTGTTAAAAGTGGATGGTGTACCTGGCTGTGAGAAGAAATGCTGCTAATCAAGTCACACCTTAGCTTAAACCCTTTCTGGGACCTTTGGTGTAAATGGATAACAGCTAAACCACAGTTTGGCTAGAAATTAATTCCCTTTTTAAAAATCACATTAAGCCCATGGGGCTGGGAATATGTGAAATCACTGCAAGCTATTTACTTTGATGCTGCTAAAGTCCTCCTTGGGGCAGGGGGTAAGGGGATAAGTGTGCTGGGGCTCTGTCAGACTACAGAACTCATCCTCTGGACAGTGCAGATAACTTTGCTCAGTGCACTAAAAGAGAAATGAGATACCGGGAAGATTAATTGGTTTGCTCGTAGATGGACAGAAAGTTTGCAACTATACAAGGAACTGAAACCAACCCCAGATAGATTTTGTAGCACAAGCAATTATTTCTATTTATTTACAGTTTGTGTGCAAGTCACATTTTATGATACGGTCTTAAGAGACGGCTGCTTTTTTAAACATTTACCAACTGAAACAATAAACCATAATTGCTCTGGTACAGAACTCCTTATTTTGCAACTCAGTTCAAAAAAAATCCTACCCTATCTCCTGGGGTGTGAAAGATTCAGTAAGATTTCACCCACAGGAAAGATGAAAACAATGTATGAATAACAAGTGCAAGGAGTCAGGGATCCCTTTGCAGAGTATGTTTTGCAGAGGCACACTGTAAATGTTATGATGTAGTCCAAGGACAAGTTGTTGATGGATGGGATGGAGCTATCAAACATTTTTTCCTCTGCACCTGATGACTTAATACAAGCAAGAGTATTGTAATATATACAAGGTAGTTTCTTGGGCTCCTAAATCTGCTGGGGGAAAAAAGTGCCACATTTTAAGCAGCAGAAGTTGTACATTAAAGGTTCCCTGTGTGGAACTCTGGATGAGCAGCTGGAGAAACTGAAACTTGTTATTCATCACCGTCTGAGCTTCAGCAGATTATATGGCAAAGACTGGAGGTTTTGCAGGAGGGACACTTCAATCTTGAGATTCAACTGGACTTTCAAAGCTTTCCCCTGTAGCACTTTGCTGGATTTTTTTTATGTTATCCTGGCACTGTGCCTCCATCCTACCTGATAAAACAAGCCTTGAGTCAGAGAAGTGTTGTGTCCACTCAGCCCACAGATTTCTGGAAAGACAGCAAAGAAGCCTGATGATTATATCTGAGTCAACTGTAAGACCACAAACCTCTAACCCACACAATCCCAAAGGTTTATTGGGATTTGCTTGAGAGCAAATGGGTTTCAATAAGGTTCTTGCAGGCTCTTTAGGAAGCAGTGTCTCCACGCCATCAGCATAACGGCTGCGTGCAACATCTGGAGGAGACAAAAGGCAGAAGTGCCACATTTTCATTCTGGGCACATCCGGAAAAATCTTGAGGACTTGCACAACTTCTCTGGGTGGACATAACTGTCTTTTCCACCTGGTGCTCTATCCATGTTGTAGCTGAACTGTGTTTTTCTTGCTGTAAAGGAGAAAAGAGGAGACAAGAAGAAAGATAAGAAGGTGGGTTCTCATGGGCTGTAGAATGGTTGTTCAAGATGCCCAAAGGGATACACACAGCTGTGGTGAATGTTGGCTGCAGATGCCTACAAGGCTAGTTGAAACAGATGAACGTCAGGCTTTAAGCTGACACAGTGTGTACACTGACAGTGGGACATTTACTCAATAAACACTTGGGAGCAGCTGGAAAGGCCTGCCTGGCATTTCAGGGGGCCTTAATTTCTCATCACCTTGTAAAACTCCCTGGTTGACTGGCATGTAGGGAGTTAATGAAGTTACTGCTCAGTTAGCTTAATGACTTTATCAGCTTAGTGTCAATCTTTAGCTGAGACAATGGTTAACCACTTATCTCACTAGAAGTGTGAGGTGTGGCCCCACGGGCAGTTATTTTCACAGGAAATAGTATCCAGAGCAAATACATTGATTATGCAGCTCCAGCAGATGATTCAGCAAACACAGATAAGCCTCTTGCTCTGGTGAAGGCATGATGGAGAGGAGAGCTCACAATTCTCCCTGGTGTGTGCTGGTCAAACCTACGACTTAATGAGCAGGTAACCCCAGTTTATCAGTGTCGTTGATCTCTAGCACAGCATTAAAGCAGTAATTCAGGGAATACTGAGTTTTCAAAGCACTGTAACACACTCATAAAATAATGCTCACAACATGACTAAGAGCTAAATATGCCCTATCAGTATTTTATGGCTGGTGAAAATACGCATAAGAGGAAGAGAATCATGCAGCTCAACACCTTGGGACCAGGAAAGAAGAGGTCTCCAGTCCCAGCCAGCTCAGTGCTCACCATATCTGGAATGTCCTGCCAGCATGGGACTGCCCTCTGCCCTTTGCCTCTTGGTTGCAGGCCTCAGATAAAAGAAATAAATAAGACAAAAATAACCTCAACAGTGTCAGTGACACTTTAGCATGAGTCCTGCTGTGGGTGCCAGGCACCCTCCCTTCCTCTCTGAACCAAGGACACTGCCTTCATCTCTTGCTTCTAATACTATGGTACCCCTGTGTCCTGATGGTGCCGTGTGTGGAAATTCACACTTCTGGTGCTGCAAAAGCTGACTGGAACGTGTCTCAGCAGGACGACAGTTTTTCCTTCCTTCTGATGCTCCCAGCAGATTAATCTCATTTCCAGAGCTCTGTGAAGTATAATATCAGCATCTGAGGAAAAGGCAAGCAGATGTTGATAGCTGAGGATCGCACATGTGGTGACTTTGTGGTCTTCTTGTGGGTAGGAAAAGATGTGATTTCCTATGGGATCATCTCCTGCACAGCAGTGCTGAGCACTTCCAAAAGGAGATGCTCCAGCTGTAGAGGAACAGCCATCGGCTGCTCTCTGCCAGAGCCACTCCCCCTCCAGGGGAAGCCATTGATTACCCTGTGGCATCTGGGAAACTCTCTCTGCCTAAACGCACATTTTGAAGAAAGTATCTTTCTGATCAAACAGTGCCTCCTTAGATTACTGTCAATCAGAATGAGCTTTCTCTGAATGAGCCTGATGCTGCCTGACAGAGAGCGATCAAACTTCTCCCAAACCGCTTGGACAAAGTGGAAAAGCATTGCGAGATTTGACAGCAGCCTCAGCGACAAACAGCTCATTTTATAGGGACTTGTTAACCATGATAAATCTTTGCTGAGTGGATGCACAGGTGACCAGATGCTTGTCAGGCTCCCAGTGGAGTAATTTTAGGTTAAGTATGGAGATTTCTTCTTAAGAAACAACATATATTATAGGTATTTTGCCTGTTTGATCTTCAGAAACAATTATAAAATGTAACAGCAACATTTGTCTGGACTTGCTAATAAATAAAGTAGGATAAATTCTGTGAGTCTGAATTCATAGGAAAGATGATAGGAAAAAACTGCTGCTAGTTAAGATGAAAAATCTGTCCCCAGTCATCAAGACATTAGTGATTACTAAAGCTGAAATCTGAAATCAATGCAGGAGTGTCCTAAAAGCAGACTTTTAGGAGTGTCTCTAGCTAGAGATAGTTATTTTCTATTTACCTGCTTCCATCACAGCCTTTCACAACACTGGGAAATGCACTACCAAGGCAAAATTTTCAAACAAAGTAGGAGATCTGTTAGCACGGGGGATGGAGCTTTCTCAGTAGCAAGATGCAGACCATGAAATTCACCTCACAGCAGGTAACACTGATTGTTAAACTCACCATACTTAGAATTAATAAACATCTTCTTGCTGTGATTTAGCTTTTAATAGAAACAGTTGTTCACAGGCACAAATAAGAATGACAAAAGACAGCTAGTAATTATTAGCAACACAAGAAATGTTTGCATTTAGCTAGGGAGAAAGGAAGAGATTCTCATTGATACTTGCATATAATTCTGGCAATTAGACACCATGTCACTAATTACCTACCTTTACAGGATTTTAGAACAATTTTCTAATCTCTCCCCATCCCACATCTTAATTAGCTCCTACTTCCCTGTCATTGACTCCCAACTGTAAGAATCAGCTTAAGCGATGATAGCCAAATTTCAGACTGCTTCCTCTAGCAGCTTGTCATAACGGCTCACATTAATGTCACATCTTGCTGTATCCATCAACATTATGCAGATGTTAGCCATCAGGTACTAGCCAGCTCTCCACACTGCCAAGTGTCCTGCCACTAATTCTAGGCAGCATTTATAGACTACATTTTCCTCTGCCATCGCAGCGTAATAAAGGGTTATGAGCGCAGACTTCCAAAATTAAACCCTTCCAACAGGAAACTTCTTGACAGACAATGCTGGGTGAAAAAATTAATGAAATTTGAGATTTTCAAACCTTCCACAAATGCTGGCCAAGGAGGGTCATAATGCCGCAGCAATAAAGTTTGTTGATTTTCTAGCAGAAAACACTCATGCCTCACTTTTAAAATAAGGCAGCCAGCAGTGACTGGGTCTCAGAGAGTTTGTGGGAATGCCTGCCAAAACCCTTTTTTTTAATCATTTATGTATCACTTTGAAATAAATGTTAGTTAAAAAAAGTCACAGGTTTTGGAAATTAGTTGATGGGATTTGCTTAAATTGCAATTAAAAAAAAAAAAGTCTCAGCAGAATTGCCTGCCCCCAGAATACTAATTTAGCATTATTATGAGTGAACTGTGAAGGTCACGGGTGCAAGACAAGGCACCGAGTGAGTGGAGTGGGCGAGTTGTACCTCCCAGTAATAAGGAAGCCCGAGTCAGACAGTAAGTGATTATGAAAGTGTTTCGTACACTTTAGAAACCGAACACATAATAAACCAAATGCGCAAGAACGACTTCTGTACTTTCAGTATTAGTTGTATACTCTTAGATATGAATGCAAAAATGAGTCATCGTGCTTGAACATCTTTCCCCCTCTTAAAGCAATTTACATACATTGATAAAAGATGCCTATTTTTAATAGCAGAAACACATATGCATTTTTTTTTTAATAGGTGGCAATTCCACCATGTGAGCTGATGGCACAGGTGGCAGTCCTGGCTCCTCCCAGAGTGGTTGTGGCCTCTGGGAACTGCTCCCTGACTTCTCCACACCCTTCCTTGCAGCATCTCCCCACTGCAGCAGCACAGTGATGGTGCTTGCTCTTTGATGTATTTGAGCTGTCATAGCTGCATGCTGTGGGATTCAGTGACACAGGTCTCTTTGCAAAGGTGCTCCACAGTAGCTCACCTAAGCACTCCTGACTTCCCTCCACAGTGCCTTTGGCAGGATGGAAGTGCCTTCCATGGGCACGCTGCACGTTGTGCAAGTCAAATGGTGGTGCTCTTCCTGAAGTCAGCTGTCATTACAGACTCCTCTTTTTAACTTGAAACTTTCTAAGGAGACAGATGGTGGTTGCCTGGGAGGCTCTGTCACATTTTGGACAATGTGTACACGCACACAGAAAAGCCAGTTCCCAGTCACACTTAGATTTCCATGATTTTTGATAGTAGTTCCAATACTGAACTACTGCGACTAAGATGAGATCCTGGCACCCAATGTGCACTGCACCAGTGTTTGGAAGCCTGCCTTTGGTTTCAGCGTGGCTTTTACTGTTTCACCCACTTCTTTGTCTTTCCCTCATGCCGTAGAGAGACTGGCACATAGCATGAGGTATAGCAGGCCTTTGCCAATGGCCCTAAGCAGGCCAAGCAAGTCCACTCTGCGGTACCAAGATCCCTGAAAAACCCCTCAGGAGAAGGAGCGTGGGACACCCTTCCACGGTACTGTTTTGTGGAACAGGTTGCCCAGAGAAGTTGTGGATGCCTTACCCCTGGAAATCTTCAAGGTCAGATTGAATGGGGCCCTGAGTGACTTGGTCTAGTGGGCAGCAACCCTACCCCTGCTGGGGAGCTCGGAACTAGATGATCTTTAAGGTCCCTTCCAACCCAAAGCATTCTAGGGTCCTGTGCTTGTGGGGCTCAGGTACACGTGAGAAGCTAGATTTCCACAAGAGCTCAGCACTGAAAGCCAGGGCCAGATATTCAAACAAGTTCAGTTGCTTGCAAATTTTCTTTTGCAACTAAAAAAAAATAAATAAAAAGAGTCTGACTAAGACCACAATGGGAACTACATGTCGAGGGCTTTACAGAGAATTGCCCACTTAGTGCCTCAGCAAGAGGTGGGCTCATCTGAAAATTCAGCTCCAGATGTGGGGCTGAATACTTGAAAATTTAACCCGGATCTCCTTTGAAAATCTGGTTCTGTGTGAGAACATCTGTCACTGAAATGGTAATCAGACTATTATCCATGTACAATTTTACCATTTACATATTTTAATGACTCTTGACTCTTTCAAGCAACTTTGAGAACTGATTTTCTTCAAGTGCAATGGATACGTTTTCAAAGGCAAACCCAGCTCAAATGTTAAAGTTTGTAAAATCTGTCCCATGGACCACTGCAAACCAACCAGGTGCTGTTACCTGGGGCCCCCTCTTCTCTTGTGGATGGGGATGGTGGATGTGGGAGGGAGCATGAGGAATGTCTCTGGCCGTGCCCAGTGAGGAAGGCCCCAGGCTTCTGAGCTCCCAGCCAGGTGACTCGCCCACCCTGTGGAGACCAGGGGCAGGATTGCTGCCACAACCTGCAGGCGTCATCCCTGAATTCTCCAGGCTCCCTCGTGGGAAGGTGCTGATGCCTGCTTGTGCCAGGGAGGGGGCCATCTACCACTCCAGTGACTGCAGAGGGCGTGGAGGAGATTAGCCTTACTCTTCAGGTTTTTGTGAATCCCTCCCCACGTGCATCATCTGGCACAATATCAGGCAACAAAGAGAATAAACTAATTCCTGGAAACTCCTCCCTGTACATTTTCTCTGAATGGGGCTTTATATGGCCAGGGGCAGGCTGAGCCTTGTTCTGGTGATAAAGGAGGGAAGCCACCACAGTGCCTTCCTGAGACATTGGCTGCAAGCAGCAGGCAGGATTGTCTCTGCTGTTGTATTCTGCAAACTGCTGACAACTACAAAGGCATTTTGCTGCGTGAGAAGGATTTACATACATGTTTATTTGTATAGCTGACATCTCCTTTGTTTGCACAAAACAAAATTTGCATATTCAAGTCCCTCATTAAATGCACACCTTTATCCAAAACTGGCATGCAAATTGTAGCATAGCAGGGGTTGAGGATATACAACATAACTTTTATTATGGAACAGATCAGACATGGGGATGCCTAGATCTCAGAGGCCAGTTTGTGCTTGCTGAGCTGACAGTTCAGAAACAGAGTATTTTTATTTATAAACAGTAAAGAGTATTTTACCTGGAAGTAAATGAAATATAAAGTTTAAGCAGTCTAATGCCATTTTTACAGTCACTTTTAACCACACTTTAGATGAAATAATAGGCCTTGCCTTGCTTAGCTATAAAATAAAAACCAAATGGGAACATATACCAATTGTATAAGCTTCCTATTATCCTACTTAGTTGCTGTATTAACACTTCTTTAAGCATACCATTTCATTCATTTTATTGCTTCTTTCACAGTTTATGGTCAAATAAACACCAGAATTCACATAAACCTTAGTTTGTCTCATGTATTTATATACATTTACCTGCATTTGACCCTGACCTGACAATCAGGTGCACAAATCTTCATCTCAGCACTCATATGAAGCTTTGTTGCCTCCAGTGGTGTGCTGTGCCAACACATCAGCATCTCCTCATGCAAATCCACATCTTTCCAGTTTAGAGACAAGGATGCTGTGTGGGACAGTGTCAAATGCTTTGCACAAGTCCAGGTAGGTAACAATTATCACTCTTCACTCCTCCAGCAATGCTGTAGGAAGGCCACCAAATGCATCAGGCATGATTTGCCTTTCATGAAGCCACGTTTGCTGTCACCAGTGACCTCCTAATTTTCCATGTGTTTCATGATCTTGCCAGGCACAAAGGTGAGGCTGACCAGCCTGTAGTTACCCAGGTTTTCCTTTTTTTCCCTTTTTAAAAATGGGGGGTTACATTTCCCCTTTTTCAGTCAATGGGAACTTCTCTGGACTGCCACAACTTCCCAGCCATGATGGACGGTGGCTTTGCCATCTGCAGCTGAGGCAGTGGGGCTGGAGCACTTGCTGATAAAGACTGAAGCAGGAACATTGTTGAGTAGGTCAGTCTTCTCCATGTCCTAAGCAACCAGGTGACCTGTTTCCTTCCAGAGAGGGCCTGCATTTTCCTCAGTCTTCCTTTTGTTACCAGACACTTGGGACTGTGGCAGATGGCAGAGCAGCTGACACGAATATTATGTTGCAGCACCAATCTCCTCCATCACTTTAGCCTAAAACATGTGTTTACTCCTGTGCACCACAGCTTGTTTAAAACTGACTTCAGAACATGCTAGAACTTACAATAAACAGGTTTATCAGTGTGCTTATTAAGATTTCAGCTGAAGATTAAAAAAAAGATAAAAATAACAGCATACTTGTGTGGTACGATGGAAGACAACGGAAGATGATGACTGAAACGTGGCTCTTTATAGAGAGTAAAAAAGCAAAAGGCATTTATAGACAGTCTTCAAAATGTATTAACAGCGAGCATCTCATTGATCTCAAGTTATCGCAGGTCTAAATATCTTAAAGCTAACATTAAGGTTTGTACAGCTTTCTCTGAAACACTGTTACTATACAATGACATCAATTATTAGCAAACAAGCCAGCCCTGATATTAGACACAGAATCAGCGCACGGCTACTTTAGAAACAAAAGTCTGTCAGGTACACTGCCTGGAAAAAATCAGGACCTATGCCTTTTTTCCTCGGAGGGAGGGAGCCCTAGCACTCACATTTTGTTTTGGTGTGACATGACCTACCGCTCTGCTTGCCGCTTCCACCTGAGCAGCGTTCACCGTCTGGTTTGAATAATGCAACTCGCTCAGTTATGCTGACAGCATGTCAGGGAATATTGGAAAAACTGATGCCTTTTGATAACATTTTATAGAGAGGCCTGGCCAACACAGACACTGAGGATGAAGCAATATTTTGAAGTTAATGAGACAGCACAAGAGAAAAGTGTTGCAGTTCAATTGCATTTTACAGGAGGAAACACACCGTTTGCTGGGTGGTTTGAAGGTTCCCCAGGGCCCAGCTAATACAAGATTTGCACAAATTATAACGTTTCTATAAACTTCAACCCCTAGTTACTGATGAAGAGTTCAGACTTCAGAAAAGAAATCAGGAAAAAGCTGAAGCCATTAAGAAAGATGACAGCATGCCAATGCTTTTAAGGTAATGCAGGTTAGCTTAGAGATTCTGGGCTGAAAACCTGGTGGAAGTAAACATGTGAGGCAGGACTTACATTTAACTGAAATCTTGGAATTTCTGAAAGTGTGGATGTAGCTGTAACAGATGCAGTAGAATCAGAGAGAAGAATGAGGCATGAAAACTATGTGACCAGCAAGTGTTAGAGGCAGGACTCCAAGCTGGGAGACACACATTGATCAAAAGAAAAAATATCCACACCTTTTCTGAATGTAAATTTAGAGACGATTAAGATAGAAGGTGAAGTAAGAAAATCTATGAAACTGCTTTTTGAAGGAAAGAATGAGCCAAAGAATTGAGCACACTCAAAAGGATGAGAACAGAAAGGGAAAATAGAGCTGATACTTGAGTTGGCCGAAAAATTTTCAGTCAGCCATTAAAAAAAAAAAAGCAGAAAAAAAAAAGTATTTTTCTAATTATGTTATATATTACTCCATGTACATTTTCCTAGAAAAGTTTATTTTAATAACACTTCCTTAATTAAGAACATTCTCTGTCTTCTCCCAGCCAAAATGAAATACATTTTTTAGAAGCTAATTACTCCTTTGAGGTGAAGTGAAAAGGAATGGGAAAAATCTATGAGAAGCATGGCACGATAGAAAATACCTCTACTGAAAGTTTTTTTTCTTATATTGTTGATGGTCCCTGGGAAAAAAAAGAAAAACCAAAAAAAAAACAAACAACCCCATGAAAACAGAAGTTATTTTGCAACTTTTAGCTATTTTGAGACTTAAGGAAATATATTAAGCAAAAAGATTAATTATTGAAGCTCTTCAAAGACAGCGTTTTTTAATAGTCAACCACAGAGGTGAAGGCAGATGTGCTTCCAGAGTAACGTGTTTTCTGTGCTACACAAATGCCTTTGCGTACACAGAGTGGGTATGAGCCCTTTTATAGCCATTTTTCATAGGTCTAAGTACATGGACTAGAGGAGAAAAAGAGGAGAATCAGACTCAAGTGCTACCCACATTCATCGCTCTCATTTAGGTCAGTAAGGCCATGGTCCCGATGGACATTCCCTATTGCTAAAGCCGTGTAATGGCACAACGATTTCTGTTTGCCTGGTGATGGAGAACACCACAGTAACTTATTTATCTGCTCTGCACGCAAGTGGGAACCAAAGCGTTGCTATCTGAGGCCATAAAGGGTTCTCAGACTTCAGCAAATTCGGCACTCAGTGACGGTGCTTCAGTGGCTCTTGCTGCTCAATAGCTGCACAAATAGCCCGAATGCAAACACGTTACCTAATCAGGTATCTGTGTACTCAGAGATATCACAGCCTACAAATATATGCTTTGATAAAGGAGAGTTCATGGTCCAGATATTCATCCTTATAGAAATGGATTACATAAAGCTGAAAATGAGGAAATAAGCACGTGACTGTGCAGAGTGTCAGCAAATTGCTGCAAACAAACGTGGCCTTGAATACACAAAGATGTGTGGACATACATTTCTTCCATAACAACTTTCTGCACATGCTTTAAAAGAGGAACAGCCCAAAGAAGGCAAGAAAAAGATCTTCAGAGACACACAAATGGGTTCTTACACCACCAAAATATTTGTACCAGTGTAGAAGCACAGCAGAAATGATGGGGCCATATATATTCTGGAGGGAAAACCCAAAAAATAAAGAAAATAATCTGTAAGAGTAAATGAAAATTTTACTGGAGATTTGGTACTGAGAGCCACAGAGAAACTTCTGCTATTTCACAAAGCCCTGTTTATGACACTTTCTGGTAAATTAGTGGCAAGTCTGTCTTTATTAATCTTTTGCTATCTTCAGCTGAAATTTAAATAAAAATGGATGCCTATATTATACTGCTTTTCCAACAAATAGATGATTACACTAGCAGAAATGCACAGTCTCAGCACCTACTTTTGAATAACAAAATAGGCATCATGAATTTCCCTCCATCCTTAGCTATCAATATTAGTCACATCAGATTATTAAAGTGTCTCCTACAGATAAGCAGACTTAGAGTATTAAAAAAGTGGAAGTTAAATACAAACAGAAATAAAGAGAATGCCTGCATACAAGGACTCACTTCACAGGTGAATTTTCTAAGAAGTGGGGATCATGGGCATTTTACTGATACTCAAGCAAGACAGAGGTTGTAAGAGGAACAGAAAAGCTACTTATATTGCATCCATTAGCACATGCAACACTGCAGCTGAAATCACGATTTGGGAAGTTCTGTGGTTCCTGAATAATATGGCTATGATACAGACAGGCTTTATCCAAATACTGCATGGCAGAAAGTGACCACTGACAAAGTAACCTGAAAGAACTGTTTCTCCAGCCTGTAATGGGTGCTGAAGCAGTCTCCCCACCGCCCCAGTTTCCTTTTCTTTTAATATACAGAAATCTGTACGGCTATTCCTTTCCCAGACTGGCATATTTGACAACATAAAACAAGCACGAACAATATATTTTTTCCTTTCACACACTCAAAAAAATCCTTTCCCAGTACATTGTAAGTCATATTTCTTCTGTCTTGAATAGCAGTGAGCTAAAGAGACCAAGACAGTATATTTTTTTTCCTTGTTTCTGCCTGGCTTTTCTTTGGACCCAATAAATCCATTTAATCCTTTTCTGGGCTCAAAATCTTCTTTGGCATTTTTATCTGGGCTTCTGACTCCAAGACATTTCACCTCAGGGCCCTGGAGGAGGTTTTTTCCACCCTGCAAGACCCTTTTCTTGCTCTTCTTTGCAACCAACTGCGCCGTGATTTCAGGGGAGCGATGCCAGTTCAGAGCCTCACCCCCTCTGGCACAAGCTGCCTGTGAGCCACCTCCAGCCTGGAGCCATCCCCAGGACGGTCGGAGGGCAGAAGCTGCCAGCAGGAAAGCCACTGAGCATCCCAGATGACGTGGCAGCTCTGGTCCCAGGGATCTGGCCAGCACACGGCCCTCCTCTTGCCCTGCTGGGTGCAGGTCTGCTCTCTCCCAAGGAGAGCGCTGCAAAGCGGATCAGATCCTTGCAGCAGTTCAGGGCCAGAGAGGTGCCTTGGCCGGTCTTTCCCAGGCTGCTGACAGAGAAGTTATTCCAAGGACCTGATTGCAATCATGTGTCTGCACATGCACCCGCCCTGTGGATGCAGCTCATGGCAGGGTACCATGATCCTCTTGAAGGGCTCTGTGGATAAAAGGCACGGCTGATGTCCTACCCTACTTTTGTGCCTGACTGGGCTGCTGCTGCTGGAGTCCTTGGTGTCAGTGAAGAAAAAGTTCCCTGATCCTGCTGCTGGTGCTGGCTTTTTCTTTTTTTTTTTTTTTCATTTTCAGACTACTTCTATCTTTTGAAATGAGGGGTTAAATAATGTTGACTGGAAAATCAAAAGCATTTTATTTACGTTTAATTCCCAAAAGTTAAAATTTTAGAAGTTAGTACCCCGAGGATAAATTAGCTGATTGCAAGCTTTGTTGATGTGGATGCGGGCTGATTTAGTCAGCCTATGACATTAGATGAGTTGTAATGAAAATAAAAAAATCAATGTTAAATAGGTTCTACACTTGTCTAAATATTTATTTTTCATAAAGTACTTGTAATAGTACTGGGAAATTTTTAGATATGGGAGATTAAATACACTGGAGGCTTACAAACTCTATTTAAGCACAAATTAAGGGCTTGATCCTGGAGGACTTAGTCTTGCTGGCTTCAGTGGGGATTCTTTTTATGAATAAGATGCTCATGAGAGCAAGCAGAGTTTTAAAACACCATTGGGAGAATACAGCCACCTTCTCTTTCCTGATCCTGTTACACTGGAACAATAGCACCATAATTGTACAGACAAATTATTATAAAACAATCCATTTTTACATACATCTGTTTTATTTTCTAAACTACATGTGTGTTTTGGATTTGCCCAGTGACTATATATACATACAAATGCATAACAATGGGCCAACTGTCCATTCTATTTACATTTTTGATGCTGTGCAAAATGCCTCTCAGCTGGTTGATTTTACTAGACAGCATTATTTTGAAAAAGCATTGTTGGATTCTGGCTTGCTGCACTGAAATATTCTTGCTACAAATAATCTTTTTAGTGAACTCCACTGTTCCTGCCAAACTGGCAAGTTAAGGGTGAGCCAAACTCCAGTGCCTGGTACCAAAGGGAGGCATGGAAAACCAGGCAACCTTGTCTTGTCAGGCACAGGGAGCTTCATCACCATGGTTCTTCCAGGCATTAAGCAGTGCCTGGTGTTAGGCAGGGGATGAGGGGAGCAGAGGTGCAGAGCCACACTGCACCTGTTGGAATGCTCTTGAAAAAGATGCCTTTCTTTATCCTGCTCCAGGTCTGCCCTCCCCTGTCCTCAGGGAGGACAAAAATTCTCTGTGGGGTGGACTCTGGAGTTGTCCTTGGCTGGGATGTAAGTCTGTATTTTATTTGGTTTTGCACCCTGTTTCACATTTATGGTATTTCAAGGGCAGCTGGTGAAAACACCTAAAAATTTTGAATCTGCATCTTTCCAACACAACTCTGGGTAATTTTCCTCATTTTCAGAAGAACAGGCTTTTTATTTAGGAACTACATTGGCCAGTTTGGTCCAACTGTTAATGCAACAGCATCCAGGTGGAGTTGCCATCATGGCCATTTTCTGATAAGTGGAGTATGTGTTTATAAGTGGCTATCTGAAAACGTGATATAGTCTATTGCAGAAGCTGCTCTTATGTCTGATTCCACAGGATGCTGGTGTCCTCTCTGTGAGACTCTGTGCTGAAATGTCTGTATTTACTCTTTCTAGGACATGGCAGTTCAATAAGGGTTGGGCGCAGCAAGGCTCATTTTTGATAAAAGAAGCTGCGAGAGTAGCAAATCCTGCATGTGGGCATGGGGGAGAGGAGAGACACACATCATCTGCCTCAGATATACAGCACTTGCAAATATCTTCTCTTAAAAGAGAGCACTGTGCCCTGTCATTCTAATTACAAGTCGATGGGAACTTCATGGTTACCTTCTCTAAGGTAGGACAAGTCTTTAAGTAACATGCAGCTTCATCCCCAATCATTTTGTGGCCTTTCGATTCAAAAAGACATCTCCTCTTTTTAGTCAGACTCCTCACTTGAAAACAATTAGAATATTTCTGGAAAGTAGAAGAAAGATGTTATTTTTGTGTGTTCACACATGGCTAACCTCAGAGCTGATACAAAATAAATGTAATTAGGCACAGGCAAGTTCTGAAATTATTATTAAGGTTCTTTTAAAGCTAAGCTAAACTCAAATCAAGCTCCATACTGCCATTAAGGCTTTAATTAATTACTTTGGAAACATACCTGGGCTTCTATGTCAGAGCAGAGGTATCTGCCTTTTCAAGGGCGATGTTATGACACTCTGGCTAATATTATCACAGGAAGGGGGGAGGCTAGCATCCATTTATATTTTCATTGATGGAAGTGTTGCCTACTGTCAAATGACATTTCTTGCTGACAGTTACCAGCTTATGTCTAATATCTACTAGATTGGATAATATTATTAGTTTTGAATAACTAATTAAGGTTTAACAGGTTTCTATGATTTTTTTAGAAGTTTCTATATATGTTTTACACAATGACCCTTTTCATCTATCAGGGTCATATGCAAAAACATGACGTAAATAATTAATCATAAGTTTCTATTAATCTATTTTTCATTCACTTAAGTGGGGCTATAGTGTAGCAATTTCCTTTGTTATGTTTATGGGAGGGGACCTCTCTTAGGTCTTACTGCAAATAGTCAAAAATATTTGAAGGACTCCCCATAAAAAAAATTCTCAGACATACCACTAGCTCTTGGCTGTGCTGCTGGGGGGAAGGGAGTGCATGTAATAGCCAAAGTAAGCAATTCATTTCATATCCTCTTCTAAAAGGAGTAAGATTGTGTCAGCCCTTTTTGAGGAGCCCTTTTGAAATCCTTCACAATATTACACAGATGTTGTTTCCATACTTAATTCCTGTAAGCAGCAAGGGAACTTAAAGAATTAAGAAAAAGGTCCTAATATATTTTCCAGATTCTATGGTTTGTTTTTTGTTTTTTTTTAAAAAAAACCTACCCTGTGGCAAATTCTTTGGTGGATATTTGAATACGCAAACAAGATGTTAAATTAAGCAAATTACGTAAATGTAATTACACAAGTTCCGTATGGTACCTGTGATCAGGACAAATCAGCATGTCAAACCAAGGGCAGTTGTGGTTGCACATCATTTCAACGGCCTTAACTTTAGCAGTGCTTTCTCTTAGTGTGCATGTTGATTATAGAGGCACATGCAGTGATCCAGCCCTTTTCCTCTCTGGAAAATGCCTCAGCTCCTCTTGAAACAAAGGTAAAGTGACCTTTATTAGCAGCGTGCCCTATTTTCTAAGAGAACAGTTAAATATCTCAGCTTGTTGGCACATCTGGAAATGAATTGACTTGTCTTTTGGATGGTATTCAGAAAATGACCAATGTCTGCTTCTGTCACTTTCACGCAAACCGAAGACCGGGGCAACATGCCATCTGCAAGCCCTCGGCTTTGCCCTGGGCTTAGTATGTGAACTAGAGATTCAGTGGAAATAAGTGCAGCTGCTTCTGAAGACTGAACTCAGCCCTAGCTGAAGTCACTTCTCACCGAGACTGGATTTGTACCAGGGCAGAGTTGTAGGGAAAAAAAAAATGATCAATCATATTTTCAGCATGAAAGTTACTCACCCGCTTCTGGCGATTCTTTCACGCTAACACAGCCCTGCTGGCAGCTGTTGAGTTGCTCTTTGTAGTTTACCCCCATAAAAATATTATCAAGATGGAGTTTTGGCTTCAGTCTCTCACAATGCCTCCTTCAATTTGTACCTCCTGGGATGTGTGAGAATAAAACCCCAAACAAACATTAGAAAACCAGGAAACACTCCATTAAGGTCTCCCCGCAAACCGCAGGGTTAGGGAGAGTGGCAGCAAGACGCGGCGCTGCGCAGGTTCTCATTTTCACTCACCAGGCAGGGACAAAAGCCATGGGCTTCAGTCTCAGATATTTTGAGAGTAGCTTAGTGTCTACAGAATCCTTCAGAAAAGCCAGTGTGCGCCATCGAGCTCCTGGCTGTGCAGCTGGGGCATGGGAGAGGCAGTGCACTGGCTCCAGCGTGGTCACAGAGTCAGCAGCAGACGCCACTTGGGAGAAATGCTCAGAAACCAGGGAGAGAAGATAATGCACCTCTTTCTTATTCCTTTTTTGTTTTGTTTTGTTTTCTAATGAGGAAGGCATGAAAGGAAAAGACCTAAACATGCTAGTTTGGATCTGTTTTGCATCCAACACTAGTTAGCTCCACTAAGACAAGATAAAACCTGAGTTTGGGGGGATAAATCCCACATTGAGGTCTGAAACTTTTTGTCCTTTCTTCAAGCTTCCTGAAAATCTGGAGGAGAGACCACCTTGACCTTTCATTTCTTTCTGCACTCCAGTTAAATTTGGGATAAAATGTATTGCATGGAATAATGTATATTGAATACCTCTAGGAAATATCCCTAAAAGTGAACTCCACTTTTTAGTTACCTTGCTATTTTCCCGAAGCAAGGCAAAGACAAGACTGTGGCAAGCTTAACAGCTACAAAATAAATGATGAGGCATTGTGTGCTGTGTTTCTCCTCCAGCTTATTGCCAGGGATAACAACGGGCTTTATGAGCATTTGTAGAAACACCAGCATGATGCTGCAGGAGGGAGATTTTATTTGCTGCCAATGCAGCCAAACTGGGGATTGTGAGGGGATCCAGGGAATTCACCAGAAGTGAGGAACCAAAGCAGCAGTCAGGAAAGCTGGTTCTCAGCCTCCTGGTCAGAGCAGGGCACGATCAAGGTTCCTGCAATTTCAGACTCCACTTCCAAAAGCCAGCCTAGTGGCCAGGACAGGACAGAAGGCAGCCACCTCCTGGTACTGCAAGAAAGGCAAATCAGGGAAAGATAAAATTTCCATCCTGAGCCTGCAAAATGCTATGATTCTGTGAAAATGTTTGGGTCTATTGCCAGCAATGCTGGAAATGCTCAGACGGGCCTTTCTTCAAGCAGAGGCAAATGAACGTGCAGATTAGCAACTGGAAGAGGAGCAAGTGCAAAAATGTTCTTCCTGGCAGACACATCCTCTGTATAAACACTGACCTCCCACAGGAAGAAAATAAGAATGTGGAATGGTCTTAGATCTGTGAAAAGTGGTGTATTCTGATTTTAAGTAGTGCTTATATTTTTAAGCTCTTCACATATTTTTGCTGTTCCACAGTTGCTTGTATCCAGATCTCTGCTGATGGCTTTTGGGGAAAAACATCAGAGATCTTTTTCTCTAGACTGTGATCATGCTCCTACAAGGTGCTTTGCCATTGACAAAGGAGGAGGAACAGAGCTTTGGTGCTGTTCTGTGTTTGGCTTATCTTCATCCATTCAGAAGTTAATGTCATTGTGCCTTTTTGCACTGTGTAAATGGGAAAACATAAACTCTTGCTTTCAAAACTATGGAAGAAAACATATTCTGCCTTTAATACACTGAAAAGAAAACTCCTACTGTAAGATATAGATTTCTATTTTAATGGTTTGAATCCATACAAAAAGCATTTAAATCCATACTTGGATTGCACTATCAGTTGCAGTCTAAAAAGAGAAACTTCACAAAGAGTCCAGCTGTGTTATTTTAGAGTAAAAGTGCAGAAACTCACAGGCGAATCAAGTTTGATGGAATATAAGTAACTCTTTACCACTCTTCTTTACTGCATTAGCAGCACATGAGTCAGGCTGGTACTGATTATTTTGCTTCTCACATTGATCAGCCCTTCTTCCTTTAAAATTTCTTGGAAAAAAAAATACTCAAAGCTTTGTTCCAATTCCAATACTGTGATGTGAGGCTGGGCTGAAAAGTTTAAACTGTGCTCAGTGTTACAGATACTCATGTCTCTGACTGAAAAGCTAATGATAATTATTCTTTTTCAGAGAGAAGAAGTCTATGAACCCAAATTATTTTGGGTTTGTGCCTGTTCTTCAGTTAGATAATGCATTTCAAACCCAAGAATAATAGTGCTGCATTACCTGAGTGTGTTTCTGGTCTGTGATTTGGTGTTATGGCTTTCTGTCTCAGCTGAGTCGCCTGTGTTCTGAGTGCTGCAGAGGAGACAGAGTGCTGAGAGGTTGGGAGCTGTTGCACAGCTCCAGCAGTGCTCCACTGCCATGAAAGCGCACAAGTCTCAGGGACTTAAATGGGGCCAGAAGTAGGGTATAAGAGTGAAATCCAGGAATCTGGGCCTCTGGGTACGCTGAGTTTCTCCAGGCGTTGCTGTTGCAAAACCGAATAGCTCATCACTGTAAGTCATCCCTTGGAAACACAGTAACCTGGAATCATGGCTTCGTGAATCGATTATTTTCTTCCTGTAAATAAAAAGATCCACTGATATACAACAATGAATGAATTGAAGGAAGATTCATTTTGCACCAAAGTTGTACTACAGATGTGCACAAATACAGGATAAGTCTTTTGTTCCATCTCATGCTAATTATTTGCATTAAAGAAGATAAAGTTCACACAGGTTTTGCTGACAAGCATTTAGAAAGGAAATATTTAATTAGAGATACACAGAAAATTCTATGGATATTTTGTTACATTTTTGGAAGAAACTGACAATTTGCACATTGGGAAGGAATTAGCATAATGTCCTCAGCTTAAGGAACATAAGTGGCCACGGACCAGGCCCTCTGACCTGAGAAGGTGGATTATCATTGTAACAGAGTGTGTGGTCCCTTCAATGTGGTGAACTATTATTGATGAGATGTAAGGTCAGCGTGGCTGGAACACACTTTTCTGGGCAAAACCCATGCAAGCCACTAGGAATGAGACAATCCAATCTATATAGCTTGTTGGTTCATAAGTAGAGTCTAAACTGTGTAAAGCTGGGGTTTCATATGTGTTAGGGATCTTTTCTTTCATGTGATTGCATTCATGAAAATATTTAGTCTGAAATATATGTATACAGGCATATCTAATATTTCAGGAATTTTTTGGATCATCTCGCATTATCTTGGCTGTTCACAGCTGAACTGAGATTGCCAGAAATCTGTCTGGGCTTGATATGGCTTGGAAAGAAACTGGCCCTTTAGTAAAGTCAGCAATTCAGATAACTCTTTTTCATCTGTTTTATGATTTTTCTTTGACAAAAAATGAATTGAAAAACCATACAAAAGGTAGAGCTAAAAAGAATAGAGAAGAAGTAGGTATTAAGCTTAACGACCTACCTTAAAATGGTGCAGAACTTGATTGATATTCTCACTTTCAGGTGATTAAAATGTTTTACAGAGTAGCGTGTTAGAGATGTGTATACATGCACATAAAGTTAAACCATGGCATGTGTGTAAAAAACTTTTAGAAAAATTTCTATTTCTGTTAAACTTCACATAAATTTTATGGGGGGACGTGCATTTCTGTCTGTTCTGTGTTCTATTTTTTTTTTTCCTAGTAAATACATTTATGGGTTATAAACCTATTAGTCTATACTAGGAGAGAATCCAGCCTGTTTATGGTAAAACTGCCAGGCGAATGATATGTTTTCGTTCCACTGTAAATTAACTTGATGGAGCAGTAATTGCTTGCATCAGTTAGGAACGAGGGTTTATATGTTTTATGGTATATTAAGATGGTGACTGCACTTGTGCAATGCAATATGAAATCTTCCCTCATATGAAGTCTGCCTGGCCTTTTCTGTGCTAACTGTTGTCTGTAACTAAACGATCATTACCAAGGATTTCATGTCATTCAGGTCCTATGTGAGCAAAACTTGGCTGAAATAACTTTCATATGTCACGTATTTCATGTATCCGTATTTCATTTTTTCCATTTAGCTCTGAAAGCCCTCAGAACTGGAAGCTACACGGCTTGCCAGGCGAGGAACATCCGTGGCAGAAATCCCTTCAGCTGTAAGGAGCTGTGTGCTGCTCTGCTCATCTCAGGATTTTTCCAGCCAGACACAAAATATAGAAGCAAATCCTTCGTGCTGCTCATGGTGGGCAGCGTGGCCCGTGTTGCCTCCCAGGTGGTGCCTTTTGCTCTGGCGGGGCACAGCACACTGGGAATAGGCTTTCTTCTGCTCTTCTGCTTTCTCAACTGTGCTACAGAGCAAAGGGAGGGGTGCTCAGTGCAGCTCTGGCAGCTGAAAAAACCTGGTCACAGCCTAAGCAGGCTGGCTGGGAGGCTGCCCCTCGGCCAGGACATCCCTTCTGCTCTCTGCCTCTCTTGTTACTGTACCAGGTTGACTGGTATCACAACAGCAACCAGAATGCAGCTCGGCCAGTATCTCACACCATCCCGCTTCCTGATTTTCTTCCATTACATGCCAGTTCCATACCAGGAGAATGCATGACTTTCCAATTATTGTCTCATCTGACCACTGCAAGTGCACGTGGTTGTGAAAATTCAATCTTGCAGATCATATGCATTCCTCTCTAGAGTGGATGAGGATACCTTTTGGAATGAAATTCCAGTGCTGGCACCTATATTTCCAAATGAAGAATTCATTACCCATATATATTCTCTAATACTTGCTTAAAATTTGCTGTTTCTACAAGCGTTCTTGCCAGTAAATGCAATAGCTAGAACATGCACAGTAAGCAAACACAAAGAGGGCATTGAAACAGTTGAAGAGAATATGTTTATAAACTGAAATGAATATTCATTGGAAACTTTTTTAACAGTGCTCACCAGTTCTATATTGGAATACTGTGTAAAGTTTACACTCCATATAAAGAGTTACACTGTTCCCTTGTGAAATCCGTCTTCTCCACTACCTCCATATTGGATATTTGCATTTTTAGAAATACCATCTGCCAAACCCCACACAGACTGCAAGTGATTTCCTGGTTATATATTTTGGATATTCTGTGGTTAGAAAACTATGGAGCCATATTACATGTCCTAGCCTCCAGAACATCTGTGAGACTGAAACCACATGAATATAAGCAAGTCAGCATGATAAAAATGATGGAGATTTTCAGTTATATTGTATAGGCACACTTGCAAAATTTTTTCAGTTTTATAAATTTATCTCTGTATATGTGCTATTTTCTTCTTGTCTGTACAAATAGCTTTAAAATATTACTTTCTTCATTGGATTAAATCAGCTTCAAACTCTTCTCCCTCAAAAATCGGCCCTGTCTCTTTTCCCTCTCCACCCCAAGCCCTTTTGGCAGCATTCATCTAAGGAAGGCACTCAAAATTTAGCAGCTGGACTATTCATTAACCAAAAATTGGTTTGACTTCTGTGTTTCTTTTCTCCACTTCCAATCAAAAATGAAATGGTGACTGAAACTCAGCTTTTGGCAGACCTGGTTTACTATGGAAGATGATCAAGGTGTATAAATACATTAAATATAATAGGCATGTAGGCATATAAATACATTATCTTTAAATAGAACTTTGATATGTACGGGGTAAGCAGCTGAATGCTGTCTGTGGCAAGCTTCTGGGATATCTACAATTCTTCTGGTCTGGTAAAACCTGAGACTAACTTTGATGCCCACTTTTCCTCTCTGAAAAATGGAGATTTTGGACCTAGTTTCAGTTCTGTCGTGGCATTGCTATGTATTCATAGAATCACAGAATGGTTTTGGTTGGAAGGGACCTTAAAGCTAATTTCATTCCAACCCCTCTACCATGGGCAGGGACACCTTCCATTAACCAGTTGTTCAAAGCCCCATCCAAGGTGGCCTTGAACACATCCAGGGATGGGGCAACCACAGCTGGTCTGGGCAATCTGTGCCAGTGCCTCATCACATTCATAGTGAAGAATTTCTTCCTAATATGCAATATAAACCTACCCTTTTTAACTTTGAAGCCATTACTCCTTGTCCATGTCCTTGTAAAATTTCCTCTCCAGTTCTCTTGCAGGCCCCCTTTAGCTACTAGAAAGTGCTCTAAGGTCTCCCTTCAGCCTTCTCTTTTTCAGACTGAACAACCCCAGCTGTCTCAGCCGCCCTTTGTCGGAGAGCTGCTCCAGCCCTCTGATCATCTTCGTCATCCCCTTCTGGACTTGCTCCAACCATTCCATGTTTTTCCTCTGCTGGGGGTGCAGGGCTGGGCACAGTACTCAAGGTGAGGTCTCATGGCAGTGGAACAGAGAAGGGGATTCACCTCTTCTGCCCTTCTGGCCATGCTGCTTTTGATTTTCCCTTAGTGAAGCCTTGTTTTCTGTCTCCAATCTCATAATCGTTTTCCACATGCCTTAGCATGGTTTCCAGGAGGATCTGCTCCATGATCTTGCTGGGCACTGAGGTAAGGCTGACCAGCCTGTAGTTTCCTGGGTGTTCCTTATTTCCCTTTTTTAAAATGAGGGTTATCTTTGCCTTATTCCAGTCAGCAGGAATTTCTCTGGACTGCCATAACTTCTCAAATATGATGGTGTGCTGGTTTGAAAGCAAAACCAGTGAGAAACTCCAAGTCAGAAGTACACTTTAATAGGAAAAACTAAAATAAATGCAATAGTACAAAAAGAAACCGCTGACAGAGTCAGGATGCAACCTGACACCCTGTCAGTCAGGGTGTTGGTAGCAGTCCAATAAAATGGTGGCTGCAGTCCTCCAGAGCTCTGTTGAAGATGGTTCTGTTGAAGCTGTGGTCCTGTAGAAAAGGTCTGGTCTTCACCTGAAGGTCCAGTGGTAGCTCTTGTCCTCTGGGAATCCGGTAGGTAAGGGCTGGCTCTGGTGTTCGGAATCTTAGCTTATATTCAGGATGGGATGCTTGGTTCCTCCCTCTGGGCAGAGCATCTCACAATGGGAGGATGTAATTTTATCAGTCATGTGGTGAGACTAGATGGCCCATTAACAGGAGATATCCCCTCCAGAGGGAGGATGGGTCATGGGAGAGATAAGGAACCCTGCCCCACCTGGTTTTGACAGCTGGCCCCTTAACAGAAGATAGTCCAGAGAGAGGACGCAGGGGACACAGCCCCACCTGGTTTAACAGCTCCTGAAGATGGTAATAGAATACACTGCAACCCAGGACAGATGGATTGTAGCTTAGCCACTTAATCGGTCAGTTCCCTCAGGACCTCTGGATGCTTCTCATCAGGTCCCATGAACTTGTGAACCTTCAGGTTCCTTAAATGATCTCAAACCTGATCTTCTCCTACAGTGAGCAGTTTGTCATTCTCCCAGCACTCTCTGGTGAATACTGAGACAAAAATGTCATAGAGTATCAATGTTTTCTCCATATCCCAGATAACCAGCTGTCCTGTTTCCTAGTGGAGAAGGCTCACATTTTCACTGGGAATATTTAATTGTATCAGGCTTCAGCTTTCCTAACCTAATCCCTGGCTGCTCTAATAATTTCTTTGTATTCCAGTCAGACTACATGCCCCTATTTGCACCCTGTGTAGGGTTCCTTTTTTGTGTTTGAATTTGCCCAGGATCTCTTTGTTCATCCCTGCATACCTCCTGGCATTTTTGACTGACTTTCTCTTGGCTGGGAAGCATCACTCCTGAGCTTAGAGGAGGGGATCCTTGAATATCAACCAGCTTTTTTGGGACCTTCTCTCCTCCAGGGCTTTGTCCCGTGGGACTGCACCAAACAGACCCCTGAAGAGGCCAAAGTCTGATCTCCTGATATCCACAGCAGTGAGCTTGCTGTGTTCCCCCCTTGCTGCCCTAAGGATCTGGTACTTCACTTGTCAAGTATTTTTTGCTTTGACTTCCTCATTTATGAGACTTGGATAATATTTATCTATCTTGCAAATCTGCTGGGCTCAGTCATATTTTATGTCTTAGGCACTTTTGGGGAAACAGTTGTTATGTTGCTGTGTCAGTGGATCATGTTATTCACTATTCTAGAGCTTACTAATTGGTAAGATGATTGAAAACCTTAAAAAAAAGTAAGTGCATGTAAGGAGTCCCATCCTACTACATACCTTAGAGCAAAATTACTATAAAAATCCAGTGGATATATGTCTACTTAAAGAATGAAGGCGCAGTCCAGGGAGAGCCGTAAAATATCTAAATATTAAGTACAGGTTTGGTTCTCTCATTTGCTTCTGGGAGCATTTCAGAAAATGCCATTGGGAGGCAGATCTCAGAGACTTTAGAGAACGCTGTAGTAGTTCATTAGAACAAAGGATCTGCACCTACAAACGTGAATATTAGTCATTCTACTAATGTGATGGGAGTCTCTGGAATTTATGGTGGTTTTAAAGGGGACCTTAAGCTATAATTTTGTCATGACTAGTTCGCATGGTCATGCCTCTGACCACAGAATTGTTCATAAAGCCACTATGGTCTCTCAGTTTCATTAAAAATATTGCAGAGAAGTTGCCTTATTTAGGACTTCTTTTTTTCCCTGTATTTTACTGTCACATATATATGTTTATATATACATAGATACATAGATACATGAGATAGTGAAAAATATTCAGGACTTTTTGCTTCTATATATATAAATAATGGCTATATATACATTTACACAGTATGCTTTTAACTATTTTATTCTTAATTGTTGTGGGGAAGATGACCATTTACTATAAGAACAGTTTAACTGTAAAAGGAAAGGTAACAGTCTGCATAGCTGGATTTTAATTAAATGTATTTGGTTCTTGAAAGAGGTTTAATGCAAACTGCATTTATACATATTTTATATTAATATATATTTGTGCAGCCATACAAATACTTAAATATATAAGTCTAATTGTTTGTAGTGGGAATATTATAGCATAGAAGGTGAAGTTTAGTTCAGCTAAGAAATGAAGTACCTCTAGCATATATTGATAGATGTTTCAAAACCAAATTATTTCTATTAGTTTGCAGCCTTTATCAAAAGGAAGTGTGTGAAATATGGCCCTACTAAAGTCCATGGCAAATCTCCCACTGTCTTCAAAGGGATCTATATTTCACCCTGTGTATTTTCTCAAAGAGAGCTGCCAATAACATCTGCCAGCTGGAGATCCAGCTAGATGTGGGTTAAGACAAAAGAAATGTGTGTCAGCATTTCATTGCATGACAAAGGGTGAAGGATTTGGAAGTCTGCTGTGGTAGATTAGCACATAAAATGTATTTTTTCCTTTAGAACAAAACAGGGGGAAACATTTGCCTGATACTTCTGTTTTGGTGCATCGTTGTAGGCATGACCACACAAGGCACAGCTGTGAAGTGAGGGTCCCTCACCTCAGCTGCCAGGTTTAAGAATGGCCATGGTCCCATTTCCCTTGAAATCTCACCCCGCCCCCTCTGGAGACTGTGTGCATACTTCTCTGTTTTGTACTCTCTGATTTTCCAGGGCATGGCCCTGTTTCCTTCAGCTTGATACGTAGATCATCACTCAGTGAGGAGGTTTGTGGTCCACAACCTCTTCAAAACCACTCCATGTACTTGTAGAAAATCGGCCTTAGTTAGGAGAAGTCTCTCCCCTGGTCACATTAGAGGTGCTGTTACTTCACTTATCTCCACCATTATTCACTAAGGAAAGAAAATAACATATAACCTTAAGTTGGAGAGGCTGGCACTGCAGTAAATGTGCTCTATCTAGAAAGGGCAACCTGTGACACCCACGTTGGAGTCCCGGATTTGCAAAATAACTCCTGTGTGTTCATGGACAATACTGATGTTGGCTTCTGTATATTTTCATTTCAGTCTCTTTAAAATTCTACACATGGATAAGAATAGCTTTATAACATTATTTTTGTGATTAACAGGCTGCACATGTGTAGGAAAAATTGGAAAGTGTAAAGTCTGTATTCCTATGGGCCATGAATTACAAATGAAAACCACAGGTGGTTTGGGTTTTCTCCTTCTAAATCAAAACATGATGACTGAGGCTTAGCCAAAACCAAAATATGGCTGCCCATGGCCATTTTTTAATAAAAGTACCTCAGATTTGTTATACATTCCACTGAAAATCTTTATTGTTAGCATGTTAGTCACCGCAAGTGTCTTGCCCAGAATGAAGTTTCTCATTTTAATGGTTTTAAATATTTTTTTTTGTTTAATATTCCTAGCATTTTGCAAACACAGTACTTTCTTTTTGAATAGGATATATCTCTGAGATTGCCTTCTGTATTACATCCCAATATTCCTTTAAGAGAGAAATCTTTGTTTTGGCTTCTAATAAACATTATATTATGATAGCCTAAGAACTTTGAAGTCATGTAGCTAAAGCATTACAATGATAAGAATTCATTCTTATCTTCTCTTTATGCTATCAAAAGATGTTTTGCTTGGTTCATTCTGTCAAACATTTAATAAGATTAATCATTTTCTAACCCTGGAAATTCAAGCACTTCAGTACATTGAAAAAATGATCAGGCATATAAATGGAAAAGATTTACATTGTTTATCGTGTCCAAGAAGATAGAGATCTATGCAGCAAAAAATATTCAAGCTATTGCTCATCATTACAAATAGTAACTGTAGGCCTGAGAGGGTCAGAAAAAGGCATGTGTTGACTTATTTAATCATGTTCCAATATAAAAAAGTAATCAAGAATTAAGTAAGTAATAATTCTACATAAGTTAGTTTAAAAAAAAATAAATCTCTATGGCTATTGGAACAATTCCCTGCAGGAAAAAAGCTTTGTGCATATTCCTCCCTTCCACTTCATAATTTTTACTTATTTATTTTATTAACACATTATTTAAGAACTCCTAGGATAGACTTATAGAAGACTTTGGAAGTTTCTTTTTGAAGTTTTCTCAAAAATCGCTAAGTGTCTAAAAATTGCCCAAGAAAGTAAATGACATCCAAACCATAAATGAACGAGAAGCCTGAAAGTTGGAAACTGGCAGCATTTACAAGCTGACTGCCTTTTTAAGGTTTATTCAGTAATAGAAACTGAGTAAGAAAAATATAAGCATCTTTCTTCAGAGAAGTGCCAAACATCTATCCCTCAGAGCAGTGAAGATGAGACTTGCAAGTGCTCAGGGTACTTATCCCTTGATCACAAATGTGGGGCTTTCACATTAGACACAGAGACTTGGCTTTTTTTGGTTATAATAGTCTCCTAAATGCTGTCAGAAGGCTGGCATTTTCCTAGATGCTGAATTCCTAAAGGATAAATTTTACCTGGAAAATTCAAAGTCGTTTGGATCCCTGCATCTGTTTGAGTGTCTGAGGCTCCCTTAAAGCTTCCCCTACTGATTGCACGGTCCCTGCGGATTACACTGTACTTTTCCAGCAGTTCTAATTACCCGTAAATCAAGTGGTCTAAGAAAACCTCAGGTAGACCAACAATACAAAAAGACTTCTGCATGCCATAATTTCTAAATTTTTCAACCAACTTCTCCATCTTGGTGGTCAGTGGCAGGGCTGCTAATGCAACCAGTTGCCAAAAAATATTCCTATAGCTTTGGCTTAAACTCTGAACAGAGCCAGCTCAAAAACATGAGCTAGATATCAATTTTGTTCCACTGCCTGACAGTAAATTAAAAAAAATCAGTATCTGCTATTTCTGCAGTGAGTGTAAGACCTGGTTTTTATACAGAGGTGCTGCTTTGGGGCTTCTTCTTAGCTATTTCATAGGAGAGAGGAAGTAAGGGAAAAGTTCTAATTGCTCATTGTTATACCTTCCTAGAGCAATGCAGAAGAGGTGCGGGCCTTCTGCAAGTGCTTTCCTTGCATTGAATGCTCTGGCCTCAGCCATCAGTGAGGAAGTTTCAAGTATTGTAGGTAGGAAGGAAACATTTTACCTGTGGCTGAGGCAATGACAAAATATTTTTTAAAATTATTTTCAGGGTTTAAAATCAATAAGTTCTGCCAAACTTGAGCCTTCAAGTCTCCTTTGCTTTTTAAAAATTAAAGGAACTTTCAGCAGGAAAAGGTAGGCTTATGAAACTGACTTTACTTTCTAATAAATAATTTAAAAAAACCAGCAAAAATACCCTAACATTTTTTAGATTTTATTTTAAACCACAATAATTTGCAAGGAAATGTGTCTGAAAAAAAGAATCAGCAGATTCATGTGGATTAATGATAAACTTCACTTTTAGAGTAAGGAGGGAGATTTTCAAAATACTGAGTTGAGTTATTTTTATTTATTTCTGGTAATTGAATGCTTAGGTATCAAAACTGACGTCAACCGTTTCTCTCTGGGATAAAGACAAAAGCTCTTGTTTTTGAAAAGCTGGAGTTTCATAAGATGAAACTTTAGAAACCATCAACTAATGAGAATCACTGACATCATGGGAAGTGACAACATGGTGTACTTTGATTTAAAAACATCCCATCACTTACGAATGTAATGAAATTTTCAAGACATTTGAAACTTCTCTAACTTTTTGTCTAGTGTCTGTTAGAGAATAAGAAAATATTTTTATATATAGGATTTGATTGACTGAGTGTGTTGATAGATGATGATGTTGGAGGTTTATGTGACTATATGGGATTGTATAATTTTGTGTTTTAACTATACTGTATATCTACTAACATATGTATTTTTATGTAGTGAGTAATACTGTAACATATGTTCATGTTTTAGTACTTTGGAGACAGTTCAAGTGAAAAGGAAATGGGATTTTATATCTCCTGGATGTTTATTTTGACCTTTACATGTTCTTCAGCAAACCTGAGAAGTTGCAGTTAGCGGGCAGCAGCAGTTGTGTGAGTGATGAACCGTCTTGTTTCCATATCTTACAATAATCAGGATTTAGCTGCCAGTGTCATGGTGTTATAGGCAATTATCCTGATATCCTGTGTATGCTCATGTTGGCTGGACTTGGTTAAAACCTGGCACGTACCCATTCCCACACCACCTTTGGCTACAGAGCAGGTTTAAGGACTTGCTCCAGGGGCAGGACCAGCAGGGGCACTAGTTTATCTGTCAGGAATAACAGGCCAAGAAGTTTTAAAGCCTCTTCTCCATCCTCAGGGTGTCAGACAAGAGACCTGGTCTCCTATTTCTCATCTGAGCTCCAAAGCCCCCCAGCTCTAAGAGCTTGCCATCTCTGGTATTTCAATAGAGGAAACACAGGTCAAGGGGGCTATGACATCAGTAAACCTCTTCTCCTGAGAATTCTTGATGGCAGTGATAAGGGTAAAGGAAGACCTTCCTTGAAGGCAAAGTAATTTACTGAAAGGCACATTAGAAAATTAAAACCATGGCAATCTGTGTTCTAAATAAAACCTCAAGTTTGCCTTGCAGCCTTGCCTTGCAGGTGAGTTCCACAGTTGGGACATCTCTGTCTTGGAAATGAAGGAAGAACGTTCTTTCAATGCTTTCTCTGGCTGCTGCCAGCTCCCTCTCTAGTCTTATACCCAGCACCTCAAAGCTTGTAGTCATGCATAGAAATGTTTGATGCAATCAAGTAAATATCTCCAGGACAGCAGGGTGCACTAATGTTATTGTGCTCCATCATGATCCCTTAAATTTGTCATAAATTTCCTTTCCTTTTAGGCCTTCCCTTTTGATTTAACCCAATGCAGCATGTACATGTGCACATATGTGTTATGAGACAATGTGGGAAGATTACGGTTAAAATGGGTTAAATTGAGATGTATGTAATACTTATTTTTTTTATATGTATATTCCATTAAGTCCCTGCAGCCTTCAGTGTGCAATATGATTGACATTCACTTTTACAGTCAATTGAGCTGTACTGGTTTCCACTTGCAAAGTAAACAGCTGCTATTGTTATCTAATTCAGGCTTTGGACAAACATTCTAGCACACAAATAATTTTTGATTGATTTTTTACCTCAGCTTTAACTTTTAATTAATGTCATCACATATTTTACAAGAAAGACAATGGCCTTAAAAAAAAAAACCCAAAGCAATAACAACATAATGAAATACTCAGTTATCGATCTCACTGAACAAATTTCTATAATTGTTCAACTCAAACAAGTGTGATTTTTACATCTCTTGTTCTGATCATTAATGACATTGCTAATACTGTCCTGATAGAAAAAGAACTTTTTTGATTTTTCTAGCATTAAGGGAATAAACAGGGCAATGTCTTGGATAGCACAATGGAGAAAGGGTTTATCACAAGAAAACACAAGATTTGTTGTTCCTTCAAAGTGCAGATCAATCTGTTTAATCATTTGCTATACAGTGGAAGTTGCTATACCGATTAATCAATTACTTGCTGCACATATTCTTATCTGACATGGATATTCCTATCCGACTTGGATTTCCACAACTGAGTTTTTAGAATAACTAAGATTGACAGTACTTGGGGGACTGCTCTCCTCCTGTGGAAATCTTCTCACATGCATTAGGAGCTGCGATTTAACAAATACAGCAACATTTTTGCTTTTGGCCTTGAATTCTCTATATTTCTACCACATAGTAAGGAAGGATTAAAGCACTTCTTTCCATCCTATACTTAAAATTAAGCTTGTTGGATGGTTTTCACTTAGTTTTGTGAGGCTTTCCTGCTTAATGCTGGTGTGGTTGATAGGAAAGAAATTACTGACAAATAGCAATGTAAATGTATCTACAGTACCAGTGTTTTCCAGCATAGCTGTAATGGCCTATGCCAGGAGGAGGGGTTGAGTGATGTACCTGTATCTGCAAAAGCCCTTCTGCTTCTGGATTTGTTGTATGAAAGTTGCACTTCAACAGCTGGTGATTATATTTTTCAGGGTGGGTAGGAAGAAACTGTCCCTGCAAACATAAATTATAGCATTGCAAGTAGTGTCCACCTTGTATCATACAGCAGTATGAACCTGAATGTTCTCCTCTAGGCCTCGCTTTAGGGAAACACAGAAAGCAAATGAGAAGTTGTAAAGTATTTTTTGTGACACAGTGGAAAAAAGTAAAGGGAATAACTATCTGAAGTAATTCTTATTTCAGTTCTCCCCCTCTCTCATTTAATCTTTGATTTACAACTACTTACCACTATGAGCAATCCAACTCTTCTTATTTTGTTGAAGTGCTACTTCTGCTTTGTGATCTGGAAGCTGTGCAAGTCGTTCTCTGCCAAAATACAGGAAACAACAAACTGGGTGGGGGAAAAAAGCAAATGCAGGCTTTCTTCTGACACTGTGCTCAAAATGGTACAGTATTATAGGGTTCTGTACGTGATAACAAGTACATTATTAGCCAAAATCAACAGAATTTATTATGTTTGCTAATTCTTTCCTTCTTCCATCCAAGAGGACCTCCCTTATAGATTTCAGTATTTTGTGTCATGAGAAAATCAAACATTCTCATTCCCTATGCTACAGTAAGGGCTGCAATTCAAGTAGTATAAACCAGGAGAATCTGTCTTGAAGAGAAATTATCTGTAAAAGATTTCCTAAATATATTAGCCTTTGAGAAGATTTGCTTTCTCAGGTGCAGGTTATGATGCTCAGAAGCCATGATTCCTTGGCCCTGTGTGAAGGTGGGAAGCCTTCTCTCACCCGTTCACAGTTTGTCCTTGACTGCTTTTTGGGAGAGCAGTCATCCTGTCCTCACGTCCTATTCACTGTGAAGATAAAAGCTTCACAGTCTGCATTAAACAAATGTGGTGTCCTATTAGTGCTGGTATTTTCCCACCCATGCATCTCTTATCTGCTGTAGGTCATCCAAAGATAATCCTGGGCTCGTGACAGCTCTTGTCTTCACCTGTCCAACCCCAGCCTCTTCTCTAACATACAGTCTGGACTCTGGTCTCAGTTTCCAGGGCAACCAGAAAATCCTCTGCCTATCCTTCAGATTCATCATCTAGGTTCACATTGCTTCCAGGATCACTTCAGGGAATGACTTAAGGTCTAGCAAGGCCCCCATGCTGCTTGGCTCTTGCAGGCTACAGGGAAAGAGGAGCATTCCTCCAAGCCTTGGGAAGCGCCAGTGCCGTGACAGAGGAATCCCTCAGTATGCCTGAGCACCAATTCACTGCAGCTTTTGTCACTAAGAAAGCAGAATCACCAATGGGATAAGCACAGGTTAGAGATGACCCCAGTGACATCTCTGCAGGGTCAGTATTTGCTAAACTCCATCTGGCACTGTCCTCATAAAATACGTGTGAAGGACAAGAGACAGCATAGCTAGTACTAAACCAGCAGTATGATATGCAGTATTGTAAGGCTGAACATCACTGAAGTATTTCAGAGGTTTGCAGCATTTTCACCTTCTCTTTCTTTAACTCCTTGTCCTTCCTAGTATGGGTGTGTTTTGCGCTTGGATCATATTGATCCTGCCTGAAGGCTGGAAAGAACTCACACACTCTGCCTGAAAGATGATGTGACGGTAGTAGAGAAATGAACAATTTCTTTGCTCCCTACCAGAGGGGAATACATATTTTCTCACGCCTAAGTGCGCAACAGATATGGCCATGAAAACCTGGGTTAACAGTTGGACAGCTCTGGGAGAGTAACTCTGTGGAGAAACACTGCATCATAAATGTCAAAAACACTCTTATAGGAATATAGGTCACAAAACCTTAATTAAAGAATGTGTTGTCTCTCAGGAGATGCCGAACAAGGAACTGGGATTGCTATCAATGAGTATCCCTGTCAGGACTTGCTCAGGTGTGTGGGTGTAAGAGCTGGTGATCACTGTTTCTGTCTCCACATCGCCACTGGAAAGAACGGCAGTGTGTTATGGCCAAGACCAAGACCATCTGTGAAGGAGAGCCTGTCATCATGTTGTCTTGCACACTGTCCACAGTTTTGATGTAAGGGAGAAAAAAAGCCCAACCTTTTTTTTAATGAAGATATGGGTGGTTCTCAGTACCAGAGATATATGAAGTCTTTCATAAAGTAGAAGTAGGGAAGAGTAAAAATAAAGTAAATGTTCCTAACTTGAAGCATCAGTGATGTGAGGTCCAGTCTTGCACTGGAAGGCAGCTTGCCTGTAAGAGATCCCCACCTATCCCCTCTACAGGAGTAAGCTTTGGCAGATGTGTGACCAAGAAAACAAAACAACACTCAAAGCAAGTACCAGAGCTTGTAAGAAATTGCTCTGAAGCAGAAGTAATCAGGGACACCATTAGAAAACAGGAAAGATTTGTTTTCCTCTGCAGGAGGCGGCAGAAACAGCAGAGCTGTGTGATTTCCCAGTGCTCTCACTGAGTGACAATAACTGCAATTAACAGGCAGGACGCTGCCTGTGTGGGTGACACTGTGCTGTAGTGCTGGGGAGGAGGATGCTCCCACCTTTCAAACAATTCTTTGTAGGAATGGAGAGCAATTAAGTGTCTCACAGTGAAGGAAGCTAACTGACAGCTAACAACATGTATAGCTAGGAACATGTTTTTTCAAAAAAGAAAAGCAAGTTTTTCTGACCAGTGACTTGGCATCAGGGCTTTGAACTGTCTGCTTCTGTGACCAATGACCTTTCCAAGATGATCATCTCTTTGGAGAAAGACATGGTAGCAGGGCTGGAGATGTCCTCACTGTCGGAGCTGAGGGCTGGTGGAGCATCCTGGGAAGTCAAAGGCACTGCCTGCAGGGGCTGGGAAGGCTGTGGCACAGCACTACTCCCCTGCTACTACAGCAGTCCTCTTCAAAAGCATCCGTGGCGGCTGAGACAGCTCCGCAGCCCTGGGTGATCTCACAGTACAACCCACACTTGAGGGCTACATTTTCAGTCAGCCTCAGACGTGAATCTGGTTCAAAAGGATTAAGGATGTTAATTAATGTAATTATCCCTTTTAACGTAGGCAGACATGGATACAGATCCTCTGAGCCAGAAATATTGTCATGGAAGGGGTCTCTTTGTTCAGTGGCAGATTTTTGATGTAACATTCAAAAACTTTCCCTTCCCAGCAACATGAGTCTCAGCGTGGTGACCATGCTCTCCAGACCACAGGGCTCAGTGGTGCAAAGGCAGCAGGAACATGTGAGACTGATGTTCTGGATATTATTGCAAACAAATGGCTTCTTTTGCCACTTCCTGGTGAAAACAATCAGTCTAGCAGGTGTTAGGTGGAAGCTCTAGCAAGGAGACTTAGGGAAGAAAAATCTATTTTTTGTATTGCTATCTCTAATCTTGTATAGGTGGCGTATGTAGGTCACCAGAAGCTGAGCTTCCATAAAAGGAACAAAGCATTAGATATAAGTATATAATTTTAAGGAAAAAAAATACTTATAAGTAGGTAGACCATAAGATCCTCCATCCTGGCTCAAAGTAAAGGTCAATCTATCCTCCAGTCTTGTAGGGATGCTGGCACATACAGAGGCTGCTTTAAGTGATAATTTCCACACTATGGTTTGCAATTTAGCTGAATTTGTCCCTTCAGCTTTTTCAGGATGAGTACCATTTTTCTTAATAGAACACTTTTCACTTTTTCAAAATTAAAAAAAAAAACCTTCTTCTACAGATCCAGTTGGAGTCAGGTCCTTCAATTCATTTCTCCCAGAGTTCAGCTTTGGTTTGGGAGCCTGCGTGACTGACTCTACAAAGGCGAGTTTCAAACAAAAATAATTCATGTAACATTTCTGAGAGTTTTATTGTCATCAAGAACTTTTCTTCTCTCAGATCTGGGATTCACCCCATTGACTTTCTGACAGACTTCCTCCTCCTGAAACATTTGAAAACGGTTTTATTATTAACTTTTATTCCTTTAATGAGTTCCTTTAATAAGTTGCTCCTCGCTAAACTGGCAGGCCTTCCCGAGGTTTAACATTTAATTTGTCAGGATTTATGCACTTCTCCTTTTTGGGATGGGATTTGTCTTTTCTCGAACCCGTTTTTACCTGTAGCCACCTTTCCTCTTCCAGTGGTAGACTGTGAGGCCAGGTATATCTTGGGTGCACCAACATCAGGTATAACATCCTCACCAGGCAGCCACTGTCCCTCACCCCACCTGAAATTCTTCTCATCACATGTGTCATTCAGAAAACTGAAAAACAGCCAAACGTGTCTGGATTTTTTTTTCTTTTCAAATAAAAATATCATGATAAAAAAAGTGTTCCAGGTTGGGATTTTGCATGTGGAGTTTCAGTGTGGACTAAGTTTTTATGACAGCGTTATACACTCCCTAAAACATGGTTTTATAATGGAAATGCTTACATAACCTTTATACAGCCCTGGCCATAATTCTAGATGACGTAAAATACCTTATATAGAAAGCCAAGATTAGTAGATTTCTGCTATAAAGAGTGAGAAGAAGATGAGAAGTACACCTTTTAGCTATATATTTTCAACCTTTGTTTTAATTTTGACCAAAGAACAAATCATATATCTAGAAGGGCAAGTTTTTATAGTCATATTTCATGTTTGTATAAGACTAAATTATGTTTTTAATCTTTCTAGCTACCTAAAGTAATTCTTCCAGGAATATCACTGTTTCCCAAGGCAAAAATCAGACTTATGCCTGCTATTGATAAATAGGCATTTTCAAAGGAATTTTATTAAAAAACTGGAGGATATCACTGGAAATATAAAGGAGTGTTTTCAAATAATATAGCACTCAGAGGAAAGTGTGTTAGAAGTAACAGACTGGATATAATTGAAACTGACCTCATAAAATCTACAATGTATTTTTGTGATGCTTCTTTTCAAGGTCATTTCAGGACAACTGAGGATCTGGGAAGTAATGATACTCATCACCAAACACCACTCAGAGTTTATTTCAGCTATAGATCCAAAACTCTGGATATTTACTTTATGGTTATGTGCAATATCAGAATCCCTTCAGTTGGAAAATCACCATGATAACAACAGAAAATATTAGAACAGGTTACTCTTGTGATTTTCTGTACTTCATTCTTATTTCAAAGTAGATTTTTTTCTAAAAGCAATGTTTCAGTTAGATATTTCAGTTTGTTTTCCTCTTTATGTGATCTTTTATTTAAATTCATAAGGATAGGAAAGGCAAAAGGGAAATTTTTAGGCTTTTTGGTAACGTGATGTGCAAGTTAAATTTCAGACCTTGGATTGCATTGCACTTCCACATTTACCATCATTTCAGTTTTGGGAGATGTTCAAGAACACACTGAAAAAAATATCTCTTTTCACTTAAAATCATTCAGTTTTAAATATATGAAATATATTAATAGCCACCGACAAATTGATTTACTTGGTCAGATTTGTGCCTCGGTGACCTTTTCAAGACCTTTGCAGCTTTTCATTGCTACTTGAGAGGAGAACCAGCTGTGAAATATTGACCATCCTTATCTTCCTGACACCACGGTTTCTGTCATCGGCTGTGTGGAATTCACATCCTCTGCATCACAGAAGAGTCTGGGCTTCTGATCCAGCCTCCAGCCTCCACTGGCCGGGAGGTTTGCCGAGTATTTTGCACTCTGTCCCCAAGCATCTCTGCTGAAATAAAGGGGGGACTACTTGAGGCAGCTGAGCATTTGTTTGCCTTGCCCTGAGCAGCTCTTCCCCAGCTGCGGTGACAAAAACAGAGGCAGGCTTCAGAGAGGACGAAATGGAGGCACAGAGAGATTACATCACTGCCTCCAGACTGTGCAGGAAATCTGTGGTGGGGCCAAGAATAGGACTGAATTGGCTTCTGCACCTCAGCCACAAGACCTTTTCTTTCCTCCTCACACCTAGTGTCACAATGATGTCACTGCCACAGTGGCTAGCGAAAATAGTGTAGCACTGTGCTAACCAGCTGCTCTCTGGTGCAGACTGGAGACCAAATACTTCTCCACAAGTGTTCAGTCAACCTCTGAAAATTGAATTGAGGGCTGCGTATGTTGACTGCAACCATGATTATTTTCTTAAAGAAAGATACATCAAAGAAAATGTTTATTCAAATGAAAACAAATTATTTTCTTCTTTACATGAAATTTCACTTCTTAGGTTTAGAAGTAAACAGATGCTAATACAAAAGTAAGGTTTTTTCCTTGGTTTCAGCATACACTTATGTTGTGAGTTGACACTGGCCGGACACAAGGCGCCCACCAAAGCCACTCACTCACTCCTCTCTGCAGCTGGACAGAGGAGAGAAAATACAAGAAGGGCTTCATGGCTTGAGATAAGTGTGAGAAATAACGGTCTCACGCCACTAAAAATTAACAAATTTATTAAAAACCACAACCGGGAACAAAGGAGCCAGGGATAAGCCCAAGACTCCGGGTGGCAAGGCAGACAAAAGCAGCGCGCGACGCTGGGTGCTCCCCTCGCGGACCGGCCGTCGTCCAAAGGGCGGAGGAGCTCGTGCAAGACACCAGCGCAGTTCTTACAGACAGTCTTTGTTCTCTGATTGGCTGGGTTTTCAATCCGCCGCCTGATTGGTCCTTTTCGCTCGACGCTGGTTGGCTCGTTTCTAGGGCACGGTCTGACCAATCATTTCCCCAAAGTCCCTCCCGATTGGTTGAGGTCTGACCCAGTTGGAGTCCCGAAATCACCATAACACCATGACTTCATCCCTGGAATTTTCTGGAACCTGGCTCGGCATCGCCATCTTGGCAGCCCCCCCCCTTCATTGATTAACATTGAACATCAATTAAATACAACATTTAAACACAAACAAACCTCATTACAACATCCTAACCCACACTAAACACTAATTTCTTGAGCATTATTAAACCTGCAACATTACATAAGGAATAAATAAAACCTCTGAACTAGGTAAACCCGAACTTAACAATCAAACCCTTTAAACTTTATTAACATTTAAACTTAAGGTAATTTAGTCACTTAGTTTTAATGAACCTTTAAAAATTGTTCATAACGATAAGGGCCAGGAGAGATCGCTCCTCGAATACCATCACGAGAAAAACAGGCTCGACTTAGAGATAGAAAGTGAATTTATTGCTAACAGAATCAGAGCAGGATAATGAGAAGTAAAACAAACTCTCACCTTCCCCCCCACCTCTCCCTCCTTCCCAGCTCTACCTCCTACCCCAGCGGCACAAGGAGGCAGGGAATGGAGGTTACGGTCAGTTCAGCACCCAAGGCTTTTCTCGCTGCTCAGGGAGAGGAGTCGTTCCTCTGCTGCACCATGGGGTCCCTCCCACAGGAGACAGTTCTCCATGGACTTCTCCAATGTGAGTCCATCTCACAAGCAACAACTCTCTGCAAATGGCTGCAACATAAGTCCGTCCCACGGGCAGACAGTCCTCCCAAACCTGCTGCGGCATGGGTCTCTCTTTCCATGGGGTGCAGCCCTCCAAGGACAGGCTGCTCCAGCCTGGAAGCAGGGCCCTCTCGCCTCTGGGACACCCACTGGATCACAGCCTCCTCCAGGCACCCACCTGCACCAGCATGAGCACCTTCCCCACGGGCTGTGGGGGGATCTCTGCATCTCCCGTGGATCCCCACGGGCTGCAGGGACACAGCTGCTTCACCATGGTCTTCACTATGGCCTGCAGAGGAACCTCGGCTCTGGTGCCTGGAGCACCTCCTCCGCCTCCTCCTTCTCTACTGATCTTGGTGTCTCCATGTTGTTTTCCCTCAACGTGTTCTCACCTCCTCCTCCTCTCTGGCTGGAATTACAACTGCACCATGACCTTTGTTTTGATTTCTTCTCAAATCTGTTATCACAGAGGCATTACCACCATCTGTAATTTGCCCAGGCTTGGCCAGGGGCATGTCCATCTTCGGAGTCATCAGGGATTGGCTCTGCTGGACCTGGTAGAAGCTTCTGGCAGCTTCTCACAAAAGCCACCTCCATGGCCCCCCCAGCTTCTGGTGCCAAAAAACAGGTCATGCAATACCAATACAACTTTCAAATGTTAATTTATTATTAATTATTAATTATTA
>VWPU01015060.1:0-365536 GCA_013398955.1 Callaeas wilsoni
CGGGGGGCGCGGGCGCTGCCCCGGCGGGACGCGGGGGATGAGCCCGGCGCTGCCCCGCCGCCTCCGCGGCCGCCGAGCAACATCGGGGCCAGGCCTTCCTCCTCTCGGCCGCTTCCGTCCCCTCCCCGCGCCTTCCGTCGCCGCTTTCCTGCTCCCCGCGGCGGATTTGCCGTGCGGGGCTGCTGGCGGTGCCGGGCCCGGCCGGGGCTGCCCGCAGCGGGGCCGTGCTCCCTGCCCGGGGCTCGCACCCCTGCGGCCTGACACGGCTCATGCCAAATTATTCACGGAATCGCACAATCCTTAGGGTTGGATAGTCCAGAGAGGTTGTGGAGTCTCCCTCACTGGAGATAGTCGGTAGATGTCTGGGCACAATCCTGTGCCGTGTGCCTTGGGATGAACTTCCTAAAGCAGGGAGGTTGGACCAGATGATCCACTGTGGTCTTTCCATCCTGACCGATTCTGTGAGTCTGTGGAAGGGGCCTCTGAAGATCATCCAGTTCAAACTCCCTGCCAAGGCAGGGTCACCTGGAGCAGGTGACACAGGACCAAGTCCAGGTGGGTTTGGAATATCTCCAAAGAGAGACTCCACATCCTTCCTGGGCATCTTGTTTCAGTGCTTTGCCACCATCAATGTAACAAAGTTCCTAGTCTTTTTGAAGTGGAACTTCCTCTGTTTTAGTTTATGGCAATAATAATTCCCAGTACTTTGTGTGTTTTAAGATGTCCGTGGCCCATCGACAGTGCATGTACCTGGTTGTTCTCATATCCCTTTCACCTGCATATATGCACCCTTCATCCCTTTCTGCTTGCCCCATCTGAAGCAGTGGATTGTGTGTCCGAATGTGTCCTGCTTCCCCATCCTGCTAGGGATGGGTGAAATCCTGGAAAGGAATGCTGTGGCCCTTCTCTATATGCAGGCTACATGAACACCCCTCTGCCTGCTGCTATAGGAGCTGGGATTTGCACCCAAACGCGGCTTCCCGGTGTCCTTGTTTGAATCAAGACTGCAAACCTGGATGCTCAGGTTGCTGCTTGAAATTCTGATTTGTCGGCGCAGCCGGGTATTGCTGCGCTGAGAACAGAAACTCTGCCCAAGTTGTGCAGAGGCCCGAGCATGTTAAAAAAGGTGTTCGAGCATAAATCACCATTATGGTTGTGCTGCAGTTTGGGAGCTTGAAAAGACACATCCAGGTTAGGTTGATCAAGTGTTTTTACGGGGACATGCTGCAAGCAGAGAGCCAATTAGGCTGCAGTGGGTCAGAGCCATTTTTGAGCCTATGCAGGTTGGTAATGAGTTGTGCCAGGGCATGGATAATGGCCCTACACTACTATGGCAAAAATGGGGATGGCCTTGTTATTTGAATGCAGCTCCTTGAGATGACAGTCTTTGTAGGGTTTTTTTTTTTCTCAGTTCTTTTAGCAGCAGTTTGCACTCCCTCCCTGGTTGAAAGAGGAACAGAATGTGAGCTACCTTCTTGCTTTTCTTCTCAGCTCTTACTGTCTTTCTTCAGAACTGGGTGAAGATAGATGAGGAAAGGTTGTGGTACCCTTCTAATTCGTGCTTACAAGAAGGATCAGCTTTATGGAGTTGGGGATGTTGCTTTCTGTTGCAGTAGCCCAAAATACACTTATGTAATGCCCTCTGAGCTTTGCCAAATGGGAGGAGTTTGATTTACTCACCCTCTGGGGAGCAGGGAAGGTGTTCAAGGTACCCTAAAGGGTCTGTAAGGTTCCTTGGTAAGATGGGACAAAAAAAGGAGGTGAAAAAAAAGAAGGTGTATGGCATCTTTAATCTAAGATACTGTATTCTTTGGAGGAATTGGAAAATCTGGCTACTGTGATGCAAGCTATGAACCTGTTAATATGTTTGCTGTTCTTTAGCACATGCCTGTAGCTCGATCTCATGAATTAGAGGAGAAAGAAAATGGGGAGAGTAAATACAAACAAACAAAGCCACATGTTGCTGAATAGGTGACATGCTGGAAATTCACATAATAACTTGTTTAATGTAAAATTGTGCCCATACTTTCAGTGAGTTGTATGGATTGGGATGATTGAGTTGGTTTTTTTTTTCATTTTGTCTGTGGGAATTAAATTATTATAAATGAGTCATCAGTGCTATTCAATTATTGCTAAGTTTTGTTAACTTCCTGTTTTATGTCTTCTAGTTGAAAGTCATTGCTATTGATGAACAGCTGAGGGTCATTTATGAGGATAATGTTCATTTTGATAAGGACCTTCCGGAATTTAAGTAAGGCTTTTTATATTTTTTATTTTACTTGGATAATGTAATTTAAAGCTTCGGAGATTGGGGTGAGGAGACAGTTGCCCTGTTTGTTCTCACTGATATGTATGGAGGCATGGAAGAAGTCATGCCATGCTCATGTTTCCCACTCTGCAAGGGTAGTATATGCTCTTGCCTTCTTTGCATGTAAATATGACAAAAAGAGCTCCCAATAGGAAATAAATTAAGAAAATGTACCCCAAAACTACCCCAAAATATACCACCAATGTACCCCAAAATAAACCATTTTTTTTCTTTTGGGGCTTCAGACTTGTGGACACGACTGGGTGGGATGCTCTCAGAACAGCAAGTAAATTACATGAGGAGAACATCTAAAAGGCATTTGGAGACAAAATCAGTTCTTAAAATCACACAGTAAGATGTAGAATGATGGTATTTGTTTACTTAAACAATAATCTATAATTGACAAATGTCATCCTCCAGTCACAAGTTTCAATGAAATACATTTATTTACTTAATGGTTTAACAGCAAAAATTGAACTTCATCTTTGTGGTTCAAGTCACTGATTGTGACAGAAATACCTATGAATTACATGGAGCCAATGAGCAATATCAGCAATGGATTCTATCACAGATCTTACTTCAGGATCAGAGCCTTTCCTTGAAAATTGCTTACTTTGCAATTGGGTCAAACATGTCACCTCCCAGGAGCTGGCTCTTACTTTTTCATGTTTCAAACACCAATCCTTGCTCTCAACATACAAGCATTGCAAATTCTCTTTGGTCATTGATAAACTTGAAGAACTGTTTGGCAGGGGAAAAAAATTGCCGAATTTACCAAGAGAAAAATCCTGTTTTTCTGTAGGACTCAAGGTGGAGTCTATATTCACAGTGACAGACTGACAGTCACTTCACCAGTGCTTATGTGGGTCAAGGTATGAGCAAACTTTCTATGGTTCAACTTTTTCCTTGCTGTTACAGAAATGAAAGTTTATTGTGAGCAATAGTGGAACCCATCACTCAAATCAACATAGTCCTTTTGCTTATTCTGTTTCTTTGAAGTGTTGCTCTGTGTCTTAGATATGCAAATAGTAATGCTATCAACAAACACAGTAGAAGTTGTTAACATTTTGATGGGTTTTTTTGTTTATTTCTTTACTCTCTGCTAATACAACATTCTATGTGTGAGAAATTCCTTCCTGACTTTCCCTCTTTTGAAAAAAAGACTGTTTTTTTTCCCCTCATACACAAACGGGGCAGCCGTCACTTTGCTTTGCTTAAATCTGTGTTTTTGTAGCACCCAGGTTACTTAAACTATTTTGTTTAGAATAAGCTTTGCTTACCAATTGATGTTGCAACTTTTAAGTGGTGAAAGGGCAATTTATTCCCTGATTCCCAGTAACTTTGACTGATGTTTATTTTGAAGTACAGCATTTTTTTTCTATTTTAAAATAAGGCCTTCCTTACTTCTGTGCAGATTCTACAACACTTACTTTCACATGGCACTATGTAAATTTGTCTTACTAGAGGGATTTGAATAGTTAAAATATTTGAAAGGTCACAGAACCCCCAGTTGGTGATCCGCAGTAGCTGGCAAAGGTTTGGCAAATTTGCTTGCAGTTGTTTTTTTGAACCATAATGAAGAGGAATGGTTGCAATTATTAAATTAATAATATGATGATATAGGTATATATGATGTTTCTTTGGAAGTCTTGCAGTGGTCCATTTGTCAAGAGAGTCTGGGAAATGCTGATCTAAATAAAACTATTTAAAGATGGATTAATTTTTGGTTTTAAACTTCAGGAAAATGTGTCAGGAACAAAATTTACCTAGGTGCTTGAAGTGCTAAAATCACTTGAAGTAGCCTTCTGTTAAAGAATCTGTGAATTTGCTGACACTGGAGGCAGTGCTATTGAGGTTACCTAATGTCTTATAGGATGGGGTGCAGGGAGTACCGCATTCGGATTTCATAGATTTTCAAAGTAAGAACAGAAAAAGATAATCTTGCTTCATGTCTAGCACTCTTAAAAGTGCTTTTTAATGAATTGGAATTCTTTAATTTTTGTCTCTTATTTAGGATTCAAAGAACGGATCTTTGTGATTCAGCTTCTTTAAAGATCTTGTTTTTCTCCTGTGTGACTCAACTTTTCTTTTATGGACTCTCACTTAATAAATTAATTTATGCAGATTTTTGAGAAGTCCATAGTCATTAGCTAATTTTTCATTATCTGCCAATGAACTCCTCTCAGTGATGACATGAATTTACTGTTTAATTCCAGATTGTGAGTATGCATAATTTGATAGCTCGTTACTGTCATTCTTGATTCTGTTTGTTGTTGTAGGCTCTGGATATGATCTTGGAAAAGATGAAGTCTTCAGGCTTTGACTTCTCTCAAGTCAGAGCTTTGTCTGGTACTGGCCAGGTTAGTTTATAAAGAAAAGTTCAGTTTTACTGTATTTCTTTGATGGGGTGTAAGGTAGAGTGATAAATTTAAGTGATTGTGTGGCAGAAGACTGTAACGGCATAAAATAAGATCTAAACTTCTACATAAGCATCCATAAACGTATTCCTCAGGGGAACTGGACACCTGAAGCACACAAAGCAATCACTAGAAGATAGTGGGAGTGGAGGATGAGGTTTGCAGTGCAATTGTTTAGATCAGCATAGTGCAGAACTGCTTGGCTTCATGTTGTTTCAATTCTTTGTTCATTCTGAATTTCAGCAGATCCAGGTGCTTGTGGAAAATGAGGTAGAACAAACAGCGAGGAGCACAGTTTGCTAAAAGCACAGTAACATCCCACTGAGCAGGTTTTTTTTTGGCTAGGACAGGGCTCTGCCCAGAAACAGCAAAACCCGAATGATGGGAGTCTTTGATGGAGAAATGACAAAAATGCTGCCGTGATTTAGCCTGTAGTGCATAATACCTTCTTTTGAGACTTATAGAACCCACCCTGACATTTAGTCAGTTAGCCAGTCTCCTCCTAGTACTCCAGTGAATGAACAAAGGCTTTTATAACTTTCACAGATGATATTCAGGGTGAGGACAGCACCAAAGCAATAGCTAATTCTGACATGCGAGGTTTAGGTTATTCAGCTTGATGTATCTGGGACTAATTAATCAAAACCCTTGCTCTTATCTCCATGTTTCATTGACTGCAGTTGAAAGTGTGAGCAAAGTGCCTGAAAGTCAGAGCTGGTATCAAGGCTCTGTTATGAATTCTTCAGTGGAGCAGAAGTTGGGGACTGCCAAGTAGCCCCACCTTACTCAAGTGAAAAAAGGGAGTGCATTTCCAGGCTGCCCATATTCCTTTTATTTTGCCCACCCTCCTGCAAGGTGGGCAGGCTTGTAACTGATAGGTCAGGGGGCTGTGTGACTGTGGAGCCCTGGCTACAGCTCAAAGAGCCCTCGAATAAATGTCTAATGCCGTTAGCAGTACAACAGTTGTTCCCACTAGAAAATTCTGTAGTTCAAAATAATATTCTGGTTTAGTGTCTGCTTTGCTCAGTCTTAAATAAGAGTTTTTTATGAGACCCTTTATTTGAAAAAGGGCACTTTTTGGTCCTAGTTTGGAGAGAGTTCTTTTGCTCCTTAGAGTGTAAGATCAGGACATGAACTCTGAGGCTTGGGAGGGCATCTCCAGCTCCTGTTTCTGTATTTCCTACAGCAACATGGGAGTGTGTACTGGAAAAAAGGAAGCATCCAGATTTTAAAGAATGCATCATCCGAACTGCCTTTACATCAATCACTAAAGGTAAGGTGCATAAAAGCTCTGAAGGGAGAGCTACACTGTCCTTTTTCTGATCCTTACACATTGCTTTTCTTCTTCCTCTTGTTTGGCTGGATTGCAAGCCCCTGCAGCATAAATGAAATGCAGTAGTTATTCCTTCAGTTGCAGGGCTTTTGACATTTCATTTTCTCCTGAATGACAGTATGTGCTGCTTCAAAAGCTTACAAGTGCTGGTGGGTGTCCCAGAATCTTTCTGTGTCAGAGTAACAGCCTGTGTGTTCTAGAAAATGTCATATTTTTTGTAAACAATCTGTAAATATTTTACATTTTTAATATATTTATGTTAACAAAAAATGGTGGTGAAAAAGACTGTTGTACCTGAGTTTCTTAGCAGGGTGTGCAAGTGATTTCATAAGAAAATATATCTATTAAAAAAAGACCAGTTTACACTTACCTCTGAAATCTAATGTTGTGTAGACTTAAAAACCTCACCGAGTACCTTGTTGAACCTCAACATTTTGTATGTGTGATTGGCAAGCTTTGAACACAGATTTGACAAGCTTTTATTTAAAAGGAAAAATTGGGAGGAATCATCTTTCCTCTGGAAGACCCTTACTCTCCTTGCTTCAGGGTCAGAAAGGACAGCTGTATGTTGAAAGGGAGACTTTTCTGTAGTTGATATGTTAAATCATTAGTTTTGGAACTGTCTCATCTGTGCAAAACTCATGGAAATGGCATTAAAATGCTGGAATAAATGGTGTGTTAAGCCTCAGTTGTATTTCAAAATGGTTATGCCATGCATTAAAGAGAAATGTGTCAGTAGAGCTGTGGGAAGATAATCTGATGGTTAGCAGAGGAGTTCTAAAAGGGCCTGGGGTTCTGGCTACCAGAGGATGTACTGAGACATCGTGTTGCAGGGTCTGTGAAGTGACAGCAGAAAAAGAATGTTGCTTCCCTCCGATGCAAAATTTGGGTTGAACTTTTCATCACTGGCCAACATTCTACCCAGTATCTGCTTTCTGTAACTGTTGAGAGAAGGGCAGAAGGAACGTCAGAGAACAGAGCTGTGAGCTGATACGTACGCCTGCTATATTTTTATTACTGTAGCAGGGACTTCTCAGAGATCAGACTGACCAATACAGGGTGTTGTTCATGACAGGACTGCTTTTCAGTCAGTAACAGTCCCATCTGGATGGATTCCAGCACAGCCTCCCAGTGCAGAGCTCTGGAGAAAGCCGTGGGGGGAGCCCAGCACCTGGCGAGTGTCACTGGCTCCCGGGCCTACGAGGTAAGGAAGGGATGGGGAGAAAGTTCCCAGCAGAATCCTGTGATAGAAACAATTCTGTCATCACAGGGAACTGCAGCAGGGAACCATCAGCCATTAACTATGAAAGACAGAGCTTTTGAAGAAACTCCAACCATATTGTGCTTTGCATTAGTCTCACAATGGATGAGGCAGAAATTTTGCAGTGAAATGAACCAAACACTGGAAATTTTGCTGCAGGAGGTAGCTGGAGTGAGCATTTGGCCAGTGGTTCCCAAATAAAGTGTTTGGTGGCCATGCTTGAAGTCTCAGGGCCTGGTTGTCCCCTGGGAGCATCTTGTGTATCCACATTTCTATGGGGATGGAAACCCCGTTTGTTTGACAGATTTATTTAGGGTAAATCCATCCACCTATTTGTGGATCACTGCTCGAGGTTACTTCTGCAATTAAAAGATTGGCCTTTTAATATTCCCTGGAGGCTAACAAGCAGCTGTTGACCTACCAGAAGTGTTTCAGAAGTTTGGGACACTGTCAGAGATACCCTGTCACTTGTCTCCTCTTCCTGACTCTTCCCTCCTTGTAACTGTGACAGTGAGTTACGGAGTGGGAGCAGAGCTGCCCCCCAGGCATCTCAGCACCTGGCTACTCATACTCTTGGTTCAACAGAATAAGATTTTAACCTCCCAAACTGATGTTTGTGTTTTTGAATCATCATGCAAGGTTTATGGCCGAGGTTGAAATCACACTTTGCATACCACTAACAGTTTATTTTTCACTTCTTAAATGTTAAGGTTTCAGTGTTAGAAGGTTTTTTGATTATTTGACATAATACATGGATGAAAAATAAATATTCTTACAGCTGTTTTTAGCCTATGCTGGAGTTTCTTCTTTGAGTATGAAACTTCCTGCTTTAATTTCAATTCACCTGCCTCACAGGCAGGTACATAGATTGTGTAGCTTAAACCTTTTCAAGGATTTGAAGGCAGCATTTGAATTGTGCTGGTTCCTGTGCATAGAATAAGTGTGATTCATTCCATTGAACTGTCATTTCTGAAATGTAAATTATGGATAGTAATGCTTTTCCACATGCCTTTTTTTCAAAAGGTGAACAAAATTCTCATAATGAGACTATGTGTTATACCCTGTTTAGTGCAGATTGCCTGCTGTGCACTGACTTTCATCATGCATCAGGCAAATTAAATATCCAAAGTGCAATGTTCTGAACTCATTACACAGAGTTAATGATTATTGACTCCATTTAGGGTTTGTGTTTCTAAGCATTTGCATTTCTTTCTCAGCGTTTTACAGGAAACCAGATAGCAAAGATTTACAGCCAGAATCCTGAGGTCTACAAGCAAACTGAGGTTGGCTTAACTTCAATTCCCTTATTGGAAAACACAGTTGAAAATCTTTCAAAATGAATTTTGTGGGGATATTTTTACAGACCTTTTTGCTAAAGATTATTCTGATTCTTGTGTTTGATTTTAAGATGAGAATTCAAATTTTTACTATTTTATTTTTTAAATTTTGTTTAATTATTATTAGTTAGGCAGATAAAAATCAGACATCAGTTCTATTTTGAGTGTTATATTTCTCAAGCTGGTGAATAGAGCTTTAAACTGAAGTTGTTGGGAGAGGAGAACCTCAGTCCATCCCACTCCTACCAGTTTGGTGCCTGTGCCAGAAGGAGATACCCAGAGCCTGGAGAGGGATGGCAGGTCAGCAGGAGAGCACCTGAAGGACAGCAGCAGCCAGTAAAGTCACCTTCATTGGGGGCCCAGCTTAAATGTCCGGGCAAACACACATGGCACAGGGAATAAACAGGAGTTAGAGGGTTATGATCCTTTTGGCATCACAGAGACACGGTGGGATGACTCCTGGAGTGTTGGAATGGAAGGATACAGGCTCTCCTAAGCTGGTTAATATTCGAGGATCACCTCCTCCAAGCTCTGAAGTGATGCATCCCAATGACGATTAAGTCAGGCAAAAACACCAGGAGGCCTGTGTGGGTGAACAAATTGCTCCTGGACAAACTCAAACACAAAAAGGAAGCGTACAGAAGGTGGAAATAAAGGCAGTAGCCTGGCAGAGAGGTTGTCTGAGCTGTCGGGGATCAAGTTAGGGAAGCTAAAACCCTGACAAAATTAAATCTGGCTAGGGGAATCAAGGGCAACAAGAAAAGCATTTATAGGTACGTTGGTGATAAAAGGAAGACTTTGAAAAATGTAGACCCTCTCCAAAAGGAAATGGGAGACCCAGTTACCCAGGCTATGAAGAAGGCCAGGTACTCGACTTTTTTGCCTTCACCTTCACTGGCAAGAGTTCCAGCCACATCACCTGAGTCAGAGCAGGCAAAGGCAGGGACTGGGACAGTGAAGAACTGCCCTGTGTAGGAGAAGATCACATTCAAGACCATCTAGGGAACCTGAAGCTGCACAAGTCCATGGGACCGCGTGAGATGCATCCATGGCTCCTGAGGGAGCTGGGGATGAAGTAGCTAAGCCACTGTCCGTCATATTTGAGAAGTTGTGTCAGTCTGGTGAAGTTCCCACTGACTGGAAAAGGAGAAACATAGACTCCATTTTTACAAAGGGAAATAAGGAAGATCTGGGAAACCACAGGCCAGTCAGTCTCACCTCCCTGCTACCAAGGTCATGGAGCAGATCCTCCTGGAAGCTGTGCTGAGGCACATGGGACATAAGGAGGTGATGGTGACAGACACCATGACTTCAGTGAGGGCAAACAGTGCCTGAAAAATTTGGTGCCTGCTGTGATGGGTTACAGAATTGGTAGACAAAGAGCAACTGATGTCACCTACCTGGACTTGAGCAAAGCATTCAACACTGTCCAACACAGTGTCCTTGTCTCTAAACTGGAGAGAAATGCATTTGATAGATGGAGCACTCTGTGGATTAGGAATCCAAGAGTTGGGGTCAAGGACTCAAGCAGAGACCAGTGATGAGTGTTGTTCTTCAGGGGTCGGAATTGGGGCTGGTGCTGTTAAACATCTCTGGTGTAACATGGACAGTGGGACTGAGGGCACCCTCAGCGAGTTTGCCGGTGACACCAAGCTGTGTGGGGCACTTGATGCTGAAGAGAAGGGACACCACCCAGAGGGACCTGGGCAGGCTGGAGAGGTGGGGCTGTGTGAACCTCATGAACTTCAGCACGGCCAAGTGGCTTCCATTTTCCACTGAGGAGTTACTTTAATTCCATTATTACATTTTAATTGCATTGTGTTGTTGGTTTCCTCCTGATTTTTAATTCTCAGAAATCAACTTGCAATTCCATTACTATTTCAGTTTGCTGACTCTGCATCTAGCTGTGACTGAAATGCAATGGTTTGAAGAAAGGTGAAAACTCCATGAAAAAATCATGTGAATGAGAGGATTCCTGTCCTGTGATTAGAATATGCCAAACATCCAGACCCATGAAGCCAGGACGCTCCTGGTTTTGCATTACTTCAGTTCTTGATAGCATTAATCATATATTTTTTTGTGTTTTTCTTTAAATCTTACCCCTGTATGAAGCAGTTAATTTCATGAGAAAGTGAGTTGCCACATTGACTCTGTATTTTGTGGGAGAATGCTTAATTTTTAAGTTTATTTCCTTCTTTTCTTTTACATTCTCATTGTAACTAGTAAGGTATGAGATGAAACAGAATGCTAATATGGTCTGATCATAAGCTTAAGACTAAATTTAGAGAAAGATGTGTTAATGGGGGGAAGTGGGTCTGTGGAACTGAGAACTGGTCAGACCGATTTCAGACTTTGAGGGCTGTTTGAACTGATGGCAACTTTTAGCAATAAAGCTTATGCAAGATGTGTTCAAGCACAAAATATCTCTCTGCCAGAGCTGCTCCTGGGGACCCTCAAGGAGCACTTAACAGCTTGGCAGTCTCAATGACACGTGGAAGGTGGATATTTTTGCTTCTGTAGGTCAGCTTGCTAAACTGGCTGGCGGATTCACAGTTTAACTTCATCCTTTTTTCCTTCCATTTCAGGCAGCTAGTGCCCACTGGGGCACCACAGAAGGTAGGCCTTTGTTATCTGAGCACAATGTGATATATTCTTGGGGAAAGATGCATGAAGAGCAAGTGCATCATTAAATTTCCTGGCCATTACAACCACCTCTTAGAGCTCTGGCTACAGGCTGTCCTTGACTGCTGTATGAAGCAGTGGTTTTGTGATCATTAGTAAAAAACCTGTCATTTCCGGCCCACTCCACCAGTAGAGGTTTGATTCTGTTTAGTTATTGGGTGACAACCATATTTCTTCTGAGCAAGTCACAGCACAGAATGAGGAATTTGTCTGCTTTTGTGCCAGCTTCTTGGGAACAGACAATACTTGATCACACAGAAAGCCTGGTGGTGGCCGGTTAACTTGGTAATTCACACAGCAGATGTGAAGAGGAAGCAGGTTCATGGTGGATCAGTGTCTTGTGTCACATGGGGCATTTTTTGGCCAGCCCTGCAGCTGGATTTCATGCAGTGGGAGCATGCCCCGAGGCAGAGCTGCAGGCAGTGGTTCAGTTCAAAGCTGGTTATTGGGTCTGGGGACTCAGCTGGAAAGAAGGCAGGGGTCACACAGAGGTGCCAAAGGTGCTCGCAGAGCCGTGCCAGAGCTTCTGAAAGCTTACAGACCTGTGCTCTGGGTGGAGCAGAGCGTGGTTCTGAGCATTTCCCCTGTCATCAAGACACAGGTGGTTTTGTGTGGTGGTTTTTTTTGTGTGTGGGTTGTTTATTTTTCCTTAGAAAGTGTTTTCCTTTGAAATGAGATTCTGTGATGGACTGAAGTTGTGGATTCATGCTAACACAAGTATGCTAACATACGTGTGTTTTGCATGTTTCAGAAGGCAGAGCTATTAACAGCTTTTATCACGGGGTTACTTTTAGATTGATATGTGCTGTATTGCTGCGATGGTCAGAACTGAATAATCTTTCTAAGTGTGTTTTTGTGTGCTTTCTGGGCCTAACCTTAAGCATCTATTAACATTTGCTGCTTCCAATTACTTTCTTTGCTTCCCACTTACTTTCTTTGAAGTGAATACTGATGGGACTCACTATTTCTCACCTTTTTTTTTTCTGCAGAGAATCTCTTTGGTCAGTAGCTTTGCAGCTTCCCTTTTCCTAGGAACTTATGCACCCATTGATTACAGTGACGGTAAGTGTGGGCTTTTTTCATAGTAGCAATTTATCAAGGAAGTTTTCTTTCCCATCCCCGCCTTACATAGATGGGGGACAAGGTCTTTGGTATTTGTTTTCAGTCTTTAAATTTTAATGATAAGTATATTAGATTTTAAGCTAAGTTACTCCTTTCAGTTTGTTGTTTGCTGTGCTTATCTATCCCCATCATACTGATTCCCTCTTCTATCAAATGGATCCACAGAGAAGATTCCTAAATGCAATTATAGTTTTTTTCATTATTTTACGATGTATAAAGGAGTGGTGAAAGATCTTTTATAGGCATCAAGGAGTTGTGGAATCTTAAACTAAACTTCAGAGTTCTGATATTTGTTCTTTGGTAGTGCTGGTTTAGCTCAGAGGTGCACAGGATGTGAACACGATGTATATTGTGGTGATTTTTTCCCCCACATAACTGGAGTATGGATCTACAACAGAAGTATATTTTCAAAATGAACCAGGAAAAAAAGCATTAATAAAGCAAAAACATACTACACCCTTTAAAAAAAAAAAATCTTCCCTATCTCTCCATTCATCATAACAAAGACAAAAAAGTGACAAGTACTGTCTCTTTTCTGTTGTGTGTTATCTCAGTTATCCAGCTTTTAAATGGCAATTTTAAATGGCAATTACAAAGGAAAGCATTTTCCTGGGAGCTGTGCTATTATTTCTAAATAGCATTTCTGATTTCTGCTCTGAAACTAAGAGAAGATATATTTCAGAGCTGAAAGGTTAGATAACAAGGCTCTCTACAGAATTTTTGCATTACAGAGATGTGGTTGACACCCATCTGTTAAGACCAATTCATTTTTTCTCCTTTGTTATTCCATCAAATTTTATAGGAAAAGACAGGACACCTCAATTTTACCTAATGGACAACTTACTTGCTCTCAGAGCTTCCAGTTATACTCGAGACCTCAGAAATGGCAAGGCAATCCATGCTTATTTCATAACACTTGTGACATTACTATATCTGTTTTCTGGTCCTGTCCTTTTAGCCAAGTATTTTGAAGCTGAATTTTTTTTTTTCTTTTTTTTCTTTTTTTTTTTTTTGTGTATTATTGGCAGCAATAACTCTTTGGAGATTTGCACTTTTCTCCTCAGCAGGTCCAAATACTGAGCACTTGAGCTGCTCAGCCACCCACTGTATTTCAAAGAGAGATAGTGAGATCTTTAGGTGCTTTTTCTGATAAAGAAACATGTTGAGTTCGTATTTTTCAATGAGAGTGAAGTGTGAATATTGATTTGAATGTTTAAAATTACAAGCATTAAGAATATCTCGGGTTTGGGTTTGGTTTTCTATTTTTTGAAAATGTTACTTTTCCCTTCTGCTTGGAAGCAAGTGGAGGAAAGCCATGCTTCTCCAATTTCAGAAGATGAAAATTTGTTGGAAAACAAAATATTTTAAAGTAAAGAAAATTAAAATTTCCTTAATTGGAAAATTTTCTTAGAAAATGAGTCTCATTTTTCAAACAGCTCCAGGTGAGCCTGTTCTGTTACACCTATAGATATTTACAGAACTTGAATAAATGTTATATGCTGTTCAGAGCATGTAAGATTATTAAATCTTTGTTTGAAAAAAGATAAGAGAACTAAGCAGGATGTTACAGTTCTCTTTGCAAGACAAAAGATTTTTTGGCATTGTAAGCTATATTTTGCCTCATTCATTCCTTTCTTCTGTTAATATAATGAGAGAGAATTCTAATTCCAGTAATAAAATATAAGTATAGTGTATGCAGTAGTTATTTGGATGCAGCTGAAAAACTTGTTTTCTTGTCATTTACAGTTTCTTGCAGTTCACTTGATCTTTTACTTAGCACCTGTGTATTGTAGTTTAAAATGCATCTCTCAAAATAATATTCAGATAATAGGCCTATTCTTCATTTCTGTAGGTTTAACTTCAGGTCATATTGTCTTTAAAAGACCCTGTCAAATTGTTTAGCTCTACACAATAACTTATCTCTCTAAATTTGCAGGTTATTGTGGGAAATGTGCTATTCAGTTTCAGGATTTTTTCCTTTTCTTCCTAAAGGTCCAGTCTTTTAAGGTTCAAATCACTTGTGAATGGCTGAGCACCCTGAGTGATTGATTTAGAAAAAATGAAATTACCTTCTAGTGGAATGAAGAATGATTTTCATTTATATTGTGCAGATGTTAAAAGTAAGATACATCTGGGACCTAAACAAGTTGAACACTTGGGGCATTCTTTCTTTTAGAAGACACCTTAAAGAACAGCAATTCAGCTCTTGACCTAGAGAAGCTTTATCTTTTGAAATGCTTTTCTGAGAGCCTTAGGCAAATAGTAGCTTAGCATACTTGTTTTTTGTTGTTCTATCAAAAAAGGATGTTTTGGACTGAAGGCTTTTCAAAAGGAGTGTGGTGGGCTGAATTTACTCCTCCTGGAGCTTGTGTGGTGTCAGCAGTGGCTTTAGCTCACTGAAGAGGCGATCCAGAGCGCTGTAATGCAGAAACAGATGCACTTAACTGCTTATAAACGTATGCAAATATTGATCTTTACTTTGTTGATTAATAAAACCAGTTAGTCTGCATCGTTGGGTCATTGTAATGAAAGTGTTTGTATTCTCCCCTTTTCCGCCCAAGTGTTCAAGCACTTACACTTTTGTATATGCAGTAAATATTAGCAAGTCCTGATTGTGCTCCTGGTCATTCTATGCTAAAAGTCAGTGATGTTTGCAGTGAAATATGGAAATCTATTCACCCACTTATTGACCCTTTCCTCAGCTCTTACTGTGCCATGGCCTTGGCTGTTGACCTTCACTGCTGATGGGGTGACAAGTCAAAGGCCTGCCTTTGATTTTTGTTTGTTTTCTCCCTTTACTCCTCAGGTTATTACTGATTTTGTATGTTCAACTTCGTGGTGTAGATCATGAGCAGAGGAGTTAGAGTTAGGAACTCGCTGTGCATCACTCCTCATGTAATCAGACGAGCATTCAGCTCTGTTTTTTGTTTTCCACTGACTAGAGATTCCCATGCCCACAGCCGGATAGAATGAATCCAGCCCAACAGATTAATAGTTCTTCTAAAACAGTTGTTTCACATTTTTAAACTGCGTTTCTGAGGTTGGGGCAAATTACCTCATCTCTCTTTTCTCAGGGCATATAAAAGATTTTGTGCCACTGTATCTACCAGTCAATAAAGCGAAGTGTTGTTTCTGTATAATGTAAACATTCAGTTATAAAGATTGGAGGATTTTCTGCTTTATGCAGGAAAGACTGGAGGCTGCCCTAATGTCTTGCAAAATAGCATTGGAGGATACTGGTGAAATGTTTCTCTAGGCTTGTGGGGTGTGGAGCAAGAAGGATTAAAAAAAACCCCAAAAATCCACAGAAAACAACAACTAACCTTTTTGTAGAAAATTCCTATTTATTTAGAGCTTCTGTTCCTCACTGATTAATTAGTTTAGTGGAGAGGTTCTTGGCCTTTTAACTCATAGACTTCTCCAGGGAAATTTATTTATTTGTGTATTTCCTTGTAGAAAGCCCTGTTATGCCTGAGAGCATGGAACACGTGGCTGCTCATACCCTCTACCTCTGCAAAGTGCAGGTGGTGACTCTGGGCTGAGTTTACCTTGTCAGGACACAGTTTACCCTGGGCAGGAGAGGATGGCAGGATTTAAGAGTGATCTCCCATAGAGAACTGAGAGAAACTGGAGTAAATCTTAACATCTTTCCTTTTCTGTGTGTGTAGCAGTGATTTTGATGGCAGAAAAGTGATTTGCATCCCTTGCCTGTGAGAGGGTTGTTGCACTTGGTGCTCTGTCAAATTCCTGCTGTTGCATCATAGGCCAAATATGTTAAATCTGTTTAATTTGCCTGAAATGGGATTGATTGATTGATTGATTTGGATAAAATTAATTCTATTTTTATGTTATTAAGTATAATCCAAATATTCTGCTGTTTGGCTTGGGTTATTCCAGTGTCTCAGCTCGAGTGTGCAACACTTTCTGTTTACAACACTATGTGGAGCACTAGGTCCAGACCACGCTGGTGGTGCTTAGGATTGGACTGATAAACATAAAGTTGGTTTATAAATGTTATTAAGCCCATTTTTAAGCCGGTATGAAAAAATCTGCTTTGACTTTGATAGGATAGGCTCATTTGTGCTTGTGTAACCAGCAGTAGAAATGTGTGTAGAGTGTGTTGCAGGCCCTCTCTCAGCATATGAGCACTGCTGGAGCCTTGTGATGTGCTGTCTGAGATGGGGGTTGAATCCTTTTCTTCCTCTGCATCCCAGCACTACAAGCAAAGTCTTGTTCCACAGACACTGCATGTGGCATCAACTTCACCATCTTTGTGATTTAAAAAGCTGAAAAATGTACTGGATGGAAGGAAATACCAGGTTTTCCACTGTGCTCATCTGAGGATGTGGCTGCATTTCTGAGATAAATAAGTCGTGGGCTAAACAGTCTTTGAAATGAAATTGGTATTAATCTAGAATAAGACTGCTATGTCCCTGAGCAGCACTAACCAGAAATACATACAGATTTTCAAGTCTAATGAAATGTGCAATTAAAGGCATCTTAGAATCATAAGCCAGGGGTGTGGAGTGCTCAGTATATTATATAGATTTGGCCACTAACCAACTTCAATTAACTTTTAAACCAGCAATAAAACAGCGAGGAAAGAGCAATGAGGAACCAAACCAAAACTTCATAGGCCTTTCTCAGATACAGTGATAGTTCTGGTGAGGAAATAGGTGACCAAATCAGTTATTTAGCTTTTTTACATCCTGTAAATCAGTTCACAGAATCTGGTCTTTAGAGGTTTGCACGCTTGCAGGTGTTGCAGATTTCAGTTGGGCTGCTCAGCATTCCTGAAAATCATGGCTTTAGTATTCAAAACTGGATACCAAATTATCCTCAAAAGTAGAGGCTTTATTTGAAAAATCAAAAAGGGAAACATTGATATGGAGGAAGATTAGTCAGCTTGGATTGAGATGCTTATAGAATACTCTACTCAAAGGTAGGAGCAGTGTAAAGCCATCCCACCTAGGGGGGAATTTCTTCAGTTTTAGGTCTCTGCTGAGCACAACACATCTTCAAGGGACATTGCTCCATCACTTTTGGTTAATTCTATGAAGTCCTTGTCTAAGGTGGAAGATTTGGGGGGGAGTTGCTTGGGACACGTTGATATTCTTGTTTTTACTCATTGTTTGTGAATGAGTGAATTGCCTAGTGCACTGTACATCAGAGAGGCATTTTCTGCTACTTTTGCAGGTGAAGGCTCTCCAGAGGCTGAAGTATCAGCATCCTTTATTCTTAGAAGAGCTGAAACTGTTCTCTTTAAATGTAAAACATACATCTGTAAATTTTCTGTTGTTGGAATTTTCTGGTCTTTGCTTAATCCTTTGCACTTCCTGTTTTGATCTGTCTTGTAGGTTCTGGTATGAACTTGCTGCAGATTTGGGAAAAGGCGTGGTCAAAGTCCTGCCTTGATGCTTGTGCCCCTGGATTAGAGGAGAGGTTAGGATGCCCTGTACCATCCCACTCAGTCCTGGTATGTGCCTGTCTAGAAGAGCTGTGAGCAACAACTGGGGCTTTGTTGGGAGTTCTGCCAATGGCACTTGGAGTGTATTTGTGCGTGCAACGCTGCTGATTTAATATTTCCAGCTGTGTTGTGAAGGTGTTTTTCAGAGCCAATGCAGACATCTTTGGAAACTGTTAGCTGCCACCCATCACAGCTTTGGTCTCCTTGGATTCTTGCATGCCCTGGGCTGTATGAGAGATTTTTGGTAGATGCTCCAATGATAAGAATTTTTGGGGTCCTCCCCCACGCCCCAGAGCACCTGGTCACTGCAGAGCTGTGCGCGGGTGTTTATTGCTGCAGAAACAGAGCACAACGTTTGCATTTCTCGACAGAGATCTTTTTTTAAGCTGTTTGTAGAGTTAATGAGGTAATCTTTGTGAACAATTTGGGATATTTAAAGCTCCTCAGTTCACGCAGCATAATGGTGAAATCAAATCAGCCTCACATCTCCTGAGTAAATGAGTTTAGTCTTACTACCCAGCACAAAACCAGCTATTCTTTAGCTGGTGCACATGTGAGACAGTGGAGATGCCCATCACCTGAGCCCTCTGAATGCACTGCTGATCTGTAATGGAGAGGAGCATACAAAAAAAAAATCCTTATAGATGTCCTTGTATTTTTTTATGGATAGTTTTCTTCCGTTTTTTCTCTGTGGCTATCAAATGTGGCTTAAAAGAATACAGTTCTTGACCTCTAAAATAATAGGGGTCATATTCCAGCATTTGATGCTGTGATGTATATTAATGTTGCATTTCCTCTTGTTTGCATTGAATTTCTAATTTCTGTCTATTAATATTCATGTATATGTGCAAAACAGATAGATGTGTTTATGTTACTTGATGTGAATAACTGAAGAAAGACCCAAAGCTAAAATGCTGCTATTTGCTAGCATATTTCCAAATCTAATCTGAGAGTATTTCTGTGAGGTTCTCAACAACAACGAAAAAAGTGCATTAAAAATTTTTAAAATATTCATTTATACCTTAAATGCTCAGAAATTATTTCTGTAGCTGCTCTAGGGTTTTTCAGTTCTATGTTACAATACATTATGTCATATATTGCAAGACTGCATTCAATTTTTTTTGAGCTTTTTTCCTCTCTCTCTTTCTTTCCTTAGGGGCCCATTTCTCCATATTACAGTCAGCGTTATGGGTTTAGCCCAGACTGTAAAATAGTAGCATTTACAGGAGACAATCCAGGTGAGATGATTAACTGTGCAAGATTCAGTGGATTTGATTATGTATGTACTGAAATTCTAAATCAATCTTACTGGTTCTCTGATGCTGCCTATAAAATGAAAGAATATTGTTTTTATCAGCATTAATTTCTCTTTCCAACACCCTTCCATCACTGATTCTTCTGAGACAGAGATATCTTGGGTAAGCTGTGTATGACAAATTAATTCTCTTTTGCCAAGTAATCAGAGGTGAATTCATTTGCCTCTTGATAACTTCAGTTTTTGTTTGCTGCCTCTAAGAAACTATCCCTGCTATGAACACCTAACATTTTAGCTTAGAAAATATAGATTAAAAAATGCTCTTGTATCTTTTCAAGCAAAAAGGTGGAGATGGACCTTGTTGGCTGTCTCTAAGAATTAGAGCTGTCCTTTTGTCTGACTGATGGATCTCAGTACAAGGGAAGGTGTTAATTTAGGGTCAGTTTTTTGAATCCTAGAGACTGTTTCAGTGTAAAGCAAATTTTTCTGTTTCTCAAGACTGTGAAAATAAAATACTTCTCCATATTACAGTAGCTTGGTCAGGTTTGAATCATGATAGAAGCTTCATCATGATATATTTTATATTCGTATTCTGGGATTTGGGTAAACTCTGCATTTCCCAAAAGTCCAATTTTTTCTCCTAGAGACTCAAACTGAACTTAGTCCAATAAAAATGTGGTTAATCTGATGGAAGTGGGAATGGTCCTCCTTTAAAGTGTGTTGTTAATCAAGGGTCCACTGTATTTAAAACCTGAATGCATAAACCATTAGATAATCATGCTGTTCTGTACTCTTGTCTTGGGCATTTTGATTTTATTAAAAATCACTCCCTCACCCATAAGCTTTGCCTATCTTTTATGGTGGATAGCCCAAGGCCATCAAGAGCATATTTGCCATTTATATTGTACTTTGAGATGGTGTTTGTAACGTCCTGTGAGGTCTCAGACAACAGACTGTAATTGAGTCAAAGAACTACCTTTGTACCTGGTATTATTTTTGCTTTCAGCATCGTTGGCAGGGATGAGACTTCAAGAAGGAGACATTGCAGTAAGTCAAAACACACTCCTGAAAACTGTCCGTGTCCTCGGATACTTGAAATACTTGAAATGTAAATAGCTGCAGGTTGCCAGTTAAATATACCTGCTAGTGTTGATTTGCTGCTTATTGGATTTATGCTTGTTCTATTTCTATCAATCTGTAAGCTGCCTGAAAGATTTTAAGTAAACTCTTGTGACCATTTTTAACTAATACTCCAGACATTAAAAACTAAGTCTTTATCTAGTACGTATTTCACTGGCATGACAGCCTAAGTCAGAGCTAGCTTCAACACGAATCCAATTGACTTAATGTGTAATTTAAAAACAATTAGTGGTAATAACAAATGGTTTTAATTTAATTTCTGTATTGCTTTCCATGCACATTGTGATAAGGCTTCAATTATTTTTTTCCCCTCCAGATTAGCCTTGGCACAAGTGACACATTGTTCCTGTGGATCCAAGAGCCAACTCCTGCCTTAGAAGGTCATATCCTCTGCAATCCTGTTGATTCTCAAACATATATGGCACTTTTATGGTAATATCATTTATTTTTTGTACATCTGGGATCAATAACATATATTTCTTTCTCTGTGTTAGTGCTTTTTATTTCTTTTGTGAAATGATAGTGAATAGAACATTCAGCATTCTCTACAGTATGTGGCAATCTACTGCTGAAACATTTCCATCAACATTATAGCATTCCTATTGTTTAATTTGAGGAACTGAAACTGCAGAGTTGTGGAGGATAAATTCTCATGGCAATAAAAAGCTGAAATTATTTCGGCGTATGGATAGAGCCAGTTCACTGTGTATCTCAGGTAATACATTTAATGTACAGGAATAACAAATCTGCTGAGATAGAATGTGAAATGTATGAAGCCTGACCAGGCTGTGCAACTCCTGTGCTCCTGTAGTGGCCCAGTGGGGTCATAGTGGAGTGGGTGAAGATTCCCTTTCCAGAGAGGAGCATAATCAGTGCTGTTCAGGGATGTATTAGGGCTGTGCTTGAGGAAAATATTGAGATCTCAAGAAACCCAGCTGAGAAAATGATCCTCGTGGTAGCTTTTGGCTGCTGTGATTTGGCAGTTGTTTGTCCCCTTGCCAGCCAGGTAGGTGGAAAGGTGGTCTGGAGCTGTGTTTGCCCTCACTGAACCACTGTTACCTGGACTAAAACTTCCAATCCAGCTCATAGTGTTTTGGCAAATATTTGCAAGTAATATACAGATAAATTTTGTGTCTAAATCCCCTGGATTATAGATGCTTGAAACTCAGAACTTCAGCAAAGCTCAAGTCTGCCCTGGAGCTGTAGTATTGAGTCCCACCTGTACAGTAGTAGATGACAGTGGGAACAGTGTTCATGAAGTTGAGGTCGAAAACATGATGTCAGTTGCAAGTTACTGAGTTTTATTTTGTGATATCCCAGCAGGTTTTGTTTGTTTGTTTTCTTTTGTGTGGTTTTTTGTTCGTTTGCTTTGTTTTTAATTTACATTTTTCTTCTACCCAATGTTTTCTTTACTTTTGCTATGTAAAAGAGCTATATAAACAACCTGTTCATAACAGGAAAGCTGAGGCATTTTTCTGAATAAATGTTACGCTGCTGTTCTTTCACTGCAGTTTAACATGTGGTTTGGTGGTGGCCTTGGCAGGGCTGAGTTAATTCTTTCTGTTCCTCCTGTGCAGTCATTTCTGACCTGACACTGTCCCTTTGGCACCAATGCCTCTTTATTTCTAGAATATTAGAGTTAACAGGGGACCCCCAGTAGAAAAGGAATGCCTGGGCTACCAGGCAGAGTATTTGTATAGAAAACTCAACTTCAGCTGGTGCTACTGAACAAGTTCAATGATTTCCTTGCCCTCATTTTTGATATTTATGTGCCTCTCCTGCTGAGTTGCTCTGCTAACTCTGTGCTGGAGAGTGTTCAAACTGCTGTCCCCTGGATACGAGTCCAGTGCTGCAGTATTTTTCAGGAGTGTGATATTCACAAAGAAAGTGACAGTATAAAGTGTGCAAAGACCACAAAAAATGAAGAGATGAATATTTTACTGCATGGTTTGTTTACTGGCTGTGGTGCTTTCCTTTGCCAGATCTTGGCACAGAACTTGACCTCATCATAACTCTTGTTGGACCCAAGCTGGTTCCATACAAGTACCACGCTCCTGAAATCATAAATGCAACGTGGAGACACTCCTGCTGCTCCTTGCAGAGTCTCTCAGAGTGAGTGGTGTCAGGACACTTCTCTGAGGAGATGTCTCAGCTGTTCAGAGCTAGCCTGGGTTGAGCATGGCCTCCCAGCCTGGATCTAACCTCACTCACTGGGGAAATGTATAACCCCATCTCTGCACGGTGTTCCTCAGCACCTCCTGTAAAAGTTGTTTCCTCTTATCTTGCTCTTCCTTCTCTATCTCTTTCCATAATGAAGTGATTTTATCTTTTAAGTTGTTCAACTTTATTCAGCTGATAAACGAAACAACAATATCAAGTAAAGGAGCAAAATGGCTTAAAAATCGAGAGCTAAACATTTTGGAAAATGCATATGGTGTGTTTGTTTGTTTCAGTTTTAAGAATGGTTCTCTGATGAGAGAGAGGATCAGAGATGACTGTGCTTCAGGCTCCTGGGATGAATTCTCCAAAGCCTTATCATCAACTGTTGCTGGAAACAGTGGAAACCTGGGTATGAACCTCAGCAGGGCTGGGACTTTGAGGGTTTTCTTAGACACATACTGCAGGAAGTGTTGTACCTGCTTTTTACTTGGGTCATCATAAAGGTCAAGAATGAAGTTAACTAGAGCAAGAGAAATTCCTGATGCGTACTTGGAAATGCTCTGTTGACAGCTTAAGTGTCATCACAGTGTTTTCCTTCAATATTCACTGACTAGGAAAATTACATTTATGGATCTCCTTTGGTCATTGGAAGCATGTTAGTAACATCTTAGCTGTAGAATGTTTAAAATTAGTAATTTCTGAAGGAGGCTTTCATTAAAGTTTATTTTTCTGAAGACTCAAACCATTAGAATTAAGTAGCTCCATATTATTTCTTTCTCAGTCATTACTCTAGAATCTTGTTCATGCATGTCTACAAAGCAATGATATCAAGGGATGGCCAGACTTCCTGTATTTCCCCCACTGTATGTCACAGAATCATTTCATCCCTGGATTTTTTTCTTCATATCATGGTTAGTGAATGAAACATAACAAAATTATGATGATGGAAATGTAAAAAAAATGCTATTAAACCCATGGATTTGAAGTTTTACATTATTTTCTTTCCCACAGTTTAACATTTTACAAGTCTAATATGTAGCTCTGAAATAAGCTGTTGAAAAGTGAGCACATGTGTAATCAAGATTAAAATGGACCCATTGCAGAGCAGGGTTTGAAATCATCACTGTCATCTCAAGTGTGAATTGATATGAGTAAAATTAATGTAAAAATTATAGGCAGCAAAGTTTTAAAATGTAGATATTTAAGCTATAGAAGACTTCACTCCTTAGCAAAGTGAATTTAAGATAGAGCCTCTTGACACTGTGAGATTAGATTTTTCATTTTTAGAAGCTCTGTTATGTTGTCTGTCAAATCCAGTCTCTGTGGGGTACTAAAATGACCGGGAATCTCTTTTCACTAGAAGACAAATCAATTCTGGTGTTTTAGAAAATGGGAAGAAATTATTCTAAAACCCCAAAGTCAGCCAGTTTAGACAATATTAAAAAAATTGGAAGTTGATAAAAATACTGTTACCAAACCAGGACAATGCCTTAAAGTTTTAAAATTTGTGTTGTAATATATTCATCTGAATATTTCTCTCCTCTATAAAATGAGTGTTTCATGGAAGTCATCCTCAATAACCAATATATTAGAATAACCTCTGGATATACCTGTAAAAATGCAGTAATCTCCATAATTTGAGTGCCTGGGGGAAGCAAAGCAAAGGCTCAACTGGTTAAATATCCCCCCTTTTATTCCTTGTTCCCTGCACTCCCTGTTGTGCGAGAAGGTGCCTCTGCAGAGGTTTGGAGGTCAGAACTGGAATTCTGGGATGTGCATCCCCTGACAGGGCCTGCAGATCTGTGACACACAGATTTGCTTACTGGCAAGTTTGCAGAATGTTTAACGAGAAAGGTTATGTGTGCTAAAGCACAGTATTATTTTGGGTTTTATTTTGCCAATAATCACAGGTCTGATAGGGCAGCATAGTTTTGTTCCAAGGTTTGAACCTTAGAAATTCTCCTTAGTTTCACAGCTATTCTGTTCAATTTTTCTGTCCTCATTTTTTCTGGGCTCCTTTCTTGAATATCTTTTCTGACCAACCCAGAGAAATCTTTTTCACAGTTTTTGTCTAGCTGTCTACAAAGCATTACAGCATTTCCTCAGATCTCATCAAAACTATTCAGAGGCCAGCTCTGCTTCGTGACTTAAAATATCTGATGTTCTCTAATAAGCTCATGAAATCTAATCCAGGGTATGAAATGTTCCAATATTCCCGTACTCTTCTTACCAGCTTGCCATTTTTTCTGTGTGTGCGGTTTTTTTCCTTCTTTCACCCTTCCATATGACCTACTCAGACTATTTCTAGTATGTGTTATGTATTATCTGTGTTACTTGCAAATGTGTGTTTATTGGTGGATGTGTCCTCTTTTGTAGGCTTGTTGTTTATTACATTGTTTGCCGTGTTTAAGATCCACATTTTGTAAACTGAGAGAATCATCGAATTATAGAATATCCCGAGTTGGAAGGGACCCACTGGGATCATCAAAGTCCGGCTCCTGGCTCTGCACAGGAGAGCCCCAAGAATCCCACCACGTAGCTCAGAGCATTGTTAAGAAGTTGATGTGTGGACTGAAATTAGTAAAGAAACAGGCTGTGTGGTGACTCAAATGTCCAAGCACATGATAAACATCTACTACCATTTTGGCTATGTGCAGAAATAAGATTCCAGCTTTGGGCCAGGGAGCAAACATGACACTCTTTAATGTTCCTTCGTGCAGGTTTCTACTTTGATGTGATGGAAATTACTCCTGAAGCAGTTGGGATTCACAGATTCAACAGAGACAACCAAAAGGTAGTAATAATCTAGTTAACATCTCAGACTTTGAAGGAGTGCTGTCAAGGCTTCAAATCTTTGCTATTATATTTTTTTTTCTTTCTAAAATATTTGCCTTCCAGTTTCATTTATTGATGCAAGTCCCTGGGATGATTTTCATAAGGAAGTATCTGGTCTGTAGCTTGAGAGCATCTACAGAGCAGTGTCTCAACTAGAACTTATATGGTATTTTTTTATGATATACCTTCTTTACTGGAAAATGTGGATTTACTGAAACCAACACTGTCTTTGAGACGGGATTAATTTTAAGCTTACTGAGAGTTTAGTACACGTACATGACTTAGTCATGTTTTTTGTTTTTTAAGTTTTAGACACATAGATAAGGGTGTGTTGAAACTTTGGGCTGTAATATTTTGTCTATGTGTGTGTAAACTAAAGACCTCATTTTGCTGTCCTGCATGACTTGGAGTAACCTACAAGCCACGTAGAGGTGTGTAAGTAAGCACAGGCTCAAGTCCAAGTGGAATTAAATAGAAATTAAGTTATGGGAAGCTCTTTGTATCTTTTTCTTTTTTTTTTTAATTTTTAAAAATTTTTTTTTGAGGAATGGTTGTTGTTTAAATGCCTGCCTTTCTGGGTGGTACTGAAACTCAGGAGATGTCTTTGATCAATCATGACTCCCAGTCGATTAGACCTCACGTAGGTGAACAGAGATTGATGCTATCTGGTGTTTGCAGTGCAGCTCTACTCTCTTAAGTGTTGGCTGTTAAATGAATGCTTAATCACTTCTAGCTGTTACACAAATGTAGGCACTTACTGCAGTGCATGGAGAAACTCAACTTCATGTGAAGGATTCCCTGTATTTGTTTGCAGTTCAGTATTCTCCTGCTTCTGTTGCCTGTCTTGTTGATGAAAGGACAGAAAAATGTTATATGTAGAAACTAAATAAATTAATGAAATATTACATGGTTTCACTTTTGTGCAGACAGAAACAGATTTAAACTTCCGTGACATTGCTTAATTCATCTGACTTTTATCTAATTGCTTTAATTTTATATTTTTGAGATGTTGATTCTTAAGCAGCTCTTGGTGATGGGAAATGCATAGGGAAAAGTTTACAATTTGCCCTAAACCTTTTCCCATTGTGCATCAACTTCAAGTTTGATGTGTTTGCCAACAGCATTGAGGTTATGAGTTGTGTTCTCTGTCATGAGTCTTTAGGTCCTTCTTGTGTGTATGAGTGAAGAACTGGGCCTAGATGAGAGCAGACTTCAGGGTGAAGACAAAGATAATCAACTATAAACCTGTCTTGTGTTTTTAACCGCTCTGCAGCTTGGCATTCTGTGCTGGCTGAGGTGTTAATTCATTCCCTCTTTGATGCAGGTTTCAAGCTTTCCAAAGGAAGTAGAAATACGAGCATTGATTGAAGGGCAGTTCATGGCCAAGAGGATTCATGCTGAAAAGCTGGGATATAAAGTCTGTAAGTATGATGAGGACTAATGGCCCTAGAGGCCAAAGGCAGTAATGTCAGTGCTGTGATTCTTGTCCTGCCTGATGGATAGAGAAACTGGTATGAATTATGAATTTGGTCTCTTGGAAAAATTATTGATGGTGTGTTGGGTGGAAGTTTTTGCAGATGTCTTTAAAAAGGACAAATGGTTTAACTTTAGGAAGACTTCTTTTTCAAGTGTTCTTTCTGTTTCATTGTTTCTGAGCTGCATTGTCCAGTTTTAAATAAGAGTTTGGCCTTCGATAGCTTGTTAAGTGAAAAGAAGACCAACCTTCTGCCTGAAGCACAAGACCGTAACTCAGAAAATCTGAAATCTGTGTTCAGTTCCTGGAGCTGCCATAAGCTGGTCACGTACCTCTTTACCTGAGTTTTCTGTTGATGAGGCAGAAGCCCTTTCTCTGTCTTGTGATTTAGAAAGTGAGAGATCCTGCTTCCTGGAATTTATGATATGAATAGTTTTTAGCACATTGGAACAACAAAGTCAGCCAGTATTTTACCTAGAGAAGTGGGATCAGATCATTACTAGGTGTACAATTCTACAAAAATCATACAGGCAAGTCTGTAAGATTTTTATTGGCGTTTTCTGTCAGTGTATCAGCAAGTGACATCTTAAAAATACTGAATTAACTCATCTGGAGGGTTTTTAATAAATATTTTATTTAAAAAAATCATATTATTTTTATTTACATCTTGACCTCCTTCTTCACAAGTCATTGCTTGACTCCTACCCCCAGGCTTTTATCAATAATCACGAAGAACAGAATATTTTTATTGTTTATTTTTAAGAGAGAACTCCAAGAGCTGAAAGTTGAGAAAATGCAGAGATACTGGAACAAATCACAAGGCTTGACAACACCACCTCATAAATTTACGCTGTAAAGGTTTTTGTGTTATATATTTTCTTACATAGTTGAAACTGTATGTATTTGTGGAGGTAATTTATGGAGACAGGCAGAGTTTCAAACAGACTGTGTTTAAAATACCTGTTTATCCTTCATTCTTAGATTCTGCTGTACCAAAATCTTGGCATATATAGCCTAGAAAGCTCATGGCTGAGGACACTTTTGCACTCTGTAAATGTCAGGGGTTAGACAAGCACCAGAGTGTGAGATGAACTATTTGAGATATCAGACAACCCTGGCACAGTAACAAATGGGGATAAATTGTCTGTAAATACATTTAGGCTGAGTAAGACAGCCAAAAATCTAAATAGTTTTAGGATATGGCTTAATATGCTTTAAGAATTCTTCATTAGTATTTTTTAAAATGCTGTAGATGCCTACAATGAAAAGAAGACAGGTGCGATTGGATTATATTCTTATGGATTCCTTGGAATATTGTACACTTTTGTTTTGTTGCATCCCTAGGGCCTTTTAGCTATTTGGTAACTTAACAGATGAGTTGCTTTAAAAAAGAGCTGCTGTACATAGTGTAGGCTGTGTGCATCTCCCACTTCTCCTTAGTGGTATTATTTAAATGTCATACTCTGTTGTTTGTGTAGTGATGGCAGGCTCACATCTGCATTTGTTGTGTGACAGCTCTGAAAACAGGGTGTGTTCTCAATGTGTTTCAGGGTATGGATGAGCATTGTGGGAATTACTCCAGCATTGCCAGACTTTCTCTTGTTTAATAGCTGCTGTTTTTCAGGCAGCTATTTTTTTTCCCTTCCTTTTAATGTGATTTAAAAGCTTATTTATTTTTTGGATGAAATATGCAGTCAGGACCCTTGTGTTTATTCAATTCCTTTTAGACCTTGCCTACATGAGGGATTTACTTTGATATTTCCAGGAATCAAGCTGATTTACATTCAGATGTATAATCACAGCAGGGTAAATCTTGGCGCTTTTTTTTTTGTTTGTTTTTTTGTTGCTGTTGTTTGCACCAATGGGAGAATGCAGTAAGAAGTGCTCACAAGATCTAGAAGGTTCTATGATGACACCTGTTAAATCAATGTGTAAGAGAAACGTGCGTGACACGGTCAGTCACAACAAGTGCCTTGCTGTGGTGCCTTGATGTTTGTGTGATGCTGTCACAGTGGTGCATATGAGTCAGAAACCTGGCTAAGAATTTCCCTAGCTCTGGCACCAAGGTGCTGGAAAATGATTTTGGCAGCGATGAACCTGCCTCTCTGTTCTTGGGCCAAATGCAGTTTGGATGGCTGTAATCAGAAAAGCAACAGTGTACGTGAGAGAGAATTTTGTAAAAAATAAACAAATAAAAATCTGCCATATAGAGTTCTTGGTTATGCACTGTGAACATGACAAACATTAGATAATCCCTTAGAATTTGCTTCCAGTTAATGAATATATTATCTTGCTAGGAGTGGTGTTTTGAATCCTCACTCTAGCTGGTACTGTAAGAAGGAGTGAAATGATGCTGAAAGAGCTTTTTATATGTGAGGTTTTGTTCCCAGCTGGATGTGTCCGGCACATTATAGATCTGATATAAATTACAAATAATAGTTGAAAATACCCCCTGAAACAGCTCCTCAGGTGCTGTTTGTGCTGCCTGTGACATGAGCTCAGATTTCAGTGCGGCTTTGGTGCCAGTAGAGGGCAGGGGATTCTGTCTCATGAATTTTGTCTCGGAGGCTGGGACCTGTCAGCCTGATTCTGAAAATGGCACAGAGTCACCAGATGATCCTTAGGAGAAAGGTTAAACCTTATATTAATTGTGATTTAAGGGCTTTCAAAGTGTGTGTCACTCTGTTCTAATTGCTCTAATCTTTCTCAATCAGGTTTCAGAGGAAATCATTCAGTAACACCCTGTATCCTGTTTTGCTTATGTGCTTAAAGGGTGGACTAAGTGTTGAATCTAGAAACAAACAAGTAAAGTTTGGTCTGTCCCTGTTGTTTACATCCTCCCATTCAGAGATTCATAAAGATAAGGTGAAGGTTTGCTGTTCTGCCTTTATTTTCCTGAATTTTGATTGTATCATAAACACCTTCTATTTTTTCACTTCCTTTTACTGCTTGCAGCCATCCCCTTTGGAAAGCCATCCTCACAACTGGAGTTCAGAGGCTGGACTTACAGCCATTCTTACTGCATGGTTTGGGGACTCTCTGAAGTCAAAACCATGGTAACTCTGTGGAGAAATGACAGTGTCTGCAGCTCAGTGACACAGCTGATCACAGCAGCTATAAAGCTGTCAGTGGTACAGACTGATCTGCCAGTATATACTTCAATTATCTTGATGATCACTTCAGAGTTGCTTCCATTCCTGACCAAGCAATCCTAAAGTTCATCCTAAAATTGACACTGACTGGAGAATGTTGCCATGGTCCATCCTTGGACCTAATGAGGCTATCCTGATGAAAACTCACATAATGGATTAATTTTGGGAGCAAAATCCATCCTCCTCCTTACTGATAGGTGAAGTAAATATTGCCATGATGTATGTTACATATGCTGAAGGAAAACAGCACACAGGTAAGGGTTCTGTGTTGATCACACGTGGTCAATAGATATTTAAATTACATTCTGCCCTACAGTGTAGGAACCTTCATGTCAGTGGTAGTCTGAGCTCTGAGTCAATACATACTGGGTCAGGTGTGTGCTAGAGTTATGTTAAGTAAGCTTTTGTGGGACTGCAGCAGCAATTAATAAATCCTGCCAGGTAGGAAGGCTGATTATCTGAGGTGAGGTCTATGTTGAAGCTGTTAACTTTGGACAGGACTTTCTTCCTTCATGTTTTTGTGCCTATCAGTGAGTTCATAATACTCCAGTTGCCCAATGTGTTGTTCTGTCACCTTTATACCTTTAGGAATCTGATTCTGCCACCTAACTGTCATCAGCAGGGGCAGGTGGATAGAAGGTGCCACATTTTACAAGTGCAGGCTTTGTCCATAAAACCCTGTGTCTGTGATTATTGTGTAATTTATAGTTTCTTACATACATAAATCCATCACTCACAAATAATGTTGGTGCCCTGAATTCTAGTGACTGTATTGGTGTTTAAGTGCTGCTGGGGTGACACTGATGTGCCTGTGGCTTTGCACTGCTGTAAGAATGAGCTGATTTTTTTCAATGGGGTGCATTCTTGAAAAAAATAGCAGTCCTGCAGTGCTAAGAAGAAAAAGGGGAATGTCAGAGCATGGTGGGCCTGATTTCTCAGTGATTAGAGGGGGCATTTACATTTCTGAAGAACTCAGCCTAAGATTACATGAGGGTAAACTCCAAGGTGACAAATTTCCTTCTTCTTCAGGTGGTGTTTTCTTCTGATGCTCTTTCCAGCAGGCTGGAGGTCGCAGTAACGTGTAGCTTTTTGCCTGCAGGGAAGGCAGTCTGAGGGAGTCAGGGATGTTCAGAAAAAAGAATCAAGGAATCATTAACTTTGGAAAAGACCTCCAAGATCATCACATCCAACATTTGACCTAACAGCACCATGCCCACTAAGACATGTTGTGAGGTGCCATGCCTACTCATTTTTTGAACACTTCCAGGGATGGTGACTCCACCACTTCCCTGTGGAGCCTGTTCCAAACTATCAGGTAGTACAACATGGAGGAGCTGTGTTTCATTGTTCCTGTTGTCACGTGGAGGCACAGAAACCCAAAGGTGAGATGTGAGGCTGTTATTCCACAACTAAGTGTTTGGTTCATTGGAGGATGAAATGGCTCTCCTGCTTAGCAGGGCTGGATGCCCCTGGTCCTCGGGATGCTTCAGGGATGCCTTTGTGTCTGGCTGTGAGACAGATTTTCCTGCCAGTGGTTGTCCTTGACTGTGTGGCATTTGTGATTGTGCTCTCCAAAACTCTTGGGAGTTATTGGAAACGTGGGGATACTTGTTCTCTCAGCCTTTGCCTGCACTGCTAAGCGTGTGTTTACTCCAGTTGTAGCAGTGTTTTGGCTGAAATAAGGAACACTGGGAGTGAGGCCATTTTATAGTTGCATACAGATTAAATTGATGTTTATGCCCTGCGGGATTTAAATTTCTTAGAGAAATCAATACTAAAATGTTGTGTTGGCTTCGTGCTTGTCTCTTGCTGTTTGCTGCTGAGAGTGCTGATGTTGTTTCAGCAGCATGAGGGTGCTGGCTTTGTTAGGGGCCTTTTGCTTCAGCAAACCTGTAGAAACAGTTTAAAAATCTTTAGAGGACAGTGACAGGTTGAAGTTTTCTTTTTGAAACAATATAGTGAATAGTGGTAACATCAGATTGGAACATGTGGAACAGAGAGAGGGCAGAGTGTGCTGCTTGGCATGTAGTACAAACAGACTGCAGAAATGCCTTGCCATTACATCTTAAACCTATATTTTTGAGGGAGGAGTGTTGGCTCAAGAAGTTCTTTGAAATTCATCAGAGGCAGGATCTTCCTCCCAGATAAGCCAGTCATTCTGCTGCAGAGGATATTTGTATTTTGTGATGAAACTTCTGGCTGATAAGAGTGCCAGTGTGAGATGGGCAATAGCTTGCCAAGAACTTGACTCTATCCCCCCTTACTTTTCACAGAGCATCAGACTTTTATCACGCAGCTGAGCCTTCTAGGCACATCAAGCAAGGTTGGTTTTAAGCCAGTGATCTGGAAAGGTTGGTTAGCTCATTACCAATTCCCTGACCAAGTATTTTACAAAAAATGCCTTTATATTATTACTTGGCTCAGGAGAGTAAAGTATTAGTTTAACTAATTTTTTAAAGGGTTAGATAAAATGTCTCTGAAGGAAATGACCTCATGTGCTATAAGGAAGCTGCTTACGTGCTCTAGAATTTTTCATGCAGTCGCTATTGTCTTGCTTTTATTTTGTTTTATTGTTGTCATACATATACAGGAAACACAATGAAGACAGAAAATCTGAAGAGTTAATAAAAAGATTGGAAGGGTACTATCTGTCTTTCTTTTCTGACACAATGATAAAATGTTGTCATTGTTTGAACAATTGCTTTTAATGTTTGGTCAGCAAAAGACCAAGTATGTAAATGGTTCAATTCCTGTGCCCTGATGTTAGGAGAGATTGTTTATGGCTCTGTCAGTGGATGTACTGTTCAAGCAGTACTCAGAAAAATAGTCAAGCTGTCAGTTTTCTGGGTTTGTTAGAGCTTTGTGGATCTCTGGAAGCTGGGGACCTGGAGATCAGTTGGGTTATCTACTAAATCTCCTTTTATTGCTTGTTTTTTGAGACTGATCTACAGTTTTAAATCCAATTAGATTAGCAAGGGAATGACATGACTGCAGTCTATAAGTACCTTCTTGGGGAAAGGAAACTTGATAGTATAGGACTCTTGAGCCTTACAGACAGAAACATTATGGTTCAATAACTGGAAGCTGAAAGCAGGCAAACCTCAAATGACAAGCAAGGTGCAGATTTTTAACAGAAACTGAAATCAAACTGCAGCAATTGACAGTGGTGTAGTGAATTCTTTAGCACTGGCAGTTTTAAGAACAAGATTTTTTTTTTTCCCCCTAAAACTAGGTGCTCTGGTCTAAAGAGATCACTTGTGTTATAGAAGAGTGAGTTTAAAAGATGAGAGTTGTCCATTCCATCTCGGACACATGGGAATCCGTAAGAAATGCCATTGCTAGGAAGTTCATCTGATTCACAGCTATATAACATTGCTGTGTATTAATCATTTATACCCAGAGCAGCTTCTGGTATCACTGTAAATGAAGGTCTGTTTTCACAATCATTCTGCTTGTAAAATACTACATTTACCTTAATTGACACTTAGTGAAATGCTACATATTTATTACTTTAAAATCTTTCTTCCTGTGTGTTCCTGTATGTTCATTTTTGTTGCTCAAATGTGACAGTCCTGTTAGTGAACTCTAATCAGCACTCCCAAGATTCCCTAGTCCTTCCAGCTGTTTTTCCTTTTTTTCTGGTTTAAGGTTATTCAGCTTCTTTTACACATCTCAGGTTACGCATCACTCCTGAGCACTGAGTGTTTCAATACTTTCAGCTGCGTCAACCCACACTTGAGGTTTTTGGTGTTAACAGGGGTTCCTACTTGGCAAGTCATTCTTTCCTTGCTTTCTCCATTTGCCTGCACATACAGTGATTTTAGCTGTGATTGTTTGCTGTATGAAATTAGGCAAGGCAATTTCCCCTTACTTAAAAAGAGATTACTGCCTAAATTTTTTTTAAAAAATTGAATATCTGAAGCTTTGTTTCCATCTAGACTCTGATTTCCAGAGGACAGCTACTCAGTGCTTACCCAGATTGTCTCAAGAAAAAAATAGCCAACCTCCTCCCACATGTCTTGTTTAAGTAAAACCCAAGTAAAGTTCACACAATTGTGGACAATTTTGCTACTTGCATAACTTCAATTCTCTTCAGACATGAGGAATTAATTTGGGCAACTTTTTTTTTTTCCTTATTTCTGGCCTGTGGTTTTCAAGAACACACATGGAGGGTACTCTTTAATGTTATTTAGCCTGTATGTGGTGTGTCTAACTTACGCTCTGGCATGCGTGTGTATGGGGCATGTAAAATGACAGGTCTCAGCCTCAAGGCTTTCACAACATCGGTTTAGTCCAAGTGTAAAAGGTGGCTGTGCTGGTTTGGACACAAATCCAGGAGGAAACAACCCAAGCGGGGCATTTCTCTCTCTCTCCTGCCGGCCAGGCAAGCAGGCCCCGGCAGCACCTCCACCACGGGTTCGGGAAAATAATTTCTCGAATGAAAGTGAAAAAAACTATTTATTTAACAAACAGAGTCCCCCGCTGACAAAAAAAAAAAAAGGATATTGAAACCCCCTCCCTTGTCCCCTAAAGGAGGCTGGTGGATTTTAGAGTTCTTTCTGTAGGTAAAACCTGCAGTCCTGCGCTGGGCCGGGCCGGGCCAGGCAGGGTCCGACGATCCCCCTTGGAGGGTCCCGCCGAGCAGGTCCGGCGATGCCCGCCGCTCTCCGATGAAAAGCAAGCCAAAAACAGTCCAAAAAGGGACAGAAGCCGCTGAGGCAGATCACAGTCCCTTCTCAGCTGAAAGCTGAAGAAGCCAGAGAGCGAACTCTTTTCTTTCCCCTCCTAACTGGCAGAAAAATGTAAACATTCTAACTGCAAGGTCAAGCGAGCTGCTTTGGATCCTTCCCTCAGCTTCCCTCTCCCCCTTTTCAGTTTAAAGGTGCACTAGAGATCAAGCAGGCAATGAGGAATACAGTATTGTCATAAAATCTCCCCAAGACAGTGGCAAAAGGTGGAAAGTTAATAAAAAACAATCTCCAAGTGCGGTGTGTACTTCTCCAGTTCTCTCTCTGAGGTAAGAACAGAAATGTGTTACCTTTGCACGTAGAGGCTGGAATTCGGGATCAGCAACAGGACCGACCCAAGGAGGAGAATCGGATGTGTGGAAGAGTGAGATTAGAGCATCCACAGAATTAAGTCCCTTGATGACATGGTGGGTGACATGAAATTCCTGATCCCAGCTTCTGGACAGTGATATAATTTTTCTCTTTGATGTTCAAAAGGCTGGACTTGACAGTGTCTTGCAGTGACCTTCAGCTCATCAGTGCTGTAAGTTTCCTAGCTGGAAAATCCAAAGAATGGATAAAAGAACACAAAGAAAGTTTGCTTGAATCTGAAATTGTCTTTTTCTGACTGCAGTTAGAGTGATTGTACAGCATCAGAGAAAGGAAAACTAAACTCAGGAGTACCTGCTGAGCATTGTACATCAATTACTACTCAAGTAGAAAGTTAGTTTAAAAACAGCCACTTCTGTACCACTTCTGTTGGTTTTAAAGTATTTGTGTTCCATTTGACAATATCTGAAGCTTGATAAGAAATGTCAAGAAATCTCTGAAAGCTGGAAATTTGAAATTAAAAATAGAAGTATGTATATACATATAAGCAAAGGGTGGGTTTGTGATGGTTTTATTTTTCATAGTGTCTCAAAGTGAATTAGTTCTTCAGAGGATACCTCTACTGCAGACAATGGCACTTGTCAGTATTTCTCTGAAATGTTCCTAAAGTGTGGCTTAGCACTTAATGTTTCACCTTTGGTTGTGCCTATCTCAGTGGATTTGTCTGAAATGCATATTTATTAGACATTTTCAGAAGTTCTGGTGGATGAAAGTTCAATTAGCTCCTATCTGTAGAAATCAGCTGCATCTTTCTCAGATATAAATCTTTTTGATTTCCACTCTTGCAGGAACACTAACAAATGAACTGACTTGTAAACACATTCAATTTCTAAAGATGGTAGCCAAAGTTTCAGCGGGCTTGTCTATCTTGTCAGTGTACTCCATCATTTAGCAGCTTCCTTCAGGGTGTTCTTATGTCTTGTTTTCAACAGCTTAATATCATTTTTGTTGCATTTGAAATATGAGCTTTGTTGGTAGAGGGCTTTGTGTCCTGGAGGTATTCACGTGCTGAAGGAAGGCTCCTGGGGCCCATTCCAGCACATCCCTGGCTGCCTTCTCTGTGTTTCCAGGACTGGATCACTCAGCTCCTTCCCTCTCCATTGCCTATATCTATTACTGAGCAGGGTAGATGTCAGAATTTATCTGCACATAGCCATTTTCTTGGTGGCCAGCTTAAAACATACAGAAATGTCATATATTTTATCCTGTGTGGCAGCAGCCCTGTGAGTAGCATTGGAATGAAGGTGGTCACTGGTCACAGAGCCAGAGGGATTTTGAAGGATATTTTCAAAAGCATCCATTCTCTTCACTTAAGGTGCTCTTGATCTTTTTTTTTCTGTGTTTATTCTGGTCAAAAACGAACTTTTTGTTATTTTGAAGTAGTTCTAATTATAATGGTAATACAAATGTACAAGTGAAGAGCTGCTTGACTAATCTCTTCAAATTAAGTGCACTTCTTGTTAAATGACTTAAGGTTACCTGCAAATGAACAGTTTTGCTGCAGAGAAAGTGATACAAAACTCATACTGGGTACTTAATTTTGTGAACACAAAGGGCTGGTACCCACTGAACTGAAGCTGAACATCTGAAACCATTGTTTTTAAGTATGACACATTAGAATAAGAAATTGCTGGCGTATCTATCTGAAAATGTGGAATTGTGTTTATAAGTAAATTGCGAGTAATAACTTCTTTAATAATCATGTGCATCTGATGCTTTGGAGCAATGCCACAAAAGTATGGAAAAAGTGATCTAATGGATGGTGTGTACCTAAGAACTCCACATTAAAGGCTCAAAGAACAATTATCTAAGTTGAATGCAGTGTTTTAAAAACAGCTTCATCCATTTTCCTGCCATTTTTTGTGCTTTTCCTCTAAACAACTCTAATGTGTATTAATTAATTGCTTGAAATAATACCAATAAATCTAACAAGGTTTGTCTAAAGCTTCACTGCACAGAGGAAACTTCATGTTTGTTTCAGTGGTGAGAGAAAAAAATAATTTACTGAAAATATTAGGAAAGCTAATATTAATTTAGATGGAACTTAATGAAATCTTTAATGGCTTTTAAAAATTATTTTCCTTAGATTGTAATTTGAATTAAATCATTACTATTGTTAAATTAGTTAAACACTAAATTAAGAAATGCAAATGAAGTGAGCTCAAAATCCAATGTGGTTATTGTTTTTATTGATATACGTAGGCTAGTGGTGCGGAGCAAATTCCAATTATATCTGATCTGTTATTTGCAGTACAAGTTCCTGACTCTTCATTAAGTGTAATACATTAGATTAAATGCTCTGTTCGATAAGAGCTTGGAAAATACCAGTATTACAATAAACCTCTTGCTGCTCTTGCCTCTTTGTTTGGGCTGCTAGCACTGTGTGTAATGCAGGCTTCAAGGCTTTCTGGTTTAAAGTTTGAAAATCCTGCCCAGCTGTGATCATCAGAGAAAGATAAATGTAGGTAGCACAGTCACAGGAGGCCCAGGAGCAAGGGAGAGTTGCTGAAGGCAACTCCATTACATACATGAGTTCACCTGAATAAATGTTCAGTGGCTTCTGTTTTGCTAACTTTAAATACTGGTAGCTAGCGAGGAAAATGCTCGTTTCACATGATATATCCATCTCTATGATTAAAGCATCCAAAATAAATGAAGCATGCCTCCACGTATCAGAACTGGATTGATCCAAGTTGTTCTTTATCCCTTGGTTTATATTTTTTTATAATTTTTGTATTCATAAAACACTGACTGGAATCAGTAGAAATCCAGGGAGGGAAGAGGGAAATGTGTGTACCATTTTGGGCTTGCCTGCTTTGTGCACAGCCAAGGTACTCGCCTGTGTAAAAGCTCATTTTTCATTTTTAAGCTGCTGTTTTCCTCGGAAGCCATTCAGGAAGGTGAAATGGAGCACACCAGCTGCCAAACCTCCCCGTGGCTACTCTGTGACAGTCCCATGTGGAGAGAGGACACCATAACCAGGGGTAGGTCTGGCTGCATGACTGGGCAAGGCGGGCACACGTGGTGGGACCAACATTCCCGAGCTGTGCCAGGCTTGTGCCTGTGCCTCTGCACCTGTCCTGGTGCTGCATAGCTCTGGATCAGGTGATGGGGCTTCTCAGGTGTTCTCCAGGGCTCTTGTTTGAGCTGCTAGAGGAATCATTATTATACACTGTGGAAGAATTTGCCTGTCTTGTTGAGCCCCCATGCAGAAGTGTTCTTAGCTTGTCAGTACAGTGATAAAAAACACTTTCAGCTCAGTGTGCTCCTCAGTTCAATTTATTCTGGTGGTGTCAAGGCATGTGTCCAGCCCAAGTGGAGGAGCTGCTTCTGCTCTGGCTGCTCTGCATTTACAGCAGGGTGTAGAGAAAAAAACAAAAAGAAAAAAACCATGAGACCTCATCACTGTTTTTCAACCTTCTGGAAAGCACTGTTGCACTTGGGAATCCATGCAAGCAGGATGCTGGCAGAGCAGTGGTGACAGCTGATGTTTGCAGCACTTGCTCTGGTTTCACTGTACATGGATCCCTTTTTTCTCCCAGTGTATGAGGTAAGCAATGCAAGTAGCTTCATAATCATGAGTACAACTGATTCTGCTTCAGTCCATGGTTAACCTTTTCCTGACAGAATAACTGTTGGAATTGATGTGATAGAGGCTTGGGAGGTGGTTGCTGCTCTATGTTAGCCTAATGTGGTGGGCTTGGCTAGTGTATCCAAAGTGCTTGTTGGCTTCGGGAGATGGGATTCCAATGCTGGAATTAAGTTGTTTGCAATGTCTACACCGAGAGCGTGTGGCAGAGTAGGACAAGACATTGAGCACTGAGCATGTTTTGTGAGCCTTCTTCCCAGCTACCAGAGAAATGTTTGCCCATTGTATTCCAAATATTGAAACTCAATCCTTTTTCCATACTGTCTCTGTCTTCCTCCTCTTGTTTCAGTTTCTCGGAATTCTGAATCATCCTGCATCCAGAGCCATTGAAAATGGTTCTGTGAAGGCACTGAAAGACACCATAATGTTTTATTACTGGAAAGAATTAAAAATCCCCTGTTTTCTGCATCATGATGAAGACCCTAAGGATATTTCCCATGTTTCTTTGTTTCATGCATTTGAATGCTCAGTAACTGCTACCATACAATTAGCAAAATGCTTCCCTTTCTCAGTTTCCTCCAGTGCTCCTCATTGCACAAATCCATGGAGTGTGGCTGCAGAATGAGTCTCTGAAATGCTTTTGTCTGTCGGTGTAGTCTATTCATCCCACTCCATTCCCATGGTCATCCCTGATCTGTGCTGGGAATAGAAATGAGACCATTCTGGCTAAAAAACCTCCCAGATGTTGTGCTGGCTTTGTTGCTGAGGGTGGTGGCAGCTAGCGAGTGTCTCCTTGCAGTGGTGGTGTGTAGAGAGGAGTTTCTGGGCTGGAGACAGAGACCTTTACCTTCCAGAAGATGTCTTGAGGTTTTGAGGCTGACATTGCTTGGCCTATTCCTCTTAAAGATTTTTGAATATGCTCTTACATAGATGTTTTCAGGTACTTCTTCCAGGCTTAGGGGCCTTTTTGCCACACTGCTGTCAGAGGATAACTAGACTTCCAGAGTGATCTTCTGGCCTTCTAGGACCACGTTGCAATGGCATCATCTTGTACATGAACTGAATTGGATGGTGTGGCACCAGCAACCTGCAAAGAATGAGGATCTCAGCACCCAGGCAGAGCAAACAGTGGTTGTTTTCAATGCATACTGTTAAATGGGAATCAGTTATGGAGAAGCCCTGGAAGCACTGGCAGAGAGGAAGCGTGGTTGGTGTTGACCTTTAAGGTTTGACCATGCTGCACAACAGGAGCTTGTGCTGCTTCCTCCTGCAAAACAGTATCAATGAAAGCACTGGGTTATGAATAGTGCAGCTGCTATGAATAGTGAGGATAAGTAGTGCTGGATTAGAATATAAATTTTAATCAGGATTAAGCCTCGGCAAATATGTATCTATGAAGCAGAACGTGCTGTATGAATAGGGAACAAGCTTGATAAACAGATTCTGTAAGTTCAGAGAAAACTCTGCTTCAGTCTGTAAGTGGTCGTGCCCTTTTACACTCCAAGGAGCATTCTTACTGCACTGGATGTGAGGCTTTTCTTTGAAATCAAATTTGTTCACGGAATTGCAGAACTGTTTGGGTTGGAAAGGACCTCTGGAGATCATCCAGCCCAACCCCCTTGCCAAGGCAGGGTCACATGGAGCAGGTGACACAGGAACGTGTCCAGGTGGGTTTGGAACGTCTCCAGGGAGAGAGACTCCACGACCTCCCTGGGCATCTTGTTCCAGTGATCTGCTCTGTTTGTTGGCCCACAGCTGAGAAAAACTTGCTGCAGCATTTGTGCAGGATTCACTCACCCCATCTGAAATTCTATCAGGGCTGAAATGAAATGTGAGCAAGAGGAAGAACCATGTAGCAGTACAGGCTCATTTGTTTTCACATGAATACATTAGAGCAAAATCTCACTTTCATGAATCAGCATTTCCTTTGTCAATAACTTTCAATATTAAGGTGACACCAGGATTACATTGGAGGAAAAGTAAATTAAACTGCAACAAAAGATTCTAGAGGGTAAATTGACACTTCAGGTCTTGATTTAGGTTCAGCTACAGAACAGGATGGGAATAACTGTTTCCTCCCCACCATGTTTCAAATTGTTTTGTAACTGAGAGATAAAAAGGACATTTCCAGATCCTTAGTGGATAAGAGCTCATCCAAATCCCACACTGTATTGAGAAATCATTCTTTTATTCCCTTCCATGTTCACTGAAAATTGTAACACTCACTCAGTTTGCCAAGATATGGAGCATATAGTGGTGCACGTCCCTTGTTGCCTAGAAAGAAAATAGCTGATGTTTTAATATCCTCATGTGCTGAAATGTCATATTCTTCTGCTGAAGTGCACTGTTTCCTCCTCTTCCTTCTTGCCAAATCCATTTTGTGTTTCCCCACATTAACCTCTTCCTGACCTAGTGCTGCTCATGCATGAAATGCCCAAGTGCTTCTAGGTTGCAAGCACAGCAGTTGTCTGATGTGTTAGTCTTGACAGTGATGCAAAGGAAATGCCCAGGTGTATGAATGTTAACAATAATTTTAGTAAATAGTCCCTGGAAATTATTTAGGGATGTGTATTGTGGTCAAAAGGCAGTCTTTAAATCTTCTGAAACTGTTTTTAAGATTACACAGGTGTCCTGCTATTCTGATCTTAGTGGCAGAAATTATTTTACCTTGAGACACACTTGGTTGATATCCATAAGTATCCATGGGTTTACAAAAATACAAATACACACACTTCTTGACTTGTCAGTGTAGTGGCAGCTCCTCCCTCACACTTGATTGTGTAAGTCTCCTGTAGTCTTTCACTTGCCATTGCAAGTTCCAACAGCAAGTCCTGAGATGTTTTCAAAGTTCACAGAAAATTTAGAAGGCAAACAAAACCAGGAGGGAACACACTTTCTGGAAGATTGTTGGTGGAAATTCAGCTGCTTCTTTAGTTGCACAGGAGGTTCTGTAGAGCCAATAGCAGTGAACGCTTCCCTACCCTTCAATTGCAGCTGTGACTTAAGAAAGTAGCTTTAGAAGAAAATGTACATGTTTTTATAAAACTGGACTTTACCTCTAGTCTGGCCAAATTTTTTTTTTGTTTTCATTGTGAGCCTAGATTTAAATACAGACATTGTCATCTCATTGACTTGTTGATACTAATGATGCTACTTGTGTTTAAGCATGTTCTGAATCAGTTTCCCAAGTTCCTAACTTGAATTTTTCACCTCCTCTTGAAAGCCAGTGAGAAAACTGAGTCGTGTCCTTTGTGGCCCAGTGTGTGCTTAGCAATTCCTGGCAGAAATTCCTCAAACAGGGACATGAGTCTCTCAGAAGCAACAGCAGCGAGACCCCCAGTGTGTCAGTCACTGAGAGTATAAACATTGAGAGAGGTCTTGGGATATAATGAGAAAAGGCCGAAGAGGTGAGCTGTGCAACGCACTTCTCCATCCAGCGTACACCTAATCCTGTCTTACACATTCAGCTCTATCTCCAGGCTTATCCTCTGCTGTGATGATGAGAAGCTCATGCTTGTGACTTGAATAAAACATGTAAGTTGCATGTTAAACAGAGGAATGGTCTGTTGGGAGCCTCATCAAATTCAACAAGGAAAAATGTCGAGTCTTGCACCTGGGGCACATAAACTCCCTGCATTGATAAGAATCTGGGGGAAAGCTCAGCTGAAAAGGAGGTGGGAGGTCTAGGTAAAAATGAGCCAGCAGTGTGTTCTTGCAACAAGGAAGGCTGAGAACGTGCAGGCTGTACCAACAGAACACAGCCAGGCAGTTGAGGGAGAAGAATTATTGTCCTTTATTCAGCAGCTCAGCACATGACACCTGGAGGGCTGTGCCTGGTTTGGGGCCTCTTAATGTAAGAAATTTATTGACAAACTGGACCAAGTGCGGTGGGGAGCCACCAAAATGCCTTGTGGCTGGAGGACCTGCTCTGGGCAGAGAGGCTGGAGGAGCTGGGCTTGCTCAGCCTGAAGAACAGGAGCCTTCAGGAGGCCTAATGGCAGCTTGTTGAGGTGCTTTTGTCTGAGGTACACAGCAGAAAAAGGTGAGACAATGTCCATAAATGGATAGAGTTTCTAATGGGATACATAAAGAAAAAGATCACAGAGAGGAGTATAATAGAAAACATTTTATTAGTGAGGTCTTGCTAACTGATGGTCTTGCAACCTTGTCTGGGAAATGTAACACGACAAGGCTAATTTTATGTTGTCCTCCTTCTGAATAAAGTTGGTATATTGACCTAGTTCTGTCACTCTGCAGCCACAAGCCAATTGGATCCCTCAGCTGCCACCCCATCTCATTTTACCTCCTTTGGACAGATAGAGCTAATTACAGTAGGTACTCCATCCAAATTTTTATGGATTAATTTACAGCATGATGAACAGAGTCAGTGATGGAGATGCAACCAAGAAAGTGAGGGGTGCTCTGACCTTGTCACTCACATGGATGTGGAGACATACTGCTCTTTTCCCAGATGGCTCTCGAGTTTTACAGAAAGTCAGTGACAAGTTTAATTACTTCTGACAAATAGAGAATACTTTCTCTTCTATCTGCATTGTGTTATACCCTTCATGACAGTGGAAGAAGGCAAAGCAGCATCTTGACCAGCCACCCTTTGGATGGGATATTATGGACTGAAGTTTCAGGGTTGAAGTCCAGAGTTTTGGCTCCAGTTGGCTCAGTGCTGTCAGGATTAGATATTTCTGATGCAAGAAGGTGCTTAGGTACCTCTCAAGGCAATGAAACTTCAGTGCCTGCCTAAATAATGTTCTGCAAAGAGATGTTTTCTCAGCAATCAAGATGTAGTTTACATGCTATATTGATAACTCCTGATAAACAGAGAAGATTAATGTGACGTTGCATTAGCACATGGGTAAAAAGGTCAAGATTGTTGCAATCTCCAGAATTATGATAAATATAATTAAGGTTGTAAGACCTTTGTCTTTTTATAACTTTTGAAACAAACACATTGAGGGGGGGAATGGCTGCACTTGGACATTTGGGACTGGTAGAATCAAATATTTCTTTGCAACATTTAAAGGTGCCTTATTTGTTGGCTTGATAGTGAATTTTTTAAACACCCAGTGTAAAATACTTTCATATATTTTGTGATAGGGAAAGGAAAATTGTGCAAGGTGCGTCTTCCCAGCTGAAAAGTCTTTTGGATCACCTCTGGTTTGACCTGATTTGCAGGCTTTTGTTCAAAAGAGAATTAAGGGAATGTTCTTTCAAGAGTGCTCAAAGCTGAAATAGTTTTGCTGCTGTTTGTGAAGGCAAAAATTGTTATCCTGAGTCAGGCTGAAGGCCCAGCTAGGCCAAAGTCTTCCTGTGACAGTGGCCAGTCTCTAATACACAAGCAAGGCTTGAACATCCTCCCAGTCTGCAGCTTCCCGAGCCTCAGGTTTTTTAATGTAAAATTTGTTGACAGACTTTTTCCCATGATCTCTTTAATCACATTTTAAAAGCATGTAGGTTTTTGGCACCCGTGGTGTCCTGCAGCACTGAGAGCTTCACCTGAGCTGTGCATTGTGTGAGATGTCCCTATTTTTTGTTTGTGTTAAGCATGTCACCTGATAACTTCATTTGCACCTTGGTAGGATTTGTACTATGAGAAACGGAGAATAGTTATTCTGTATTTATCATCTCTGACTTCCTGTGCTCTGCTGGCCTCCTCCTGGTATCCCCTTAGCCATTTCTTTTCTTGTCTGAAGAATTGCAATCAGGACTTACTCATGTCTCGTTGGAAGCTGTCCCACACCTTTGATCAGCCTTGTTGTGTCTCTCTATATTGTTTCCATTTCTGCTATATTCTTTTTGAGATGTAGGAGTGGTGCTGCACTGAGTATTCAGAGACTCAACTTTTATTTAAAGTGTGGCATACTACTGTTTCTGGCTTTATTCCTTTTATAAAAGTTTTTAATATACTTGCTTTTTCCATTTTTTGAGTATTGATCTGTTATTTTAATGAAATTTTTAAAATACACCATGCTTTACTTAAAGATAATACTTAAGAGTCTGTTGTGTGTGCAAATTTAGGTCTCTTCAGTGTTGGGTTTGTTGTCTAATTCTCTGCTTTTTCCCAGATTACCTTTCACTAGCAGTTGTGAAAACTGATCACTTATACTCTTTGTGTCATGTCTTTTTAAAAAATGGTCATTAATTTGTGAGACCACTTCCATTCTTGTCCTGTGGCAGCCTTCTTTCTACAAGAAACTTTGGTGAAGGACCTCATCTAAATACCTGTTGGAAATCTGTGTTTATGCTTGTGTAAAGCATTTATATTTTCCACAGGTAACATTATAGTAATTGGGTGCTCCATTTGTGCGCAACTTTTGCATGGGTAATATATGATTTGTTCTAAACATCCCTTGTTGACATCCTGAACCCATGGATTTTGTGCTTAAGTCAAGAGCTGCTTGGGTTTTTTTTCCTAGGGTTCTTGAGAAGTTGTAGCATAAAGCAGATACAAGCATGATGTTTAGCCTAACATTTGTTAGTTTATTAGTTTATCCTAATACAGGGATAACTGTCGTGTGTCACGGTTCCTGTATTGCCTGTCCAGGCAGTCTGTGGGATCTCTTTGTACGTGTTTTAATCATTGCCATCATCCTGGGCAAGTGGGCTGTTGTATAGGCCTGGCATTGATGTGACATTCAGACCATATGGATTATGTTACAAGTTGGTACAATTAACTGCTTTGTCTGCTCCGGCTTCAGGTTTTCATTAGTGTATGGCAACACTCGCTGCTGTGGTTTTCCTATATCTCTGCAATATAATTTGTTCTTTTATTTTACTGCATGTAATGATTGCCTGCCTTTCACCAGTGTGTTGTTTCTATCAATATCCTCAATGAAAACTAGGCATTTTAAGCCTTTCTGTCTTATTTTTTTACATTTCTAGTGTCAATATACCAGCACGTCCACACTTGGCTCAGTAGGTTGTTTTTGTGCTATGATTAAAATGGAATTGTGTCTTCTTTGTGGTTACTTGTTAAGATTTATTAATGTCTGCCCTATCTTTTATTTATAGATACAAAGTTTTAATGATTTCAGCCCTAGAAAATGTGTCATGTCCATTTATGCCAGTCTTACTGTACTTCTAAGTTTAAGAGTCTCTTGTAAGATTATTAATTGTAAATCCTAGTAGTTTGGTACCAGCTTGATTTAGATGAAAACCATCTTTTATGTATAAGCAGCATTTCTTCCAAAAGTTTCTGCAGTTCCTACTGAAACAAAAGTTCATAGTGACAACGAGGAGAGAGTTACACCAGTGTGGAGGTTTTTTTTCTTTAAATACTAACTGAAATATTTAACAGACTTTATTAATGGAAAGAGATTTGTTAGAACAGGTGAATATGCTTGATATACATTAATCTGTGGATACTGCAAATGCAGAGTGGTAGTTACCAAAGCAATGGGCATTCAGGTGTTGACTGTGACTTTGGAAGAACTAATCTATAAAAGAACATTTTGTTCTACTGATGACTTGGCAAAAGACATTCAGAATCCTCAGCAGAGGGGAGAATCAGGCTAATAAAGGCAGATTCATGGTGTATGGGTAGGATTTGGTTTTAGGAATTTGTAAGTTGAAGACAGTAAGCTAAGCAGCTTAACATCTTCAGAATAAGAGGGAGTGAAGCTTGTAAGTGCGTCAAGCTGTTTGCTTAGATCTGGACTAAGGAGCTTAAGTAGCTTATAACACCACAAGCTCCCGAGCTCCAGAGGAAGGGACTTACAAGCTGTGCAACAGCCACACTTCAAAGGCCTTACGAGTACAGCTGATGAAGCCTGCAGGGCTTCTAGGGAGCATGTCAAGTAAATGTGTCCATCTGTCTGTTTCCCTGCAGCATCCAAGCGCTTCCTTTTGTTTCCTCCTTACAAAGTTACGGGCCACTCTCCTCCCTGGAGTTATCACAGTGTTAAATACCAGGCACTTCGAAACCAGGAGGTTCTGGAAATTAATTTAGTCATGTCCTTTATATTAGTCTATCCTTTTTACTCACTTAAAAACCATAGTATTATGCATGCAGGGATCTACCACTTGTTCTTCTGATGAAATGTATGAGGAACTTGAAAATGATGAGGAGTTCCCTGCTTATAATGGAGGATAGAAAATTATCTCAATTGTATTGTCTCAACACGTAAATTAGCAGTCTTCAAGATCTTCTGCTCTAAATGTGTTTGGTTCTTGTTGAAGTGTTTAGGGCTAGATCATCACAGCTTGCAAAGTTTCACTGTGTTGCTGTGGTCTGACTCAATTCCCACTGAAATCAGTTGGCTTAGCTGGAGTCAAAGGCTCCAACAAAGCAGAGATGGCTGCTTTCACAAACTTTGGCTCTCTGAAATAGCTGTGATGTCCTCAAGAGTGTCATTACTTACTAGTCAAAAAAATTACCTTCATAATGGTGCTTTCTTAAGTAATTTTGTCATCCAGAGCCTGTTCTGTCCTGATTTCATTAAGTCTACTGAAGATGCACTTTAAATTAGAGGCATATGACCACATTTCAGTTTTGTTCTGACTCCTTACTCCCCATGTATTTAGTTTCTACGTATTTCAAAGTAGATCCTTACATGCAGCTTAGTGTTTTTGTCTGTACAGACTGAAGCATATGACGATGAAAAATAGATCTTTGTACATTAATATCTCAGGCTGATTTTTCAAAGTAGTCTTTCAGGATATTTTGCACTGTTTGCAGTTACATGTAGCGTTATACTGAGAGTAATTCAAATCACAGTGTGAAAGAGGATGGAAATGACCTCTGGAGCTCGCCTAGTCAGAGCAGGGCCAGTTGGAGGAGATGGCCCAGGACTGTGTCCACTTTGGTTTTGAATCACAGAATAGTTTGGGTTGGAAGGGATCTTGAAGATCATCTCATTCCACCCCCTGCCATGGGCAGGGCCACCTTCCACTAGACCAGGTTGCTCCAAGCCCCAACCAACCTGGCCTTGAACGCTTCCAGGGATAGGGCATTCATAAGTTTTCTGGGCAACCCAGAGGGTGTCTGACCACCCTCACAGTAAAGCATTTTTTCCCCATAGCTAATCTGAACCTACCCTGTGTTTCAAAGAGTAGAGGTTCCAGAGCCTCTCTGGGAAACGTGCTGCAGTGTTTGATTACCTGTAAAATTAAAAAAAATTTACGATTGAAAGGATTTTTTTTTCTATTTCAGTTTGTGCCCTTTGCCTCTTCTTCTGTCACTGGGCAGTACAGAGAAGAATCTCTTGTCTTAACTCTCCCTCATCAAGTATTTATGCACATTGATAAGATTCCTTGTGAGTCTTCTCTGCTCCAGGCTGAGCAGTCCCAGCTCTCTCAGCCTTTCCTTGTATGCCAGGTGTTCAAGTCCCTTAATCATCTGCACGGCCCTTCACTGGGCTCACTCCAGTATGTCCCTGTCCTCATTCTCTCTAGCCCAGCCCGGACCCAGCACTGCTGATGGGTGTCCCATGTGCTGGGCAGCTCCTCATCCTGCGAGTGCTGCTCTTTCTAGTGCCACCCAGGATGCTGTTGGCTGCCTTTGCTGCAAGGACACATGGCTGGATCTTGTTTGCCTTGCTGTGCTCCGGGATCCTCAGATCTTTTCCTGCTAAGCTGCTTCCCAGCCGATGGCCTCCAGCCACTTGGTTCATGGGATGTTTCCTCCCCAGTTGTAGGACTTCCACTTATTTCACTTCTGTTTATTGAACTGGTTGAAGTTTCTGTTGGTCCATTCCTCCAGCCTGCTGAGGTCCTGCTGATGGCAGCACAACTCTTTTGTGTATCTCCTCAGTTTTGCGTCACCTGCAAACTTGCTGAGGATACGCTTTGTCCCGTCATCTAGGTCGTTAATATGGAACAGTATCAGACCAGTGCTGACCCTTGGGGTACACCACTAGTGAGTTGCCTCTAGCTGGACTTTGTACCACTGTTCACAACCTTTCAGTCCACCTCACTGTCCATGGATCTAGTCTGTACTTCGTCAGCTTGTCAGTGAAGATCTTGTGGGAGACAGTGTCAAAAGGCTTGCTAAAATAAACATCGTCTGCTTTCTCCTCATCCCTCAAACCAGTCATCTCATCTTAGAAGGCTGTGCTGACTAATCACCTTTCTATCCTTCATATGTTTGGAAATGGTTTCCAGGAGCTTTCGCTCCCTCTTTCCAAGGATCAAGGTGGGCCTGACTGACCTGTAGTTCCTGGTGTCCTCCTCTTTGCTGTTATTGAAGATAGAAGTGACATTTGCTTTCCTCCAGTCCTGAGGAGTCTGCCTAAATTGCCATGACCCTTCAAATATAAAAGAGTGGTCTCACAATTATACCAGCCAACTGCCTCAGCATTCAGGGGTGCATTCCATGAGGTCCCATGGACTTCTGTGCATTCAGTTTATATAAATGTTCCCTAACCTGGTCTGTTCCATTGAGAGTAAGTTTTTCCTGCTCTGGATTTCCCTCCTGGCCTCATGGACCTGCCATTCCTGAAAGCAAATCAGTCTGAGGCAAAGTCAGCATGGAGAATTTCGGTCCTTTATCACCCAGTCCTGTTTGATCGCTTTTTGTGCTGCAGACCTTGGTCTCTGTGTGTGTGTGTGTGTGTGTTTACTTGTGGGCTCCTTTCCAAACAAACAAGCCTGAGTTTTGTGCTGATTTCCCAGACAAGCTTTTCCTGTTCGTGGCTCAGGATGTCAGCCAGCTGCCCCAGTGAGCCAGCAATTCAATTCCAGAGGAAGTTCAGCTTGGGTGAAAACAAAGGCAGCAGTACACATTTTTCTTCGGGTTTTTAATTACTTCCGTCTTTGTATCTGAAGCATTTTTCTTAAAAATACTTCACTTTGCAGGTGTTGCCTCACTGACTTTCTCTCATCATTACTTTTCTTATCATCTGTAGCCATTAAAGAGTTCAAAATACTTTTGGCAGGGTGGTTAACACAGGTGCCCTGGAGCAACTCCCATTGGGATAATTGCATTCTTTTTACTTAAAATCCCCTTTTTGTCAGGTGTCATCTTAGGGTTCATTTCATGTCAGGAGTTGCTGTGCTGTGCTGTGCTGTCTGCCAGAGAGAGATGTATTTCATGGTGAACTTCTCTAGGGCTGAAACTTTTGTATGCAAAGTAATTTTTTTCTTTTTTAATACTGGAAGGACAATCCAATAAACCATTTTCTTTCGTATTGGAAATTGAAATAATGTTGCTTTTTTTGGATGGAGAGAAGTGTACAGGCTGGATTTTGAGGTCTCATTGATTGTAAAGGAGGGCCATGGCTGCAGTTCACAGTGAAAACGTGGAGTGATTTCAGTGCTGCTTTGACCCTCAGGAGACTTGGCCTGCAGTCCGAGTTCATCTAGATGAGTATCTTCTCTTTTTCTCACATTTGAAATCAGGATGCTGATAATTCCTATCTGTCAAGGGTGTTCTGAGCACGAATTGACTATTTTTAGACTGGGATTATCAACTCCCTCAGTTGTTAAATGGGAAATGAGATTCAGACCCAGCAAATTCTTTTTTTGGTGCTTAATTCTCAGATGAAAGCTCTGCTAAGGACCCTGAACAGCAACATGTACAGGGGTCCAGACCTGGATCATGGAAGTTTTCAGGTTCACAGGGGGTTATTGGCAGCTTGGGTGAGATGTTTGTGTACAAGCAGAGGAGAATAAACCAGGTTGACACTCAGTTCTGGGGAGCAGCAGTTGTTGCTTCTGCAAACTTTGAAGCATATGGTTTGGATTTCTGTGTGGTAGGAAAATGGAAGATGTTTGCTAGAGTTCCTATGGTTTCTTCTGGGAATTTGTGGAAGGAAATAGTAGCTGATAGGCCATGTAGCCTTTGCATGGTGAGCATGATGTCTTTGATATGTCAGATCTCTGACACATGTAGTGCACAGGAGACCAGGGCCCATATGGTAAACCTTGATGCATTTTGTATTCCTCTCTTTCCAGCCAGTCAAAATTTGAGCTTAAGAAAGGAAACATGAAAGCAGAAATCTGACCATATGGCAACCCTAATTAAGGGGGTGATGTTAGTTTTTTCCGCCTTCAAACTTAATGCAGTCATAGTGACCTCAGTGCTCTTTATTTTCCTATGGTGCATTTCAGCATAAAAAGTTTGCTTTCCTGAGCAAGGAAACTGAGAGAGCATTTGCAATCAAACACTTGTAGTTTTGTTTCATAAGAAAAGATATCCTTTCAAAATTTCTGTTCAAACTGTCTCGTAGTTAAAGTCACATTTTAGGGGGCTTTTGTGAGGAAATGTGAAGGATGCATCTCCTTTAGGAGACTGAGATCCCTTTTTTGAGTGATAACAGAAATGAGTCTTGAACCTAAATTTAACATAAATCAAGCCAGTGTCTTTGCTATTGGGTTTTGAGTCAGTCTGTCTTCTGCTTGGGGCTATTCTGCCTCTTATGAAATATTCACCAATCCAGAGAGACAGTGTGACTTTGTATAACTTGATGGTAAAAGAAAATCTGCAGGATAAAGCAGATCCCGATTCAGGTTCTGTCCCTGCTCTGAACCAGGGGATTTATGTCCCGAGTCCATAGGTAGCAAGGTAATAGTGTTTATTTACTGTCTTTCTGATCTTTCTTCAGTTACACATTTTCCAATGTGGCCATGAAAAACTCCTCAGTTAGCTGTTGTGGTCCAACAAGACGTATCTGGCAGAAGAATTCTTGACCAGCTCCTTCAGGATTACTTAATAAGTTATGAATATGGAACAAAGGTGTTAATATGTTCCAGGTAATAGTACATAGGGTTTCCCATTTTATTTAGTCAGTCTTTGCTAAAGTCAGCACCTCTCTTTAGATTTTTGGCTTGTTTGCTGCTGCTATAGTCCTACTTTGCATAAGACCATATAAGGAGAGGGTCTAACACTGTCTTTCTCATGACCAGACCTTTGTTTTTCCCTTTTTGTGTGATTTTCCATAATTTCGATAGCTTGACAGTGTGCCTTAGTGGATTTTTAATTTTGCAGAACTTGAGTCGATTTGCTGTTGAAAAATTAACCAGTCCGTGCCTTTGAAAAGTCATTGCCTCCACATGTGATAAGTTTAAGAAAATGATTAGCAAAGGTGTCACTCATTTCTGCATGCTGTATATCAGATCGGACTGGCTGTGAAGTAGTGAACCATATTAAAGCTGTGAAATCAGCCCTGCTCTACAGGGACTGCAACCAGCTGCACCAATTTTACTGCTTTTTTTCCCTTGCAGATTCAGGAATGATTGGAATGGAGTTTGACAGTTTATTTACAGATTTGCTGTGACTGACAGGATGCCAGAGGGGAAATGTTTGTACTCCCTGAAGATAGTTTTTAGTAACTAAGGCTAAATATCTGACAGGACTTCTGTTACAAAACAGAGTGTGATCAACAGTTGTGTTACTGCAGAATTCAGTGCAGTTTTTCATTTAAAATACAGCTAAAAATACAGAACTAAAGCCAGCATTTGCTTTGATGTAAAATGTCCCCACAGAGAAGTGTGGCACTGGTGAATTCAAACCTTCCAGTCCAATTCTGATCCCTCGTCCCTGTAAGAAACTGGGGGAAGGAGGATGAAAACTGCTGACATGCCACTTTCTTTCCTCTTGATCATTGATTTTCAAACTTAAAATTTCTAGGGTCCCTAAATTTTTCAGTATGGGACTGGACTTCTTGCATGGTAAGTTCAAGTCTCCTTGGCAACCAAAGTGTTTCTCTTACGTTAAGGGCTGCCAGGAGTTCATGGACCATGCACAGAAAACTTGCGCCCGTGTGTGAGATGTTAAGGTTCCTTGAGGTTTTAACCTTGAAATGAAGAAAACAAAATTAATCTTGTTTTCCTCATACATTCATCCCTTGGCTTTTAAACTAGTGCAAGTGGGCTTTTTCTTTTTCATGATCTTTCTTTCATTCTTTTTCTGATTCTCAGTGTAAATCTGCAGTAACCTAAAGTATCCTTGTGGTGTATAGAAGTCTTATACAATGGTAATTTGAAAACAGAAACCTTTTAAAAGAAGATGCATGAGCTATATACTGTATTATGTACAATATATGGGTAGTAATATTATACTTTGTATTCCCAGAATTAATATTAAACTTTTAGTCAGGAAAGTATTTTTTGTTCATTAGTAGATCTTTGTTCATTTAAGAGGCACAGAAGCTTTGTACATTGCAAAGGTTAACTGTGCTCAGAGTAAAGGTACTTGAATAAATTGTTTTATGGGTAGCAGAGGTTGAAGGTGGGCAGATTTGTCTAGGACAGAGAAAAAAAATTTTTTTTATTAGATTGTTAGGTGTTAAGGAGTGCTGCCAACTTGCCAAATGTAATCTGAGTATTCATGAGCAAGAAATGCTGAAATATTGCAGGGGACAGAAAATAGGCACCTGAGTGCCTGTGTCCTTACTTGCATTTCAGACAGTCTTGGTTATGACAAGTGTCACAGATTTTAGTAATTTCTTCTTAATTTTGTTGATTTTCTGGCTATATTGATAAGCTACTGCAGACTGTATTATTTGCTGTATGTTTTGGTTGTAGTAAGACTGTGCACCAAGGAAGAGATGTAGAGCACAGTGAGCGAAGAATAAATGATAAAAGGCAAAATGAGCCTTTCTCAGCAATGATCTTCTAGTGAATAAGTCCCTTTTTAATATTGATATGTGAAGAATGACTTACAGAAAGACCTGAATATACTGTGCTGTATCAGAGCTCTAGGGAAGATTTCTCTGGCTCTCTGGTTATCACCAGGCTGAGCTCATCTCCCCAGTGATGGGGTTCTTCCAACATAGTCTTTTTTCTGGATGCCACAGGTGAATTCTTATTTGCCCTTTTTTAATTGTCGGTAATAAAAACCGTAATTCTGGGAACAGAGACTGGCATCCAGCTCAGCCCTTTCCTAGTGGATTCTGGTTTCATAAGACTGTATGGCCATGGTTGTTCTGGACCTGTGGCTCTGGCAGTCCTGGCTGCACTGTGACTTTTCTGTAGAGGCAGAGTGATGGTTTTCTGTGTCTGCACCGTTGTCATCCACGCAGTCAAGGAGTTCCTCAGGGAATGGAACGGTGGGTAACCTATTCCTGCATCTTGCTATCCTGACTATTAAAATCTTTTCTTGCGACAAATCCAACTTTGGTGTGTCACAGCTTAATACTGCCAGGCTTCCTTCTGTCTGTGCTGGCTGTGGAGTGGCAGAGTGATGGTTTTCTCTGTCTGTTGTTATCCATGCAGTCAAGCAGTTCCTCAGGGAATGGGAATGGTGCTCGTGGCTCTGTGGCTTTCTGGTGCCTTTCAGGACTTCAGAAAAGTGACCAGAATAGTTAAAGAATGGTCAGTGACCAGTGTGCCTGATATTATAGTTGAAGTTCTTCAGCAGTTGGATTATGTTATTAAAAAAGGATTAGATAATATAGCAGGAATGGAGTGCTTTGAGATCAGCAGCAGAGCTGTGAACTGGAATCATGAGCATTACTAAGACTGTCATCCAGTGCCTAAAGACAAAAGTATAATTACCACGAGAAGGTCATTTTTCTAAGCAAAGGACAGTTGTAAACTGCCTTTACCAGGAAAAAAATCAGTATTTGTTGCATTGCATCATTGAATTATTCATCAAGATCAGACACTTTCTTGTTCAATTTACTTTGTCATTTTCTTGTAGCTTATTCTCAGCAGTATGGATGAAAATATAACACAGTAGCACCAGCTTACAAGAGACATTCAATTCACTGGATGTCTTGATTGGAAAGGCATTTGCTTTGGTCCAAGGTAAAATCAAATGCTCTTTGTTTTAATGGAATATTCATATTTTATGGACAAATAGCTAGAATTAGTGTTATGATATCTTTCTGTTAACTTGATCTTATTATTTTAGTGAGTTATTTCAGATCCTTAATTTAGAATAAATGAGATTTAGTCATGGATCAGATCCTGCATCTTTTCTTCTGTTCTATACAGCCTGTGTTGAAACAAGCATTTTCCCAGCAGTAGATTTGATTGTCTAGAAAGGTGTAAACATTCCTTTTTCTGAAATTGCTTCATGTATATAGGTGAAAATAACACTCTCTTAGGAAATTCTAGGCATGGTTAGATTGTTTCAAGACCCTGGTCAGAGTACTGAAATGAGTAAATAATTTCTCTGTCCCTTCACAAGCTTTCCTTCTTATACACATGTATATAGAGAAACTCAGAAACACAAGATGATCAGAATCTGCCCCCATATGTTCCTCTCACCATGATCCCTTTTTTTTCCTCTTTTGTTGCTTTCCCCCATAATTTACTTCGTTTGCATATTTTAGTGTTTCATACCATGGTGCCTGAGTCAATTTTCTCTTGAATAATTAAACAGGTACATGCCCTTGGAAAGTCATTGCACCCTTTATTGCCACTTAATGTGTTAACTGTGAGGAATTGGGAAAAGATGTTGTACATTTTTGTTGACTGCTGTTTTATGTGAGGATTGGATGTGGTGTAGTGAAAGGGACTCAGAATATGCTGGATTTTGGTGAACCACATCTCAGGTACCCAGAGGATGTACCCAGAGTAGAAAACCTTATCCTTTTTCATTTGAAAGGAAAATGTGAGCAGCCTCTTACTTTAAAATAACAACAACAATAATGATAATAAAATTAATAATTAAAAAATTAAAATTGATTGATAGAGTCAGTGGCTCTTCAGTGATGTCCCGTACTTAGCTGGGGCTGGGTTTTAGGTAGTGGAAGATTTTGGCCTTTGCAGAAGAAAATTCAAAGAAAAGAATTGGCCCTGAGTCTTCTGTGCTGTGTTTTGGGGAGAAGGGGAAGAGAGGGGGAATGGACAGGAGGAGTTTTTCAGCTTTTTAATGAAGGTAGGTGAGACTTCTCTGGAGGGATGACAGAGGCAGGTGGGGCTTGGGGTGGATAACACACTCTGAGCTGCTCTGGGGAAGGCTGGGATAACAGGGAAGTTTCTGTAAGCAGTGGAGAGCTCCAGCTGTCATTAAAATCCTGAGCCAGGTGAGCTTGAGTACAGGTGTGCTACAGATGCAGCTCTAGCAGTGATATTAGAGGGATTTGTTAAAATTGTGCTGGCTTGGATAAATGAGTCACTGCTTCTGTTGTAGGAGCAAAGAGTGTGCGCCAGGGTGGGCCAATGATAAAATGTGCTTTGCTAAATTGCATTTTATTTTACTATTGTCTGCTAGTCATGCTTTACTTTACCCCCTCCTTCATCTAGAGAATACTCTTAATTGTAAACATATTTCAGTGTCTTGGGTCACTCTAAATGACGTTAAAATGTCTATTTGCCTTCATTGCTCATTCAAGCCCTACTGTTTGCAATTAGGGTGCTACTAGAAGTTTATATTGATTTCTATGTGTTTTTTGGTTTTTTTTCCTTAGGATAGGACATATCTCTGCTTAGATGCTAAATAATAAAGCAAGGCAATTTTTGTTTTTTAATGCCAGCAAATAGGTTTTTGGGATCGTGTGGTTCGTTACACAGCATGCAGAGAGAGCTGGGGAGAGATCCCAGCCGATCCCTGTGGCCAAGGCAGCTGCTGCACTCCAGCTCTGGGGCAGGGAGGTGAAACCTCTTCTCCAGCTGTCAAAGGCAGAGAATTCCTTTAAAACATAAAACTTCTGCTTGGTCAAGCTTGAGAAAAAAGTGCAGACTGCAGCTTATGCTTTTGATGTGTGAGTTGATTAATAAACGTAGAAATAGGAGGAAAAGGTTGTGGCAGGGTGAGTTTGGGTTCAATGCAATCGATAGTGATTTATCCAGAGAAAAGGGACTCCACCCATTGATACAGTGCTCTTCTCTTGGCCTTTAGAAGAACTTTCCATAGAATTGTTTAGCTGTGGTTAAAATATTCCCATGTCAGCATGGTTGGTGTGTTCAGCCAAATGCTAAATGGAGCACGCCTGATTTTGGGGTTCATCTGTGGGAGAAAACATGGGGAGTATGGCAGCAGTTTATAAAAGAGCAGGCTCTTGAATTATGGAGATTAACATCTCAGGGAAGGCTACAGGCACAAAGCATACCTAAATAATGATCATTGGTTAAAAGGCATCAGTGCCTTGGAGATAAAGAACTGCTATAGGTTGTCAAAGAGATTATCAAAATCCCTCAAACCAGACAGTGTTAATGATGCAGATCATGAAATGTGTGGTGACTGAGATTTAAATATGTGTTTTGATATGGATTGTATGATCATTTATCAAAGGATTCAGACCTGTTGTTTTTTTAAGAGTGTTTTCTTTACTATCTGAATCAAATATGTCAGCTCTGCAATCTGTGGCAGGTTAATTGAAATGCAGTGAGAGTGCAAAATCTGAATCAAGCATGAGGTTGGCAAACTTTGTTTATCCTTTTATTTATTCAGATCTTTAGAAGTAACCACTTAACTTGAGAACTGTTGGTGAAATTAGTGTGATTTTCCATCCTTCCTCAGATAGGAAGTAATTGGGCCATAAAGGAATAATTTCAAAGATGTCTTATTTGGCTGGATTGAGTGAAGGTATATCAGGAGCTTGAGGAACATTTTACTAGTAGTAGTATTGCAGTTAAGTTTCAGTGGCCAGTGATAGACTTCATCTGACTTGAGTGAAATTCTGCAAGCGGCACACCAAAAATATGCCAAGGTAATTTTTGTTGTCTCCTTTTTCCTCAGAAATGATTATTTAATTATACTTGGTGACATTGAGTGCACATTAGAGGGAGACATTTATGATGATCTCTGAAGCAAAGGGTATTTCAGGTTCATCCTTTGTGAGCTGTTCTTGTCATTCTGCCAAAATCCATGTGCACCCTTGCCTGTCAGAAACCTCTGCCACACCGTGCCAGAGCTTCTAATTGGGCTCCTGCCTTTAGATCAAATGATATCCTCAGACACCATCAGCAGGAGAAAAACAAACCCACCAGACATGAACTTGTAAAAGTCTTTGAATTACAGTGTGAGGGGCTGAAAATGTTCTTTCCTTCTCCTTAGCTGGACCTTTGGTTCACATTGCAATGGACTCTTAGTCTTTAACTTTTATTGATTGTATGGGGACATGACGGCAACAAAGGATGGTTCAGGTACGAGGATGATACACCGGGTCCATGTATGCACAACGCAGCTGCAGGGGATTGTTACAAAAATAGGAATTAAAAAAGCCCTTTGCCATCAGAAAGTCCCCACTTTTCAGTGGCATGAAGCTGTTAGGGTGTGTGAGAGAGTATGTTTGTACTGAGGGCTTGTATTGTTCAGTACCCAACAGTGAACCCTTCCTAGATCTAATCTTTCATTTAAAAGCAATTTGCCTGAATAAAATAAAATATGCATGATGGGTGAACACAGATGAGCTCTGTTAATGTATTCTAATTAACTTGCTAAAAATATTTTAAAATCTTAATAAGCTTAAAGAGAATTTCTGATGATCAGATGCAATGTTAATGAGCATGGTATAAAAACATAAGAAGGTAAAGTGTAAAGCTGATTGGCAGTTGCAGTGCCGTCTGTATACCTAACACTTTTCTTGGGCAAAAGAAAGATCTTTGGGTTAAATTTTACCTTTTCTCTTGGTAGCTAATTTCTCAAGATCTATTTCTATAAAGCTTAATGAGCAAAACATTAAAAAAAAAAAGAATTTACCTGTTCGATTTGGGGTGTAGTGGGAATTTTATTGCTTAATTATGCCTTAGAAAAACATGCTAAGGACATTTATAATAAAGTATCTGTGTTCTTTGTGTGTGGGAGAATGACTCTTTTCCTTTTATATATGCCATAAATCTCAGATTGTAGTCCTTTTTCTCTCCAGGCTATTAGGTTTCTGCAGACTGTATTTCATTCCTTAGCACCTATAGTTGCTTGGCAACAACATCTGATTTACATGAACCCAGCCCCGTGAATGAATAGTTACCTGGAACCTTTCTGTGCAGAAACCCTGAGAAACGTAGCAGTTCTCCCATTCACCATGACAATTATTAGGAAATATTAATTGCTTCTCTCTATTCATCTTTCCATAGCCTTTGTTTTTCAGTTAAAGGGGAACAAACTGTATTCTGTGTTTAGTTCTAGCCTGCCAGAGGTCACACAATTCATTTATAAATAATCCACTTGGAAAGGAGGAGGTTTATTAATAACAGGAGGCTTTAGTAGTGCTCAGAGACCCAACTGGTACAAGTGGTCCCCAGTGCTGTGTTCTTTAGGTACAGAAAGAATGAGTTCAGAGGAGTGAAATAACTCAGCACAGTCACATGGAGCAGGTCAGCATGATTTTATTCTGTGAGAAGGTCTAGTATAGTTTTTAGAGAGAAAAATGTTACCTCCTCAATTTATTTTCTTCTCCTCTTGATATATGTAACTTAATTGAACAAACAAAATAAACAGATTTTCTGCTACCTCAGCTAGTGTTTGGCAAGCAGTTACACCCTCCTATCAATTAATTCTATTCTTGTGAAGTACTTTCCAACCTGTAGGTTATTTCTATTGAGAGGAGTAGGATGTATGAAAGAGAAAAATCAAGAAGATAGATTCTTCACCAGCACTGAATGAACACAAACCAGTGTTCCTGGACTAGGAGATGAAAAGCTACAGACAATATTTGTGGATGCCAAAACAGTTGTAATAATTCTTTTGAAAAAATGTTTAAAGAAAACACCCAAATTGCCTTGTTTTGGAAGTTATTTTCTGTTTTTTATCCAGCTTATGCTTTGCAAAAATAAAATATTGCTTGGGCTTGACTCTTTTCTGTTCCATTTCCAGAGGCTTTTATTGCTGTTGTTGATAAGACACAAAGGCTGGTGGGGAGGGAAGCAGAGCAGACCTGAGATTTGGTAGACATCTGCTTTGCAAATCTAGGCCCCAAACTGATTTTTCCCCCAGGTCTGTAATGCTTTGGGTTTCCCTAGAAGCAAAATACTTGATAGCATGTTCTTTCCTCTTGTCACTTGAGTGGCATTCAAGGTCAGGTCATTGCACCCTGTGCCTTTTAATTATATCCTGTGGCTTTAGGTAATGCTGAACTTGCAGCTCATTATTATTATATTTTCTCCTGTGGACATGTCTTGCTACTGATGCTCAAACTCTGCAGATTAACTAATGCAGAATTGAATGCATTTGTGATCTAAGTAATGAAGAGGCCTTTGTTCTATTCTTGGTTGTTCTTCTGATTTTGTGTGACCTTGGGTGGCTCATTTATCTCCTTGCTTGCTTTTCTCATTTTAACCTTCGATGGATGGTGTCATATGTTGATTTGCCAATGTAATTTTCTATTTTCCTTAGAAGATTTGCAAGGCTGAATATTGCTGTATGAGGACAAATCTTTGTTAAAAATGAAACTCTGTTTTTTGTGTTCCTAAATAACTCAGTAACAAGCATTATTTACTGCTGTGTGATTTGTAAAGCCACATGTGGTACTTACACACATCAGAGTTGTGATAGGCATGGGAGGGTGTGTATTTTGCTGAGTTTCAAGCACAAGTTTCTTATGTGTCAGAATACTTTGAGGAGATACTGAGCTGTGCTGCAATGCTGCCCACAGAGTACATTGAAAAAAAAATTGGTTTTAGTCAGTGGAGAATGCCTAAGGTAGCAGTGACCTTTCTATGAAAACTAATTTTTGGGAATATCTTGCGTGTTCCTGTCTCTGGGTGAATGTCTCACCTTCATCTGGGAACCGAGCAGCAGGACTTGTCACAGTTGCCAGAGGCACTGGAATGTAGCTCAGCAGAGCTCTCCAAAACCCTGGGCTCCCTGTGGTGGGGACCACAGGACACCTGACCTCCTCTCACATGGCACTGCAGAGCGTGTGGCTGTTGGAGCTACAGACATTCAGAGCCAGAACATTCTCTCCAAAAAGTCCTCCCAGGCAGTTTTCCAGTGCAAGGTCCTCTATGATTTATCAGTTTTTATAAACTAGTAAATATCTCGATAGGCAAACTGACAACATGCAGTCAGACACTTCTGGGACAGACATTTTTAGTACTCTTACCAACTCTGCCCTTTTTTATGATAGTGGTTTCAGAGGTGAAGACATTTCTGTGAGGCAGTGGTATTAGACCAGCAGCACTAAGCATCAGTGGTTTGTGGTCTTGAAATTATGCCTTTTAATGAGTGGCAGAACATAATATCCTTAGCTTACCAAAAAGAAATACAAGATGTAATTTAATTGTGGTCTGTAAAGTGCCAACATGTGAGGGGGAAACCTGATTTTAATAATAATATTTTGACTGGAAGGCTAAAGCCACAAAGATCAAATGACTAGAAGTTTAAAGAATAAAAATATAAATTATGGGAAGACTGCAACTATTTAAAGGTATAAAACATGAAAACAGTCAGTAGACACAGTAAATTCTCAGTCATTTTAGCTGAGGTTCTGTGTCTTTCTAATGTCACTGTAGTTCAGTGACTACAGATCTGGGCTCTGGGATCGCTGTGTGGAAGTTGTGTGATCTCATTTAGGCAAATGGTCCACTCTGATCTTTTACTATTTTGGAGCTGTCTGCAGGTAGATTATTAAAAAACTGGATGTGATGGCCAGATTTAAAATGCATAGTTTGCATTTCCTCTAGGTTTTGTTTTCAGACTGGTCCCACCTGCTTCAGAACATTTTTTGGGAATCAGTTAATTTGTCACATTGGTTCCAGATTTCTTGTTTATATGCTGAATGACAGAAATTCTGAAGTGGAAGGTGAAGACAGAGATGTTGCCAAGAGTCTTATGAATAATTGCGGCAACATAGGGTATATCAAAGCGGGTTGTTCTTTGTTAGGTTAAGCCTTTATTTGGAGCCTTGGCTACTTTACAGATGTTTGAACAACTGCTCAACTGTTGAACAACTGAAAAGTTTTTGTGGTTATTAGTATTTTTCCCCAACACACCATTCTTAAAATATCCAAACTTTGGGTAACAAAAGAGGAAAACTGAGTGACCAAAAAATAAAAAAATTAAACCTGATGTAAGCAGTTATATTGGTACATGAATCCTTTTTATCCTACTACTTTGTAAAATATATTACTTATTTTTTCTTTAATGAATTGATTCAAAAGCTAGAAATTAGACAAGCAAGAGATAGCAAGGTTAATTAAATTGCTTCCAGTAATAATGTCTTCAGGAGAGGACTTCCCCCCAATACATTTTCAGTGTTGACCAAACAGATTTCAAGTGTTCATAGAATCACAGAAAGGCTTGGGTTGGAAGTGACCTGAAGGATCATCTAGTTCCAACCCCTCTGCTGCTTCATCCATCTCTTTCCTAAAAAGCTTCAGAGAAATATTTTTCCAAAATATTCAACCTTTATCTACAAAAATTATTGGTCTGAATCTACTGCTTTTTTTCCCCCTTGCCATGAGCTCTAGTGCTGAGTTGTGGATTTTTTTTTTTAATAGCTTACCTTTGGAATTTGTCCCAGGCTTCATCATAATATTCTGTCAAATAGAGATCTGTGTCTAAAAAAAAAAAATTAAAAAATCACTCTGAATTGATAAGCAATTGCAACTCTGCAGTATTTCTACAAGAATTGCAAATATTTCAGAAGCCTTGTTGCCAGCGTGTCAATGTATATGTTATAACAATGTTATGACTATTGATCTGCTTGTTCCCAAAGAAGTCTTTACCACTCATGTACCAAAGTTTTCCCTGCAGTATAATTCTGCTGAAGTCAATGAAGTTGAATTGTATCTTGAGTAGATTTTGTTTCCTCTGTAGTACCTTTTGGGCTGTTTATATTTTTTTGGGGTGATCTGCAGTAATTTAAGCTGCTGTTAAGAGACAATTTATGTGCATGTTTTTCTTTGTTTATTTCTTTCTGAAATCAGTCAAGAGGGAGAAGGCTTAGAGTCAACATTAAATTTTAAATTAATCTCTGAACTGAGCTAGACTAGGAGGATTTTCAGCAAGGTGATTTGGTGTCTTTAAGCTTCAAGTTCTGAAATACTAAGTTTTGTCTTGATTGAAACAAGGTCTTAGGCAAGCCAAATTTGGCATCTTTGTGAAGAACAATTTCTTGAGAACATAAGGTGGCCTGTGACTATCAGTGGCACATGAGCCTTGGTTACTTATACTGTTCCTACTCTGTTTCAACTTAGTTGTTGCTCCTCTGCTCATTTTAGTGGTGTTATTCTCGCCTTGCAGCAGTGTGAGCGAGAAGAATCATGCCTGGTCTCCCCCACATCATTGTAGAGACTTTATCTATGTAAGTAGCATAAATGTTGAGAATATTAGGCATATTTGTCATTGCTGTTGAGAAAATCGAGGCTTTTTTTCCCCTCTGTTGAATTACAGCTGATTTAATGGTAGCTTTACTACAGTGGCCTTAGAGGCTGATGATCAATTCTATCTGTAAAAGTTGTTTTTCTTCCCCAGGCACTGCATTTAAAAAATAAGACCAAATTTTGTGTCTGGAAAATTTCTGAGAAACAGTTGAGCAACCCTCAGTGAAATTAAAGCGTGTTACAAAATATATGAAAACTTCACTTGCCAGTTAGAAAGCAGCCACTCTCTATGGTCAAACCTGGCTTGCTTTTGTCAGTAATAAATTAGCTGGTGCTTCAAAGTGAAAGTCAGAAACACTTCTAAAAAATAGTTTTTGAATGGCTTTTACTTGGGCAGCTGTATTTGTCTAAATAAAAAAAAAAAGAGAAAGGAGAAAAAGGGTGTATTCTCGTTTCCATTGCTTCTGCCTTATTCATGCAGATATTGTTTAGGACCCAATCCTAGAACTCTTGAGGAGAACTCTATAAAAGGCCATATTTAAAAGAGTTTAGATTAGAGAAATCTTCTACCATAGCGTGAGTTAAATTTTAGTGTCCTTATATGAATAAAGAAAATCAGCATGAATTTTGGAAGAGTTAATAAGCGAGGAGGATGATTTTGGAACATTTGTTTGATAAATGGGACAAAATAACCATATATTTTTGTTTTGTTTTGTTTTGGTTTTTTTTCTTGAATGGAAAGCTAGCAAATACTTTTTTTAAAAAAATTATAGTGTTTGAAGTTAATCAGAGAAATAAAGGAGGGGCTGGTATTTTTCTTGTTGCTTGCAAATTGTAAATTGCAGTTATTTGCAATCATGCTTATAACTGGCATGGGTTCATGTGCATAATCAGCTGCTTTTTGAATACATGTTCTATTGTTCTGTTTTATTTATGGATTCAGTTGTGATGAGAAAGATGTTATGAAGCTGTTTGGATGAATTCTTGGAATTGTCTTTTAAGAGTTTTGAAAGTCAGCAAGTGCCTGGAGTCTGGGGTACAAACCAGGACTATGGGTAGCACTGAAAATTTAGATGAAAAAGCTGAAGAGTTTTCGGCCTCAAAATGGAAGGTCATATTCTGGTTTCAGACTTCGAGGTGCATGAACCAACAAAATTCTGTAGTGGATTGTAGTGAAATGTGTAGTGAAATGTGCCAGTTTGGACACAAATTTAGGAGGAAACAACCCGAAAAGGGCGACTCTCTCTCCTGCCTGACAGGCAAGCAGGCCCCGGCAGCCCCTCCCCCATGGGTTCGGGAAAGAATTTCTCGAATGAAAGTGAAAAAAAATCTGTTTATTTAACAAACAGAGTCCCCTGCAGGCATGGGGCAGAAAAGGATACTGAACCCCCACGCATCCCCTAAAGATGCTGGTGGATTTTATATAGTCCCTTCTGTCTGTAAAACTTAGCTGCTCCCACGGTCCTGAGGCCGGGCCAGGCAGGGTCTGACGGCCCCCTGGAGAATCCCACCGAACATCCCAGAGATGATGAGCTGGTCTTGGATGAAGAAGCGAGCCGAAAACAGTCTAAAAGGAACAGAAGCTGCTGAGGAAGATCACAGTCCCTTTCCAGCTGAAAGCCAAAGAGCTAGAGGAAGAAAACCTCTTCTCTCTCCCAGCCCAGAGAGAAAGTATGTAAACGTCTAACTGCAAGGTCAAACTAGCCGCTCTGAAGAGTTCCCCCGGCTTCTCTCTCCCTTCACAGTTTAAAGGTACAAACTGCATTCTAGAGATCAAGCAGACAATGGGGAATATAGAATTGTCACAGAATCACCCCGAGACACACAGTGACACAGACACCCTGTTTCTGTCCAGTTGAAATACAGCCAGATCCAACAGCCCTGAGGTCAGGAGTCATCCCACCAATTTCAGCATCTGGATCTGTTACCAGGCTGATCTGACTCCCTTCTGGTGGAACAGGAGGCTGAATTTCTACATCCACGAATCTCCTTGCACGAATGATGTCGCAGAAGACTTTTGGTGATAATTATTAGTGTTACCCTTCTGATTCGTGTGAATTTGCTGATATAATTATTTTTCTTAATATCTACATTTATTATCATAGAATCATAGAATGCCCTCAGTTAGATCATCAGGTCCAACTCCTAGTCCTGTAGAAGATCATCCCCAAGAGTCACACCATGTGCCTGAGAGCATTGTCCAAACACTTCTTGAGCTCCGTCAGGCTTGGTGCTGTGACCACTGCCCTGGGAGCCTGTTCCAGTGCCCAGCCACCCTCTGGGTGAACAACCTCTTTCTAACATCCAACCTAAAGCTCCTCGGACACAACTTCAGGCTTTTTCCTCAGGTCCTGTCACTGTCACCACAGAGCAGAGATCAGTGCCTGCCCCTCCTCTGCCTCTCACAAGGAAGTGTAACTGCAATGAGGTCTCTGCTCAGTTTCCTCCAGGCTGGACAGGCCAAGTGCCCTCAGCAACTCCTCACATGGCTTCCCCTCAAGGCCCCTCACCATCCTTGTTGCCCTCCTTTGGACACTTTCTAATAGCTTTATACTCTTCGTATATTGTAGCACGCAAACCCCCAGAGGCCTCGAGGTGAGGCCATCCCAGTGCACTTATGTGCCAACACCATCAGAGCGGATGCCAGACTGCTCAGGAAAGACTCACCCTGTGTTACTTGTTCCACTGTCTCACTTGCTGAATCCACTTGAGCAATGCTCTTTGAGCCTGCTCATCCTAAAATCTTTGGTCTTCCTTCCACTTTTGGTCTTAATCTTCTTCCTTTTCTGGGAAGGCATCAGTTGTGTGTTTGTAAATATACAGTGATGCAGAACTGCAGTCTTTTTGGGACCACTGACAATGCTGAACATACATAATTATAATTTCCCTCTTTTCTCAGGGACAGATTTTTTTCTTTTCTTTATGTACCTTTCAATGAAAGTAATATTTTTGCTGAAAGCAAGAGACAGGAGATGAACATTAACATCACTCAGTTCTTGCTGGCTCTCCGTGGAGGGCACAATGAGTATTTTTGTGTGCATAGTAACGTGCACAGAGTGTGCTGCCTTCTCAGCCTTGTGTGGGAAACTGCCTTTTGCTCAGACCTCCCACCTGAACAAACTTCTTTACTCGGGTCTTCCTCCTCCTGTCCAGTGGGAATCATTATTTTAACTCTATTTTGTTAGGTCAATCACCATGTTCCACAGAAGAGAATAGATCTCCAAAAGATGTGCATATGGCAGAACAACACTGTGCCATGTGCAGCTGTAAACACTTTCTAGATAGGCTTAAAATTCAGCATCAGCTCTCTAAAAAATAATTAGTTTTTCAATAAGAAGGGAATAAACTGGTTGGTTAGGTACTATGCAGGGAGCTTTTAATTAAAAGATGTTTAAATCTGATTCTCTCAACTGTCAAAGAATTGAATTCATGAATTATGTTTGCTACAGTTGTTGTTGTTGGGGTTTTTTTGAGTAACACTGTGAAGTTCTCTTTGTGCAGTGCTGTAGGGGATGGCTGGTAGCTCCTGACAGATTCAAACACAGCTGGCTGAGAACACTGCTGGTGATGGATGAACAACGTCTCTGTTAATGCCTTTTATACATAAATGATGCGCTTGCTTTATTTATTTATAAGATGTATCCAATTACACATCTCAGAGCAAATGTCCACTGTTCAGTAAAGCACACAATATTGGCAATTAAAAGACAATCCCTGAAATCAGTAATCAATGCATTTTCCTCATTCTCTGGAGAGACACTGAAATAAGAAGCAAACCTAAAATTCAGCAAATTCAAGTAGTTCTTTGGGGACCTTATCCTTGTCTGTAAGAAGTGACTGAAACTCAATGAGAAGTGCTGTTTTCTCTACTCTGGCCACTTGCAGAGCACCACATTCACCTGAGATTTTGCTTCCATGTGGCCTGGATGGATCAGTCCCACCTGTACAGCAGCTCAGTCTGTCATCCCACAGTGATGGCTAAAGCTCACTTGGCTATAACCTGCTGGGATGTGTTTTGGTGAAGTGAGCCATCCTAATTACTCATAGTGGAGAATTAATGATTTTGCCCTTCGCGTAGCTCCAGCATAGGTTTTTGGTTGCTTTTACTGTGTGTCTGTGTGTGTTTGTGCTCATGAGTGGATCCAATTTAGAACTTGAGTTGTCTGACCAATGTTAGAAACTTCACAGTGTAAATTATGTTAGTTTCTTTTATCGAGTAGGTTAGGTATAATCTGAAATAATTCTTAGTATTTTTCTACAAAAGAATTGGTCTGGATTAGGGTGGGTGTGCAGATAGCAGCATGTTAAACAATTTTAGACTTGAGATCTGGTTTGGCCTCTTGGATGACACCTAACTTAATAATGGGGTAAATGCATACTTGTGTGTGGTCTGTATTAAATAGCAAATGCACTGTAAATTCACCCCTACTTTTCTGACAACTTACTGATATTGAGGTGGCTTGAATTACAGTGATGGCATGAATTGATAATGCAGCCAAAACATGAACATTCTGAGCTAGCGAGAAGTCTCCCATCCATTCCTGGATTCCAAATCCGAACATTTGGGAAGTTGTGGAGCAGAAGCCCTGAGACAGAGAGCTGGCATGCTGATGGAAGTGCAGAAAGCAGCTGAGCTAAGATGTCTTTGCTCTTCTCACAGGGGTGGTTGCTGTTTGGCTTTGGCACTTTTGTGTTGACCACTGTTGTTTCCTGATGGTCGGAGCCCAGCAGTGGGTTCAGCCCCTTTCCAGAGGCATTGGAGAGCAAGCCTGCCTTATTCCTTGGTTTGAACTGCTGGGAAGTGTAGCCAGTGTGTTTGTTTCTCATTCTTTCTTGCTTTATGTCTCTGAAATGTGGTGTTTTCACGTTGGATGTGGTAGTTCCGCAAGAATTCATATTCGCAACAAGGTTTAGCAAGATGGAATTGTGACTACCAGGCAAATCATTTAGAGTTCAGTTTGGTTTCTAGGAACAGAGGCTTACTAGTTATTTTTCACTGGTTTCTGTGCTATTATGTTGTTGTGATAATCTTGGCAGGAATCTGTCACTCTGTGTTGGTATAATTGAAACTTGTTTTCCCTGAGGAATCACTCTGCCGTTTGTTTTATTTGTTTACTGACATTGACAGAGATCCTAATGGCTTTTAAAACCCAATTTGTGCATCACTGAATATCCTCCAAAGAGGAAAATAAAATTAAATTTATCGGTAAAATAGGGTCCCCCATGCAATGCTTTGTCTGGGTCTTGGGCTCCACCTGAGCACCCAGATGGGGGTCTGGAAATGGTGTGGTGAGCTGCATCTTCTGATTATTTCTAATTCTGTCTTCAGGGCTTTTGTCATTAAGATACTTGAAAGGATAAATGACAATAAGTTATTTAGGGCATCAGTGTAAGTTGCCCAACTTTGCCTTGTGAGAAATAAATTATCTTTAGCTTTTATTAAAAAGGAAGTTAAGATAACAAAACAATAACCACAGTGAAATTTCCCTTTTGGGAGGGTATACATGATGGTATCACTTATTATTGTCATAAATCAGAGTAATTAAGTGTTTCGATTTTTTACAATGTATGATAGCAAAGTATTTATGCATTTATTTTGTTTTAAGCCTTTGAAGAACTTCAGTGAGACTGTTTGGACTATTTATGTTTGTAATGCCTTGCTGAATTGTGATTATGGATAGATGTGTGGCTTGTTGCATGCCATCCTCCAGAGAGGATGCACACAAATAAACGATGATGCACAGGGCAGACATTCAGGAATGTAGAAGAAAGGATGGGTTTCTTTAAGCCTAAAGTACACAGGATATGTTTTTTAACTCCTCCAAGGCTGCAGGTTTGCTCTGGATGAAGATTCAGATTTTTTTTTTTATTTTAGTGAAGTGATTTAAACCATCTCTAATTTCCTTTTGACACACTTCCTTGTCATTCAAGTGCATAGGGATTGCCCAGGTTTCAGTGAACTCTGACTGTGAACGTCATGAGGAGATAAGTTTGGAAAATACTGCTGATTTTAAAGGTTATCTGTCAGTTTGTATATATACAGCTATGAGCCAAACTAATCTGACCTCAAACTAGAGCTGTAATATAATAACACTGCCTTTCTTACTGTGTATCTACTTTGCAAATCTACCTGACATTGATAGCACTATAATAATAATAGATCTGCAATATTTATGTTACCTCTTCTAGGGAAGTGTTCTAATGTGCCTCAGAAAGTGGTAATTAGTGTTATCTCCTTTTTTACAGAAGGTAAATTAGAGGTACAGAGAGAGAACCCTGACTCCCACCTCCTTGTTCTCACTGCTTGGTTCAGTAGTACAAATCTTGACCATATGCACTTTCAGTTTGATTTGTACATTTTATTGCATTGCAGTGCCTAGAACAAGGATTTTGGCTACTGGTGGTGCATCCCATAATGAAAAGATCTTACAGGTAAGTAGAAATCAAATCCTGAACTTGCAGTTACATCTCCATTTTTATTTTGCTGTACTGAATCCGAATCCTGCAGCTGCACAGGAAGGTGTGGGTATGGAATTGTGAATCTGCTGCAGGTCTTTGAGGTTTTTCTTCAGGTTTAATGTGAAAACCTTTAGCCCAGTGCTAATTTTATATTGAACTTAGAGGTTTTTTCATACTTGACTAGTTTTATGAATGTGTATCTGAAGCACTGGTGATTTCCAGGTCTCATCACTTACATCAAATCAATCAGCAAAGAAATCAAGAAAAAACTGTTTTATATAATACCAGAGATTTTTTTTGTCATTCGGGTCAAAGTTGAACCATTGGCTACTTTAAACTGAAGGGGAATTATGCTGCCGTTGAACACTGAAAAAACTCAACCACAAACAAACAAACAAACAAACAAACACCCTCATAGAAACCTCAACCTCCTGCCCTTGTGTCACTTATTAGCATCATATCCTATGCTGGTAGGAGGCTGCATTTCTGTATGGTCGTTCCTCTCTCTTCCCAGCCTCCTCTTTTGTTGCTGTTGCTGCGCATCCAGCCTGGCTACAATTTGTATGGTCGTTCCTCTCTCTTCCCAGCCTCCTCTTTTGTTGCTGTTGCTGCGCATCCAGCCTGGGTAAGATCCTTCATCCATCTTGTGGAGAACAGAGAACCGTGTGCTCTCTGTTTCTGCCCACTGAGACTTGGCAAAGCCTCGCTCACAAATGGTGAGAGGCCTCTCACCTGGCTTTTGACGGCACAGAGTGAGACATCTGGATTGGGATTCATCCTGCCCAAATCCAGTCATCTGTGATGTGATGTCTGTTTATGATCTGTCAACCCTGTAATAGTCGGGGGAGATCCCGTCTGTTGCAGTGCAGAGGAAAGCGGATGGTGTTTTAACTTAACAAATGTAAATGTCTCCCTCTGGGTGATCCGAGGAGCTTTCTGGTCTCCAAGGGCTGGCTTGACAAGCTGCCCTTTAACCACAGGCTCCAGCACTGACCTGGAGGTAGACATGTACACCAGAAGTCCTAATCTTGGGCCAGGTCTCATCACTGGCAACAGTGGACACAGAGTGAAATGTTTTCTGGGGATTCCAATCCCCTCACGTCAGCTCCAGAGAGTCGAGGCCAGCCTCAGCTGCACACCATTCTCTTTGACAATCGCAGTCAATTCTCTGCTCCACAAAACCTGAGCTGGATTTAATGGAGGTCGAAGAGCAAAAAAGCAAAAAGCTGTTTTCTCCTAAGGCATCTAAACCACATGTGTCTGTAACTGCTGGTTGTACAGCTGATTGGGAAGCAGCAAATTTGGCATGTTTTGCCTGCAGATGTCACTTCTCTTCATCTGCTTTGGTTACTTTTCCTAAGAATGTGACATTGTAAAATTAACTGATTGGTTAATTGCTTAAAACATTGGTCCTTACAGCAGTAATTCTGCTAAGGGTACATCAGGAAAGATTGGATTCACAGATGAGTTTGCTTTTAAAGCTGTTTGGGTTTAAAGCTGTTTAAAGCTAATTTCTAGTTTGGGTGCCAGGAGGATCACCTTGCTGTGGAATGAAGGCAGAGAAATGAATGTTCTTAAAGTACGTAATTTGGTAACATACACAGCTGAAAAATCATGGGATTGGGAGAGTGGTGGCTGGGGTGCTTGCTCTTCACGTATAACAATTCAGCTGGTTTTAAAACTCATTAGAAGTGCCTTAAAATAATATGATCAATACAGTGTCATTCACTTAATTCAATCACTGTTTAATTGGATCTTTCTTTTTAATTTAATCAAAACCTCAGAAACCATATCAGTTGCATGAAGAATAACAGCTTCCACTCTTATCATGGTCAATTTTGGATAATTTGTTCCAGGGCTACAAAAGACTATCATTTAATTAATCAACGTTCAGTAACTCCTATATTTTACATCACAAAGGAGTCAACTTAGGAAAATCTGTTAAAAAAATTTAGTAGGGCAGCTTTCTTCACAGTTCCAGGAAGCTTTTTATAACATATGTAGTGCTTGATTAATGACCACATGGAACACAGTGAAATATCTTAAGCAGTAGAACCTCTAACAGTTTCTTTTTAAATTATTATGAGATACCACAGTTCCAAATGACTTACCAAATATATGAAGTTTAAGTAATTTTTATTTTATAATCATGGTAAAAAAACCCCCCATATTATTGGTTAAGTTGTTAAAATGTTATTTGTAGTATTACAGCACTTCTTAGCAATCAGTATAGAGCTGCATTGTATGAGGTTCTTCAGAGACGGAAAAAAAAAAAATTAAATTGTTGTCCAAAAGATTGTACAATTTAAACTTAAGACAAAAAATGCCTGCTAGAAATGAGGTGAAGATGCAGATAGGAAGTGTGTTGAAATACGGTGGTAGCATTGGCTGGCAGGATGGGCAGTGGGACTAGAGCTCTGTGACCTTATAATTTCCAGAGGACTTTTTAATAGATAACCATGATTAATCTTTCATTTGTCCTCTAGCATTGAAGCTCATGTGTTGCACAAGGCTTGCTTGCAAAGGAAATTGGCCAATCCTGACTTGTCTGTCTTACCAGAAGAGTGTTCTAAGTGTATAAGCTCAGGCTTTCATTGGGTTCTAGCTAGCAAACAGCCACTCTCATTTAAATTGTGAAAATCAGTGATTTTCAAAGGTTGTGATTTGAAGATTCTCCATAAAACTTCAGAGAAAGAAAAATCCTTTAGAAATTTCACATATTTTATATTTCTGTAGGCGATATGGATTGAATTTCTTAGTCATCTTTTATGAAGCGCTGGGATCCATCCCCAGCAGGGTTATAAATTCCGGGATCAGGGTTGCCTTGCACTAATCCACATAGTTTGGAAGGCTGGATATTCTGGCCTTATTTTAGATTCAATTGCATGGATTTAAGTCAGGTGAGACACTTTTCCTTTTGGCAAAAGTAATAAAACCAGCACAGGTTATATCTGAGTTGTTGCCTGCTTCGTGCGTTGCTCAGCCTGAGGGGCACCTGCAGTCCTAGATGTGATGAAACCAAAATGGAAAGCATTTGTTGACAATGTTTTTGGAAAGAAGTTATTGAACCTTCTATGTCTCCATCCAAATATATCTTAATTTTTCCCCTTCTGTATTGTTTTTCTAAACCTATACTGTGGGGAAGAGCACATGTATGCAGTGGATGTGAAGTGCTGATGGTGTTGATTTCAATGCAGAATGATATGTGGTTGAATAATTTTAGTATCTGTTAGATACCATAATAAATTCCTTGCCTGTAAAATTTTATTTGTATTACTCAAGCCAAGTGTCTCAATACATCTTCATAGCTAAGGTTCCCTTAAAAACAGGAAAGCTGGTAAATTTAGAGACTATGTAATCGGCTCCTGTGTCATTCTCCTTGCTGATCCTAATAGGATGGGAATGGTGGAGATGAAGAAGAAAGACTTAGCAGGCCTTAGTATTGCTGGAGGTTTATTTTTACCCAAGTTGAGAACTGAGGAGCTATGACTGGATTTTCTCTCTTTCCCTCCACTTGAATCAGCCATAACACGATGGAAGAAAACAGGCTCCAGCTGTGGGTTCCTGAGCAGGTCTCCTTGCCCTGATGTAAGCCTTTAGCATGGGCTGACTGTGTGAGCTTTTGAGGGATGACGCTTGAACCGGGGCTCCTCTGAACTTGTAACCAGGAGATCTGGAGAGAAATGGGACTTTATTTCCTGGCTAGAGTTACCTCTGTAGCTCAGAATTACCAATACCCTGTGGTGTGACATGTTCAGGCCTCATTGTTGCCTGCAGTGCTTCTTTCCATGGGTTCCTGAGTGCTTGGCTGGGGCTTGGGACAGCTGCTTGTTTTCCTGAGCAGTGATGGGGGATTTCTTTTCCCTTTGTGTTTCATGGATGCTTTGATGCTCCTCAGGTCCTGTCTGATGTGTTCAACGCGCCCGTGTTCACCATCGACACCGCCAACTCTGCTTGTCTGGGAAGTGCTTACAGAGCAATCCATGGTAAGGCTGCCAGGAGATGCTTGTGAGCAGTCAGGGGATTTAATTTCACTTGGTTAATACTTGGGATTAACGTTACTGAGCATGAGGGGGGAGTAAAGCTGTGCGCATCTGACTGGAAGGTCGCTCAGGTCAAAGAGGGATTTTTGCTCTTAGTACACTTGGATTAGGCCAGAGAATATAATTTACATCATAATTCCAAGCCTAGTGGCTGCTTCTCAACCAAGGGATGGGGTTTGGGACGTGTTGGTACTGTCCAGAGAAAGTCTAGGACCTTCACATGTATCCATGGAAGAATACAGCCAGCTGAAGGTGCTGCTGTAGCCTGCTGCCCCAGTTTGTGGACTGGGCTGTAAACTGGATTGCTGAAATGGCCAAACCAAACAAAAGGTTGATCCCAGCAAAGAATATCGATGAGGGCAGGAACGACAGGACCAGTAATACTGCTGGCCAGTATTAAACCTATATTTATCTTCCAGCTTTTAAACATCAAGTTGAAAGACATGCAAGGTGTTCTGGGCTCCATGCACTTTCTCTTGTAAAAGCATGAATCTTGGGATACTCTTAGGTTGACCAGACATCTTGCTTGCTGTGCTACATCACTCACTGTAATACAACAGTCCAGCCCCAGGATTTACATGTTAATTAATTAACATCTGTTAATGCATGCGGGTGTGTGTTAAGGGTGGGCCATCAGCTATTTAAGACTTGAATCCCAACCATGAAATTTTATTTATGTATTTTAAAATGGTTTCTAATATCTTACAACTAAACAATTCAAGGAGTGTGGAAATCCTTGTTTAGGTCAACTTTAGTTAGCCTCGGTTATTTTGTTTAGAAGCTTTAGGATTTGGGCCTTAAGACATGGGTAACTTCTGTACAAGTTCATGTAAGACCCTGGGATTGCAACAAGCACAGAAAAGATAGCTTCAGCCATCAGAAGAAATCAGCCAAGTTTTAATTTTAGAAGCAAATTCTGCTGTCACATTATGGCATCTAAAGACTACACGATCTCTTGCATTTGAAAACAGCACAGAAAATTGCACAACCAAAACTCGAGTTGGTGTGTTTAATGCACACAGCATGCTCTTCTCTTTATCTCCAGAAAAGGCACAAGAGTTCTGTCAGGCCAAGTAGGCTTTTGCAGGACGGTGGAAACACTTGGATTATCCGTATATTTGAAGCCGCAGTGGGACCATTTTTGCACCTCGTGGGTCGAGTTTCCAAACTGTTTTTCTTTATACTCAAACTTTGCCTACTGCTTCAGAAGCCTCCCAGCTGCAGGCAAATTCCTAATGCTGCAGGCAAATTCCTTGTCCTTGAATGCATGTGAAATGTGGAGCCACCATTAAAGTTTGTGCAGCTATTTTGTGCGTGTGTGAGACGTGCATTCCCTCTGCCAGTTTGGCGTATGAGATGTGGAGGCTTGGCTGACAGAGCGTTTGAGCGAGGATTTCGGGTGCCATGCTGATGCAGGGACTCCTCGGCTCACGTCCTCTGCCAGCCAAGCCCCAGGGGGTTTGCTGTGTGTGTTCCTAAATGGCATTTGTGATTGATGCTTTCAGCTGCCTCACTCTTGGCCGGGCAAAGGAATTGAGGAAAAGTGAGGGCTTGCTAATATAAATGAAATACTGATGGCAAGGGCTCTTTAATAATACTACAATGTGCATCTGGGATGTTTCACAGTTAGCCTGGGCTTCTTAGCAGGTGTACAGGGAGCTCCTGAAATGCTGTGATTTGCTCACAAAGCAAAATGCTGTCGTAGCAGAATTCCCCTATTATTCTGCTTCCTTACATATAAATATATTTAATAATTTGTAGCATATTTTATTGAAAGTGTTTTCACTTCATTTTTGTTTAGTCACATTTTGTCCTTGAATCCCTTGCTTCCACATATTTTCATTGCTGTTTACTGTATTGTTGTAACCATAAATAATTACTGATATTGTTGAGTAGCATTTCTGCTGCTTACCTGTTCCCCAGGGTACGAATTGAGTGATTGGCAAAAACTCAATCACAGAGTCCCCACTTCCCAGGCTAGCTCATAGGAATGTAAGATCTTCTGCCATTTATCCTTCAATCCTGAATGCTGACCTGACCAGGGAAGATCAATATAATGTATTAATTTGCCAGGGAGTCAAGGCACATCCCTCATGGTGTTTTTTTGCATTGATCAGGATGGTGATTCTCATTGCAGGACTTGTAGCTGAGAGGAATGTGTCCTTGGCTGATGTTGTGAAATTAGCACCGGAGCCCAGATTGGCTGTTACACCCACCCCAGGGGCCGAGGAGGTGAGCAAGCTTGGGAATACCATTTTTCTTTTCATTTCCTGTCTGCCTCAAAATGTAGTGGTTTGCTAATTCTTCTAGTAAAATAGATAAATTAAGCAAAATTTGCTTACACAATTCTTATTCCATGTTGTGACGACAGATTTGATTTTGAGAGATCTTTGGTGTTGCAATGATAATAGTCAATGCAATAATCTGATCCCACTATCCGGGTCTGTGGGAGTGAATTTTCCTAACAGGGCGTGATCAGTGAGCAAAATGTCTTCATTAAGGGACAGAAAAAGTTATAAAATAGGTTGAATTTGGATACAGGTCAGTCAAGTTGTAACTGATAATCTTGACAAAATAGTCTGGACTTCCTTGCAGCAAGCAGCATGGAAAAAGGGGTGGTGACTGTGCTTCAGGCTGCTTGGAAAACATCTCCAAAAACCCTTCCTGTCTGATTGTAAACAGTGGTCAGCAATTGTATATAATCACTGGTAGCCACCTGGAAACCATGCCAGCTGGGAGGATTCCGTAGGCACAGGTCTTTGGTGCTGTGCCCATCCTGTGAATTTTGGCACGTCTGAAGGTGAGGCTTGTGCTTTATGGCCCACGTAGACAAAGCAGAAGAGATAGTCATTGTTGGTAACAGTGTGATTCCAGCCCTTGTAAAACCGAGGAAGGAATCATTGTCTCAGGCTCCCCAGTGCAACCCTGCACGTCTCACTCTCAGCCAAAGGCTTTAGTTTACAACAGCTTTTGAAATATAATGCTCAGTAATAAATAAACAATACAATATAGCAAGATTCCTGGAGAACACGTTTAAATAACAAAGGTGAGCCTCACCAAGGTCTTCAGCTGTGCAAAAACTTCTTTTACATCAGCACAGCCTTACACACTCTACCATTTATGAGATTTGGATGTGCCCTAACTACAGGCAACAAGGTTTTAAAGCTTTTATTTAAACTGGGAAATTAATGATCTGCCAAAACTACTAACTCCCAGCTACACATGTAGAGGAGCACCAGATATCATCATGAGTAATAATAGAAATGATCATGCTGCATTGTGCCTGCCAGCGTATTATTTAATTATTAACTGAGATGGAGGAGCTCAGTAATCGAATAGAAGTCCCCTTCAGAAATATTAAGACATTGAATAATTTAAACTTGATTGATCTGATCTCATTTACTCAACCTTCCCCCCTCATTTTAAAAGATAAAATAATTAACAGCAGTGGCCTGTGCCACGTGTGTTGCAGCTGAAGCTCTCTGCAGGGAACACACCACAGGAGCAGCTCCCTGGTGTCTGATTCAACCTCACATTGCTGCCCTGTTCCCTCCCAAAATGCTGTGTGCTGAAAGCTGCCAGCCTGGCTGGGGTGGAGGTGGGGAGTGCTCAGAGACCTGCTTTTGACCTCCTGGTGCTGCTTCAGCTATAAAACTCAAGGGCAGAGGATACAGCTGTCACTCACAGGGGCCTTGCAAGCACCTTGTACCCCTGCAGGGGCCAGGCAAACCTGACTGGAGAGATCACTGGGGAATTCAGCTACCTCTTTCTATTTTGCTCTCTGCATAAAACGGCCTGGAAGCTAAAAGAGTTAATTATGTCCTTCTCAATACTTTCCTTTTCCACATGGTTAGACCTGGCTCTCCTTGCACGTCTTTTTATTGGTTTTAAATGATGTACAGTAGTGAATTGTTGCCCCAGTAGATAGGAATGAATGACAGGGAGGCAGTGGCCAAACAGCATGGGAAGGAATAAGCATTCCTGCTCTTTAGCTTAGCTTTCCAGCTTCATTCCGCTGAAAGCAGCTTCTTGCAATTACATATTCCACACCATTTCTTTTCTCTTCCTGCCTTATAATTTTGCAGTTGATGGTGGATTCCCTGGCTAGTTTCATGGCTGTGAAACTGCAGAAAGCCAGAGGGCCTGTCAGTAATACAGTGTGTTAGCATGAACAGTGCAGTAAAAATTCATAATGCAATGAGTCAGTTTGATTCTGTTTTATACAGAGCTACATCTCCCTGTCCATCCAATTTCATTCTGTTGAGGTTAGACCCTTTCACTTAAATGATAGTTCTTTTTATAAACTTCAAAGTCATCCCGAGGTTAAGTCCTGTCTTGCTGAGGAGCTCTTCTGAAAGAGTCTGGCTCACCAATGTGAAATTCCCCCAACCATTTCTTTACATTTTTTGGACGGCTACAGCTAGATCTTGGCAGGGTGGAGAAAAAACAGGTCATAACACAGCAATCTGCTCTGGTTTCATCCTTTCTTCCTGGTATAGGTTGGAGACAACATGTCTTAGATCATTGGAGAGAGGAAAACCTCCTATAGACAGAGGTCAAATGCGACAGTTTGATGTAGCTTCTCCTTCATTGCCAAGGCCTATACCCGCAGCAGGGGTTTCCAGGAACCAAAAATGCAAAAAGCGTTTCTTTGATTTCTGAGGGATCATTTGTGATAATGAATGTGATTTAAAAAAGCAAGGGCAGGGTGCACAAAGCAGCTCTTCTAGTTCAATTAAACTGATGGGCAGGTAAAATAGAATAAAGTCACAAGATGGGGAACGTGGAGCTTGTGGTGGGCAATGAATCAGTAGTTAGTGGAAACTGAAGTCTCAAAAGTTCCAACTTGCCTGGCAACAATGTGACTTTATCCTATAGCAGACCATCCTGCCTTGAAGAGACAATTTCAAAGAGGATGAATCCCTCTCTGTGGGTATGACCCCAAGTCTCTTAGCTGAACCTGATTTCTCAGTATTTTTGTAGGATAGGGGTGTTAATCTGATCTTGTTTCTAATTCTGTCAATACCTAAACGGGTCGTGAGGTGTTCTGGTGGAACCCACTGTGGTGATAGTCCTTGGTCACTCAGCCAGACCAGCTCAAGGCAGTTATCTGTTATCTGATGAATCCTTCTTCCTTCTTTTTTCAGAAGAGCAAAAATTAAAGAGTCATCTCACCTCTTTGGGGCCTCCTCTCTTCCCCGAGGAAAAAGATTAATCAGAACCACTAAGCATGACAAAAATAACCAGGACATTCTAGAGCAATAAATATATGTTAACAGACAGAAATAATCTGTTATTTCAGCATTAGAATTCAGGTCTATTTTAGTAATCTATTAAAACAGGGATGGTTGGCTAGTTGGTTAATTAAGCAAAAATAAAACATGAGAGAGAACATGATTATCTGGGAGTTGGTCACTTGTGTTTATACAAGCCATGTGCCTGTGACAGAGTGCCAGATTGGTTGTGATACTGTCCTGTGGGGTTTTGTAGGGAGAAGGCATAGAGCAGCTCACTACCTCTGGATGTGTGATTTTTGATTGCATTATTGACTCTGCTGAGATGCATTAATCTTGCAAAAATTCAGGAAGGGAAAATGTAAAACTAACAGGTTTTCTTGACTTTGGTGAATTGCCTTGTAAGTGGGTGGATTTATAGAAGTGACCCTATTACCCAGGAAGGTTATAATGACCTATTTATTGATTTAAAATAATTGTATTTTGTTGAGTTAGATTTTGGAGGGGGGAGGTTGTTTTCTAGAATTGGTTTAAATTGGTAATTTAGTGCAAAGTAGGTAATAATAATACAACCACAAAAATAGAATAGATATCAACAGAAGTTTGATTAAAGTGATTTGTGTAGCCAATGTTTTTTTAACCTATTAAACTGATTAAGCTAGGCTTGCAGAATGGATATCTGAAGTCAGGAATGTAATTGTTTCAGGTGTGGTTCCTTGGAGAAGTCTTCAGAGTATTTCAGAACACTGTTTTATTATTTCTGCTTTATGAGTATTCTTCCTCTATTAAGAAAGGTGAACAACTGCTATGATTTAAAAAATAAAACAACTCTTGATTTCTTAAGCAAATCTCTATGAGTAATTTGACTTTGGTTTAAAAAAAAAAGGAACCTATCAAAAGTAGCAAGTGTTTGTGTGAGACTGATTAATTTTAATCTATTCAGGGTAGATTAAATGTACTCGGGTAGATTAAAATTAGATAATCATCAGCATCATCTTTGTAATTTGTAAATTTTGAATTGCTCCAGCAATTGGCTAACAGAGCTTTGCAGGAGATAGGGGGATCCATGTGGATTGTCACTTGCAGTAATAATTTGCAGCTGGTTTTGCTCTTAGAAGGTGGCAGGGACAATGTAAACAGTAGAAGCCCTGTTGAGTACATAGGCTGGTAATGTGGTGAGATGTAGTATCAGGATGACACATTTGATTTGTTTTAGAGAACAAGGTACCGTTGTATGAATGCATTTTTCAGAGAGGGCAGGTTAAATTATTCCTGGTTATAATGTATTATTTATCATTAGCATTTTCTTTGGATAGTTGCGGGACTGTCAGAATGTGACCAAATTGTCCCAGGAGAGAAGTTTGGGGTTTGTAAATGAAGCAGTCAGAGCACTGTCAGTGTTGTGGAGTAGGGTATAAAGATAAGCTGGAGAAAGGGCCATAATTAAGCAAGGACAATTAAATTATGGACAATAATAAGGTTGGTGTTGTGATACATGTAATTACTTTTGTTAAATATCATGGTTTGATAGATTAGGTTTGAGGCTATGGCAGAGAGGGAATTTATGTCCTTGGGTTTTTATGCATTATTGAGAGTCCTTTATTCCCTTTGGACCTCAATTATAAAAATACATCTATATAATTGCCTCAGGAAAGAGACTCCCAGAACCACACAGGAGGAGTTGCCCAAGGTTCTGTGGAGGCACTTCAGTGGTGACAGATGTGGAGGATCACCTTCCACAGACACACCTGAGTGCACACTCAGGACATGCTCTGGGTTGGTGCTGTTTGGCTTTTCTTCTCTGTGTTTCGTGGGAGCTGCGCTGCTTCAGCCCCAAACCTCAGCTGGCATGAAAAATACTGCTTGTGAAAAGCTTGTGGTACTGCTGCACTTAGCAGCTATGATGTACTGGTGGTATTGCAGCCAAATTCCCTGAGGAGGAGGAATTTAAGGCTTTGCTTATCCCTCTGAGCTGTGCAGCTTTTTACCCCAAAGAACAGGAACAGAGTACAGGAAATATTCTTAATTATTTGTTTGCAATTTTTTTTCATATAGTCCATAATGCAGGATTCATTCACACTAATGGCTGAGAAGCTTATTGCAAATGCCTGAATTTTCTCAATTAGCAAGCTAAGTGCTTAAGTCCAATAAACAGGAAAAGAAACTGTGTCAGTAAATGTGGTTGTTCATTTATTTTGACACATTTTAATTTAGAGTGATGTATTAACAATAATACTTCCCAGCCTTCTGGTAAATGCGTTGTGTGTATTTTGTAAAAATACTGATGGACGAGTAATACAGAGCCTGCTTTCTCAGTGCCTGAGCTCACTCCCCAGTGCAGCTTTGCTGTGCTGAACCTTTGCTGAGAAGCACTTAGGCTTTATCAAATTTACAGAATAGCGAAGTAAGAAATAGCCAGTCTTCATTACAGATGCTTCAGTGAATAGAGTTGGTTTTCTTTGAGATACTCATACTCCCAGTATAGCCATAGTTGTCTGCTCAATGTTTTGTTTACTCTGATGTGCATATTTACCAGAAATGGGAGCAATAATATTCTTTGGGAACATGAAAAGAATATATAGATATGTACTTCTCTGAGCCCTCCAGGCTCTCATGTAGTTAGTCAAAAATACCATGCTGAGTAATGCGACATTTCATAATAGTGGTGCATTTTATTTTCTAACCCCATAAATCTGCATAAACCTCCAGGATCTCAGTATCACTGTCCTGTGGAGAAGAGGAGCTGGGGCACACACATGTTAAATGCCTGGCCTGGGGTCACTGAATGAGCCTGTTGCAGAGGCAGGAGAGAGTAGGATTCTATGCTTTAATCAATGGAAAACGCTGTAGGGCTCAGTCACTGTGAGATGGCTTTAAAAACCATTTTATGATGTCTTGGCTAACAAACAGTGTCTCTTTCTACTTGCTCTGGATGCTTCTTCTCTTCTACCCCTTCATATACTTACTCTGTAGTAGAAATGAAACTTTAATTTCTAGAACATCTGGTTTGTAAAAAGGGAGGAGTTGGTCAAAACTAGATCCTTCTGCAGAATGTGTCCATTAAGTCACTTCCACCTACCATTATGGAAGGTGGAAATGGGAATGAAGAGATAAATCCAGTTTTCACTGGTCAGGCTTAAACTGTTGTTCAGGAGGAGGGAAACATAGAAACTGGGTATTTTGCCATCAGTTGAAAGACGAAACAAAACTACTATTTTTTATTTCTTAGATGAGAAAACTTTGTGATTTCTTTTTTTATCCGGTAAAGTGTGGCTGTTTGTACTGGTTTGAAAGCAAAACCAGTGAGAAACTCCAAGTCAGAAGTACAAATTAATAGGAAAAACTAAAATAAATGCAATAGTACAAAAAGAAACCACTGACAGAGTCAGGATACAACCTGACACCCTGTCAGTCAGGGTGTTGGTAGCAGTCCGATAAAATGGTGGCTGCAGTCCTCCAGAGTTCTGTTGAAGATGGTCCTGTGGAAGCAGTGATCCTGTAGAAAAGGTCTGGTCTTCACCTGAAGGTCCAGTGGCAGCTCTTGTCCTCTGGGAATCCAGTAGGTAAGGGCTGCTTCTGGTGTTCGAAGTCTTAGCTTATATCCAGGATGGGATGCTTGGTTCCTCCCTCTGGGCAGAGCATCTCAGAATGGGAGGATGTAATTTTATCAGTCATGTGGTGAGACTGGATGGCCCATTAACAGGAGATATCCCCCCAGAGGGAGGACGGGTCCTGGGAGAGATAAGGAACCCTGCCCCACCTGGTTTGGACAGCTGGCCCATGAACAGAAGATAGTCCAGAGAGAGGAGGCAAGGGACACAGCCCCACCTGGTTTTAACAGCTCCTGAAGATGGTGATAGAATACACTGCAACCCAGGACACTGTTACAGGCACCGAGGCTATGCAGGGCTGTACAGAGACCTGCACAAGAACAACCCAGTCTCCTACTACATCCCCATAGTTTACACCTGAAACATTTTCCTCCTGAATTTTTCATGCGTGTACACACAGTTGTTGGCTGTCCTGAAAAGGATAAAATGCATTGAAATGCTAGATCTCACTTACTGATGAGAGCAGTGATTCAGTTTGCTGGGTATGATTCATTATGGCTCCATAACCTCTCTGAACCTGGAGCCAGAAGTGAGGCTGCCCTGATTATGAGTCAGTGCAGAGGGCTTGTAGACCAGACTGGCAGCCTCTAGGATTCACTGTGGCAGGGATGTGACCCTATGGCATCCTCCTAAGGACTGCTCGAGCCTGTACCAGACCCTACACTGGCTCCTGGCAGTCCCTTCTCTGTGCTCGAGCCAGCAAATGTGCAAAGCTGCCCTGGTATGGCTCGTCAAAGTACTGATTTTATTAGAGGGACAGTTAACATCAGAGAGAGGAAATAAGGAGAAAGGTGCATCTCCAAGATCTAGGTGAAGTATAGTTTTTGGTTGGAGCCAGAGTAAAGATTTATTCAGGGTTTCTGCTATGTCATGGATCTCACCCATATCCAAAAGCAAAGGACATGTTTGAGTCTGGTTTCGAATACATTTCAGTCTTGATTCTTCTTTTTATGGTTGTAACAATACTAGATCTAAAAACTCCTGGAAAATTCTAGCTAGGAAAATAGAAAAAAGCTCAGATACTTGATGTAGTTGTGGATAGAAGCTGGGTCTGCATTTGTCCCCCTGGGCCTGGAATCGGGTAGCGAGGAGCAAATTATGGATGGGAGAGGTTGTGGCTGTGAAAGATGTGAAGGAGAGAAGTAACTCAAACAGGTACAGGAGTCTGAGAGGGAGTGTGAAGTACATTTTAGAAGGCCCTGGTCAGCACATTGGCCAAGGAGGACCTGTCTGACTGTGCTGGAGGGCGGCAGTGGGGTGATTATCGAGGCAGAGGAGGAGGGGACGGAGGCAGTGATCCATCCTGGGGCAGTGGAGGGAGGCAAGGACAGGAGTTCTGCCTGGGTGATTAGCACAGCTATTACTGAGGGGGCATGTCACACTGGGAGAGGTGACTTTAGCTGAGCTGCTTCTGCTGGAAGTAATGACTTCTGCTTGTAGCAAGAACGCAGTCACAATAGGAACAACCTGTGCGTGTCATAAAATTAAGCTATAAAGGTGATGGTAAAAAGGACTGTGACATTTAAAGAAGGAAAACTCTGCAGTACTTTCATGAGCAAATTGGGGAAAAACCAGCCCAAACCTTCAGGTACCTGTGAAGATGCTGCATTTTTCATGTCTGAAGATGTTTTTTAACTGCAGTGTAATTTAAAAATCTAATTTTTCAACAAGACATGTTTATTTCTTTTTCCTTTTTAGCTCTATCGTCCACTTCTGAAAAGATATGCTGAGCTTGAACAGAAGGTTATCTACAACCCAGCCTCTTCTTGTCTTACGAAATAGAAGCAAATAAAATTTATATGTTGGCTGAGTGGACTCCCAAGGAGAAGATCAGAAGAGATTTGCTCAGAATTTACTGGAGCTGTTTAAATCATTTTGTTCCTCTTTGCAGACAAATAATTTTTAAATGTCTGTGTTTGAGTGTGTTGGTGGGGAAAAAATTACATTGTGATTGAAAACCTGATTAAAAAAGCATCATATTGCTCTGTGTGTTTGTGGCCTCAATTTTTCTTAGGTACTTTTCAGACTGCGCTTGCTGTTTTGGAGGAACTGGGTGACAAAGTCAAGTGTCTTGTATATGTGCATCACTCTACCCATCTCTGTCAGCTTTGATTCCGTGTGTTTGGTGTGCCAGCCTTTGCATATCTGTCTAGCAAAGTATCTTAATTCCTCAACTTCTCTTGCTTAAATGTTTTGAGACTATCTTTCTGTTCATCTGTAAGCTGGAGATGTTTATATTTTTGCCTACGCAGAAAGCATAAGCACACTGACTTAATCCCGTCTTTCTTTAATATGTGGAGAAGGCTGATTAAAGTCTTTAAAGACTCCCTGGGATCCTCTGAGAAGGGAAATTCTTGTCACATGACACTATGGAAAGCCTGTTGTGTGATAAAACATGATATGGCAGGGGTTTATAGATTGTGGAAAGCACAGAGATCTTATGTGATACAGACACCACTGCACAGAGTTTTACTTAACATCAGTTTGGTAAAAAAGAAAAGAAGACACCAAACATGGGAAGTTTCACACATCTCCTTTCTGCTTCAAAAAGGAGAGTCAGTTCATCTGCACACCAGCTTGGGGTTACTCTGTTTCTTCCTCCTCCTTGTCATGGCTGTGAAATTCTTTGTCGTGCTCTGCTCTCAACAGGGCAAGAAGGTAAATTTTTTTCTTGCACCCCCAATATTCCATTTCTTGCTTGGAGATCTTGAATAGAACAGCTGATTGTCTTGCTCTGTTGCTACTGTTTCATTTCAAATGTTTTTGTCCAGATTAAGTAGCTTCTAACTGAGAAAATCTTAGAAAATACGAGCCAGGAGATCTTTCTGCAAAGATGTGTGGAAGTTGCAGAATTTGAATGAACATCCCTGTGCAAGTGGGAACAGTTTACTGCATTCTGTGGAGCTGGTATCTTTCCCTTAGGATAAAATTTCTCCTGGGAATAAAGCAGGTTGTTTAATGAAAGTGACTGAAGTCTTTCTTCCCTTCCTGTAGAAGCTGTAATGTGTCTTGGGAATAAGCCAGGGAATTGTAGAGAGTAGAGGATCTCTTTATTGACTGATAGCTGGATTGTGCCCCAGCTGGAGCTGGGTGACTCAAATTCATATTCTTCACATTTTGGGGGCATAGGAGCAGTCTCCCTATCCCTGCCACATCTCTGTTGAGAGTGGGAACCTCTTGCCGTGACTCACCTCTGGAGTGGCCAGGGAGTTCTCACATTCCTCCTTTGCTCTCCCTTTTATATTTAAGTGCTTCACTTTTGAGTATGAACAGTGCCTTTTTTTGTTCACAAATGAATAATTACAAATTCTCCTGATATTAGCATGATTACTCAGGAAGGTCAAGAATTACATTTCCGAGTTGCTAAAGCAGGCTTCTTTTAAGCAATGCTTTAAAAGGTGGCATTAGAAATACACATCTGTCTCTTTTATGTTCTTATTATTCTGGGTCCAAAGGTACGGTGCTAAAACATATAATACTTCTTGCAGGCCTCCGCTGTCAGCAGTTGCTTTGCATTGAGCAAGGCTGTAGAGAGGTGCAAAAGGATTAATAAATACAAATTAAATAATGCCTGCGAGTTTAAGCAGCATTATCATCATCATCATTAGCCTGAAGTTCTGCCTGGTTGCTGGTTTGATGTCAACGTTAACCAGGCAGGGAAGGGGTTTGGAGAGGTCACAATCCCAGCATGGGTCAGGTTGGAAGGGGCCACAGGGGTTATCTGGTCCCACCTCCCTGCTCCAAGAGGGTTATCCCAGATCTCATGGCACAGGATTGTGTCCAGATGGTTCTGGAATATCTCCAGTGAGGGAGACTCCACACCCTCTCTGAATGATCTGTGCCAGTGCTCAGTCACTGCACAGTAAAGAGGCTTTTCCTCATGTTCAGGTGGAACTTTCTGTGCATCAGTTTCTGCCCCTTGCCTCTTGTCCCACTGCTGGGCACCACCGAGCAGAGCCTGGTCTCTGTGGAGGCTGAACAGCCCCAGCTCCTTCAGCCTTTCCTCGTAAGGGAGATTCTCCAGACCCTGGATCTCCAAGGGAAGATCTTCCTCCTGACATTCATTTGCTCTGGTCTCCTGGGACAGAGATTCCTGAGGGCTGGTCTTATCAGTGAAGACTGATGAGAGGAAGGCATTCAATAACTCTGCCTTCTCTACATTTTTCAGCTTTGTGCAGTTTTGGTGACAATTTCTTGAGTAGCTCATTTGGTTTGTCAGGGTGAGATAATTGTTGTCTCTTGTAGCTTTCTGGCTTTATTTGCTTGTGAAATGGGAGACTCAAGATCAGTTTCTTACTCAGCTGAGGAAGATTAAAGCTCACATTTCCCAGCTCATAGCACACGGTAGAACATTTCTAGTTAATATCTTGGCTCCTAGCAAAGTATTATGTAGTGCTAGTAGGATATTGTCTGGATGATTTAGCTACTTTCTGGACCTGAGCTCTTTTCTGGATAGGGAGAGGAGACAGTTTCTTGTCTGTTGGGCTGGGCTGGAGCTCTGTGACGTGTCCCACACTAGCATTAAAGCACTGTGTCCTCAGGGCAGCTGATGCACTGTGTGTTTGCTGCAGGAGTCCCTGAGAAAAGACTCGGATGCAGGGCTCTGAAGAGCGAGCCACCACTGAATTATGGTATTGCTGTGGTGATGGGTTTATTAGGGCTGGCCTCTGAGGAACAGTGTCTGGAGTACAAGAATTTATAGACAAGCTCTTTTTTTTCCAGCTCACCCAAGTTGCACATGTTCACTGACTAGTGTCTGATAGAATAAGACTCAATAAATCTACCCCTTGAAAGGTCCTTTGAAGAAATGCTGCTGTAAGACTTCTACTACTCTTTTATTTTTTTCTTTCTAGGAATGCACATTATCTCACCAAGGAAACACGGGCTGCTTTCTCTCATGTGCACATCCCTTTAAAAAAGTCCCCAGTGATGGAAGGATCTGGTGCTCTCTGGTTTCCAAAACCACGTGGGCTTTTTGCCAGCTTGTCTACCTTATGGTACTCTGGTTGTCCAGAGCAGAGGTGGTGTTACGGTATCAGCTGGACTCGATGATCTTGGAGCTGTTTTCCAACCTCAGTGATTCTATGACTTAATCAGCAACTTAGCTAAGAGAAATCTAAAGGCTAGGCAATAGCTTCTACCTCTAAATATTTGATAGAGGTTGATTCCCTCCCTCCTCCACAAGGGCCCTTTTACTGTTCTTCAAGGTGAGCAACATGGCATGCCCATCTTGTCTAGATGAAAGGTTAGCTTCTGTTTTTAAATATCTGATGAACTATTCCCAGTCTAGAATAACTTGATGGAAAATTGATCTCATCTCCTGTAAAAAAAACCCCAAACCCTTGATTGCCACAAAGAGATTGTTCACTGCTGTCTAGCCCGCAGCTCCTGTCCCACACAAGCAAAGCTGCTCTAGGTTGGAGGTGGGTCATTGAGTTACATGGAAAAATCCAAGCAGCTTCCCTAGCTCGATGGCCCTGTGCTCTCACCAGTCAATCAGAGCTGCACTGGATTCACCCACAAGCTCTTGCTGTACAACAACCCAAAGACAAACAGTTTTCTTTGCAGCCTGAAGTCTTTAAAGTCTTTTGTGATGCAGCTGGAAACAAACAGGGAAAGATGTTTGCTTTTTCTTAAGGGATCAGTCTGAGAGAGTTGGAGCTCTGATTGAATAAGTAATGTACTGAAAAAAATCTATGCTGTGTCAGTGCTTTAATAAGTAATTGAGCTGAATACGGCTGTGTGTGATCCCAGGGGGACCTTTTTGTTTTTCAGCTTGCTTTTCCTTTGGAGTTGAGCTACCACCACAGATCACAGAGCAGTGCAGTGAAGGATGTGTATCTAAAGCCACAAAAAGCCAAAGCAGGACTTCGAACAAATCATTTGTTTTATCCTTATTTCTTTTACCTTGGTCCCCAGACTGCTGCGAGCAGGTTAGGGGCTGAGGGAAAAAAAGCAGCATTTTAGAGAACTAAACTGTCTGGTCTTGGTGTTGTCATCAATATGAGGCCAATTTAGAACCTCTTCCTTAGGAGAAAGGGACTAACTGGATTTTTCTTCAGCTGATGATTTTTCATGTAACCTCTCTGATTTTGGTTTTGGTGCAATCTTGACCCTCATGTTAAAATGGGTTGAAATTGCCAAACAAATGGCAAAGGAAAATCGGCAGAACATTCACTCATCTGATACCAGGACATCACTGTTCTGTGAGGAGAGTTTCCCTAACAAGCTTCTCTTAGGGTGACTGTAGTCTCGATTCCATGAAATTTTATACCCTTGTGCAAATTGAGTACAAAATTATGTCCGCACCAAAGAATCTTACCTCTTTATTACTCTAAGCTCATTTTGTGCAGGTCAAAAGCACTATGTGATGTGCAAGGCAAAAGAACTCAGAATGAATTCCTTGGGTAACCTCTGCTCACCTTCCGTGCTTTGATTGCAAGTCTGCAGGCTTGATGCCTCTGGTTGGCCAGTTCAAGTGGTTTAGCTTTCAGCCATCACAGCTTACATTGTCAGAGTGTAATATTTTTAGTTTTTTTTTCCCCCTAGAACCAGTTTTTTCCTCTCTTAAAGCAGCTAACAACCTTTTCTTGTAGATGGTTTACCTCGTTGGCTGTTTCCACTTCTGAGGGATGCTGAGAGCTTCTCTCACATGACACTTTGCTGAAATTCAGCCCCAAGAGTAATTTTGATTTTCTAGTTCTTCTGCTTCTCTGCCACTTCCTAAAGTTGGCCTTGACAAACAGAACAATGTTTCTGTGGTGATCCCAGACTTCTGGGAATGTCTCAACCACTTTGGGAACTCAGTGATTTGGTTCAGTGTTCCTGAAGCACATACCCTGAGGGAAAGGGTGAAGGAGCAGCTATCACTGCCTATGGATGCTGCTACAACCTCTGATTCCAGTCTTTCACTGAGTTACCTCATCCACTGATGTGTCAGCCTGCCCATTAGCCATGATGTTCAATCACCAGCCTGACTACTTTGGGGATATTATTAATTGCCTGCGATTTTTTTTGCTCTAACATCTTTATGTGACAGGTATTTGCGACACATTCTTAAGATGCTTTTATTTGGTATATTTTGGCAGAGTACTCTGTAATGCATCCATCTGGTTGTCGTTCCTCTTTTAGCATCTCATCAGCCAAACAGGAGTCTGGTCACTCAGGTGTGGGATTCATCTGACCGGTGTAGACATCTCTGTCTGCTGTCATGTGGGCTCCTTTAGCAATCAAAGGAGAGGACCACGAGGGAGAGGAGTTTCTGGCTGTTGTTCATCTTACCTTGTGGCAGATGTCTACAACAGATCAGGTGATTCATCTCCTGAGTGAGCAGTTTCTCCCTACTGAGTAGAAAAGCAGTGGTGTGGAGAAGAGGACAGAAAAAGCCGATTTCTCTTCTTGTGCCAAAACTCCTTAAGACTTGATTGAAAGCTTGTCTCAACTTTGGAGACAAGATTTGTCCCCAGTTACCACTGTACAGCTGGAAAGCTTTCTCGTTCCAGGACTGCTCTGTTTTTACTGTCAAATCCATGAGACTGACCTCCCCAACCCCCCTCAGACTGCCTCTCCATACACCTGCATGGAGATATCTAGCAGACACAGTTTGAGAGCTTTGTTACTTATATTCTTGCTTTTTGTCCTTTAGTTGCATGCCCTTGTTTGTGTTTATCCCTTCAAGATGGACTCTCTCAGGCATTTGTGTTATGCCTGCAAGCTCAGAACCCTGGTTCAGTGAAAGACAGCTCCCTTAAGACTGAGACAAGCTTTGCACAGGGAAACAAAGGTCTGCTCCACTTGCTGTTCGAGGACACTATTTACTCTCTGATTGACATGTATGCACTACCCTCCTGAAACCTCAACTCTCTTCCAGGTCTGATAAATACTGGTGTTTTGGAAGATGGAATTCTTGAAAAATAGTCCAAGCCATGCTGTGTAACAGATGGACTTGGAGCAGAAATGGGGCTGCTTCTTAGGTGAGGACTTTTATCTTAAAATAAAACATCTTGCAGAAATCAAGTGAGAAGCAAAGGAGTCACACCACTTTGCTATCACAGCTTATGCCACCTGGGAGCATCTCTTCACACAACTGTCACAGCTTGTTAGGTTAGGATGGGACATTTCCCTGTCACTCCTGGAATAATTTCTTTGCTAGGTTCCTGCCCTGCTTGAGGACAGTTGCATATAGCAGAAATACCTTTTTGATCAAGAAAGATGTTGAAAGGCAACAATATGTTTTCCCAATTTCCATTTCTCAGTTAAATTACTTGGGTCCCTGCAATTGTTGTCCCTTAGAAGGAACACCTACTCAAGCAAAGAGAAGACATTGAATGCAGCTAATCCAATATATGATTTAGTCAGAGAGTTCAACTGAATGAATAAGCAAATAAGCTGCATTTCAAGCCCTCCCTTGCTGTGAAAGTGTTTTATTTTCCTCAGAGTGATTCTTGGCTCAGAAAATATAGCTGTTGTTTTTCATTTGTGGAAGGTGTCCCTGCCCATGGCACAAGGAATGAAACTAGATGGTCTTAAGGTCCCTTCTTACCCAAACCGTTCTGCGGTTCTGCATGTGGCAGACTCTCCCAAAAACCTTTCAGCACAGACTCATTTTGCTGTTTGTCCAGTGAATACAGATTTTTTTTTTGTTTCGATCTGTGTTGTGGGTGGTTTTGGCATGATTTATAAACGGACCGGTTAAACAAGTGTTGGTACAACTGCCCCTTGCCTGTTGTCAACCTTCCTTGTTCATGGGCTTCCACAGCAAGAAAGACGAGCCTCTGTGGGACAAGGGATTCCCATAAAGACCAGAGTAAATGTCAAGAGACTCTTTTCTCTTCCCTCTTGGCCCACAAACTTTGTTGTAGCTCAGGTTTACTGGACAGGCAGTGTTGGATTATCTATAGTATGAGTAGTGTGAAGTGAAGGATGCTAATGTTCAGCCAGATTGTCTGGACGAGAAATCACTGAGGTGAGACTGGATGGGCAGTTTGTATCAAGTTCTGCATTTTGTAATTTATACTCTGAATCTTTAAATGACAAAGTAAATTAACTTGCTCAGATGAGTGAGAATCATGTTTAAAGGGGGAGGGAGAATGCATCTGGACTCAAGAATTCTTGGTGAGGGGACTCAGGCACTCAGAGGCTTTTTGTTTTTCTGGCCTGATGCCTCTTGACTTTTTCCTCTACAGCAGCTCAGGTTTACAGCAGACATGGAAAATTCTCCCTCCCTGAGCTTTCTGCAGCCTGCCAAAGGTGGCCTGCAAACTGGGACCTGGGGTCAAATCCACCAGGCAGGGGGAGCACCCAGAGCTCCCTGCTCCCGGTGATGGGCTGTCATCCTGAGGTTGCTGTCCAAAAAGTTGGCTGCTTTGCATCAGTTGGACACGGGGCTCTCTTTGGGGGCTGAGTCGTGGTGCCTCTTGGATCTGCTTCAGACTGGGAGCTCAATCTTCAGCAGGAGTTAAGGAGGTTAAAGGTAAAAAACACACTAGGTTTTTTACATGATAACTAAATCTGTGAGTATGACCTGGCCATGAAGAAGGTGAATGCTGTCCTGGAGTTACCTATGTGCCTTTCCAGTTGAGATGGAGCATTGCCTCATGCAGAACTTTGGTAAGACCCAGCCAGATCTGCTCTCTTGTGCTGAAGAAAGTAGAATTAAAACTGGAACAGGTGAAGGAGGGGCTGGTACCTTGATCAGGGGAAGGGAAGGGCTGTCCTAGGAGAGGAAGCTGAAAGTTTAACTTGCTTTGCCAGAAGCACGAAGAAGTTGGGTCATTCAGTAAAAATTATTTACTGGGATATTCAGTAAAATCCTTCAGGTTGGGGGTGGAGAAAGCTCTTCAAGCCAAAGAACAGTGTTGGCACATAAGCAAGTGACACATACTAATTGGGAATTAATTTGCACTGGGAATTAGGAGCAAGGTGGGGGTGAGGTGCTGAAGGACCTCTTGTACTCCGTGCATGGTGCCAGGAATATAGAGCCCCACACCTGCAGCACAACATGCTGTAGGGTGGTAACAAGGTGTTAGAAATCCTGCATGAAAACTGGTTTGGACCAATAGTGATTTTTAGAGAAACTGTTGTTTGCTATGTGGACAGAGCAGGGTTTCACACTGGACCTCTTCCTTCTTGACTGCGTTTGGTTTGTGGGAAGGAACAAGTATGGAAGGGACAAATAATGGAAAGCTTCCAACTCTACTTCTTAATCTTGGGACATGTAATAGCCCAGTTTGCTATCAATTTGCTGGGCTGGTCCTCTACAAACAAGAGGATTTTACCCCACGGCAATCTTTCTTCACTAGAACTCTGCAAAAGGAAGTGAGGTTTAATTAGCATTTTAAAGTGGACAGCCTTGAAGTTAATGATATTCAATAAAGAAAAATTGTTTTAACCTTATTTGCACTTTTCAATTTACTTATTAGAGGCCATCTGTTATATTTTAAGCAAGAGCACTGGGAGCTAAACTCTCAGATTGTCAAATGAGGTTTTAACTGGCTAAGCAGAAGGGAAGGAACAGGCTGCCTTAAATGAGCAGTTAGGCTGTTTTTCTTCAATTTCTCACTTTTGTGTCAAAAAGCAAATGGTCACCCTTTCAAGAAACAGTCAAGTTGCGACAATGACATCTGTTTTTACAGGTGCTGATGAATCTTGGCCAATGTCACTTGTCCTCAGATCTCAGATATGCTCTAATATGGATGAAATTCAAAAAGCCAAAAGTGAGATGAAACTGGTGAGGGTGTGAAGGGCAGGAATAAGGATTTCTATAAGCAAATCACAGGCAAAGGTAAAATGGGAACATATTGATTTGCTGCTGAATGTGTCGGCCAACTTAGTGACAAAGGGCATGGGGAAAGCTGAGGTGCTCTTTGCCTTTGTCATTACTGGCAAGGTGTGCTCTCAAACCTCTTTATTTCTGTGCCTAGGGGCAGGATTTAGGAGAGGTAGGTGCCACCTGCCGTAGGGGAGCATCAGTTTAGGGACTAGTGAAGCAAAATGGGCGTACATGGGTACATGGGACCAGGTGGGATGTGTTCAAGGGTGCTGAGGAAGATGGTTGATGCCATTGCAAGACTGCTCACTATGATCTCTGAAAGGTGGGGGTGATCATGGAAGGTCCCCAGTGACTGGGAAGAGGCTGATGTTGAGGTCATCCTCAAGCAAGGAGGGCCTAAGAAAACTGTGGACTGGTCAGCTTCACCTTTGTGTCCGTGAAGGTCACAGAGCAAATCGAACTGGGGACCATCTCCAGGCATGGGAAGAGCAAGAAATCACTGTGGAAAGCAGGGACCTGATCTCCATTGACTGTCACAGGATTTTGACTCCTAAGCTTAGCTCTCTTAAGGTTGAGCAAATTCTCACCATACTTGTGAGAAACTGGGTGTTTTTCCTGTGTCCCTGGGCAAAATGGGAATCTTTGGTAGGACAAGAGCCAAACCTTGGTCTCCCAAGTCTCATGAGAATAATTTAAATACTGGGCTACCCATAATTCCTCCTGGAGGGTTGGGAAAGGAAAGCAAAATGTCCTCTCCGTATCTACTGAGAAATCTATGGGATCCAGTACAACTGCTGCAGTGCACCTGGATTTGGGACTGTGCAACCATTCACGTACGGTTGTTTGAATTCAGAGGGGTTGCTATAATAGATAAACTGTTGTTCACCTGAGCAGAGGCTCTGAGTCCTGGTCTCTGAGGAATTTGGCTGTGGTGGCTGCAAGGTTGCCATGCCCAGATCAGGGTTGGGATAAGCCCTTTAATCCCTTTTGCAAACGAATGCAAATTGTGATCAATGCCATGGAGCAGCAATGTAAATTGCCTCAGCCTGAATCCCTCTGAACTGGAAATTGGAAGACAGTTTCCACAATTGTTTGAAAATTTAGCTCTTAGGCTGAAGTTGTGAGATTTCTCTCTCTCTCTGTGAGATTTTGTGTGCATCCCAGATTTTCTGGGGACTGACCCAGCAGCTGCTGTTGGTGCCAGGCTTGCTCTACAGCCAGCTGTGATTCTGTCCTGCGTGGTGAGTTACGGCAACAGAAGGAGGGAGAAATGATCCAAACAAAGGAAACAGGGCAGAAACGTAAACTAGATCATGTTGATTCACGACAGCACTTGATCATTAGGAAGAAAATCCCCACTAAACCAAACGAACTATGAAGCATCTGTAGCAGTGAAATCTGGCTGCCAACAATGTTATTGTAAAACATAGTCATGGGTACTGTTAGTTTGCTGTAAGCGCTGAAGCTGAATGAGTGTGCAATAAAACAGCTTTTACAAAACCTGGCTTTTGTGTCATTCCAAGCCAAGAATGCTATTTTGTGTTCAGATCTATAGATTTAAAAAAAAACCGCACCACAACTTGGGGTGACTTTTGTTTTAAGACTGTTTTAAATTTATAACTGAGCTGGCTAAAATGCTTTTCATCAAAGTACAAAAGTTTCATGCTGTAATTAATGGCAAGTGATATCTAATGCAATAAAACACCATCATTTGAGTGTTCTTACAAGACTATTTATGACTGGATATTGAAACTGATAATGATTCTGCCATTTGTCCTCATAATTTATTATTCCAAGGAGAGGCAAGTGGTGTTAAGGGTTCACGATCCGTTTTATGGAAAGAGTGCTGAATTCAGCTTTTTATTGGTGTAAATGACAATGTTTGGATCTCTGTGGAAAATGAGCTTGTGACAGTGAGTGCAGGCTCTACTGAGGGGTCGAGGTGGGGGGTGTTCATGCTCTTTCTTAGAGAGCTGAAGCCCCCGGATATGTGATCCAGTTGCAGGCAGACTTACTGGGAGCAATGCAAAGACTCAGTTGCCATCTCAGCAGGATCCCTTGGAAGACCAGGGCAAGATTTTTCTGAAAACTTTCTACCTGGTTTCTCAGCTAGATGATCTCTTGAGGTATCACGTTGGGCAGCCAAAGCTGAATTCACTATAAGGAGCCTAATCCAAAGCCCATGGAAGATAACAGAAGGAATTAAGGGCTTGGTAAAATCTTGTGTCAGGCCAAAGCATAGCTCGACTTTGGAGGAGGCTTCCCTTGGTCTTGAAAATTGCCAACCAGGCTGTGTCGCTCTGAGCACAGCCCTTTCATATTGTACCAGGCCAATGTATGGAACACTCGGGCTCTGATCTTCACCTTATTCAGGCTCATGGAAACATGGACGAATTTCTTTTAAGTCAATGTTGATGCAACTAATGGAAAATCTGAATGAAGTTAGACCTTGTCTCTTTTTTTGGACTGATATCTGAAAAACATAGATTATACTTTGTTCTGATGGGCTCCCAGCCCTGACACTACAGATTTTTGGTTTTCCCCAGCCTAGTGTTAATTTGCTGTGGAATAAGGTCCTGTAGGTAAAGATTTGCATTTCCATCAATAGTCCTAGCAGCAATCTAATGAGTTTCTTGCCGTTTTGCAAATAACTTGTAGTGAATCGGATGGCACAGAGTCAGGGAGCAGGATGTTGTCTTTGCTTTTCAAGAGCTACAGTCACCTTCCTCTTCCCTTCCGCCTCCCCTCATTTATTCTCATCAGTGTGTCAAAAGGGAAGTCACTCCTTTATTGGAGGTTATCCATGTCAAGGGAAGTTATGTTTCCATCACTACCTGGGGGCCCATCAGCAGATGAAGATGGAGAGCAGTGACTCAGAATGACTTTGAAACAACACCCAGCAGCAACTGAAGTCAAGAACATAACCTCAGCTGACGTTTAAAATAACCTGATACACAAATAAAACCGTTCTGCTAAATTATGCATCTTTTTACTCTTGTCTGTTCTTAAAGGAAAGGGACTGGGTGAGTGTTTTCTGTGTGTGCCTCTTCTTTTTCCTGTGCTGGGAGCTGAGTGACAGATGCACACTGATGGAGCAGAGCATATTGATTTTTGTGGCTGTGGTACTTTATGCTGACAAGAAATACAGCTTTTAAAACAACGGAGGGCCCCTCTTCAGAGAAAAGAAACGAGGTGTATGGGTGAGTTTTGCTGAATGTGCCTTAGTTATCTGCTTTGAGTTAAGTACGTGCCTTAATGCTTTGTTGACCAGCATGGATGGGAATACACTTAACAGTAAGTTGGAGTTGAACTAAGTAATGGCTAAAGAAAAAGAAAGAAGAATAAGATAATGGGGAGATTGAGAAAAAAAAATCTATCTCTGTTTTAGTAATTGAGACAGTGAAATAATGTGTTGAGTTTAAAGCTTTTCCCCTAATGGCACAAACACACATAAGTGCCTTTGCTTGAGCACTCATCTCTTTTCCCAGCTGAGATGCAGGTACAGTGAGATGCTGGTTGGTAGCAGGCTCAGTATGAGTCAGCAGTGAGCCTGGACAGCCAAAAAAACCCATTCTGAGGTGCCTTAAAGACAGCATGACCAGCTGTACAGAACAGGTGAATTTTCCTGCTCTGTTCAGTGTTGGTGTGGCCTCACCAGGAGCACTGCAGGCAGTTTTGGGCCCTGCAGTTTAAGAAGGGTATGAAGGTCATTGAATGTGTCTGGGGGAGAGCAACAAAGCAGAGGAGGGAATGTCCTGTAAGGAGCTGCTGAGGGCTCTGAGTTTGTCTTGTTCGGAGAAATGGGGGCTGAGGGGTGACCTCATCGCTCTCTGCAGCTTCCCAAGGAGGGGACGTGGAGAGAGAGGTACTGAGCTCTTCTCCCTGGGATCCAGTGACTCTGTGGGAATGGTGGAAAGCTGCACTGGAGGAAGTTAGATGGGACATTAGGAAGCATTTCTTTACGATGAGGGTGGTCAAACGCTGGAACAGGCTTTCCAGAGATTTGGTCCATGCCCCCAGCCTGTCACTGTTTAAGAGACATTTGGACAGTACCTTAGTAACAGGCTTTACCATGGTCAGCCTTGAACTGGTCAGGGAGTTGAACTGACTGGTCATTGTATGTCCTTTCCAACTGAAACAGTCTATTCTTCTCTTCTCTTCTCTTCTCTTCTCTTCTCTTCTCTTCTCTTCTCTTCTCTTCTCTTCTCTTCTCTTCTCTTCTCTTCTCTTCTCTTCTCTTCTCTTCTCTTCTCTTCTCTTCTCTTCTCTTCTCTTTCCATTCCATTCACTGGTTTCAGCTCCTCAGTTTTACAACAGCTCAGGCTGTTTCTCTCATCATCACCGATTTCACTCTGCTCTCACCAACACAGCCCCTGTCCCCTTCCTGAGGTCCTGTGGCCAGCTGCAATTTCCATGAGGGAGATGTATTGATTGACCTTGAGCAATGGCCTGCCCTCCAACTTTCATTTTATGGCTCTTATTCAAAACTTTTGGGGAGGGCAGGGGGAAGATGAAAGATGTCCCATTTGATTTGAGTATCATTGTATTAGTTATCCTACTGCAGTACCACTGAACAGCTGTGGGTGTGGATCACTGTGACGTTGCACTAATATAGATCAAGTATCAGGTTTGAACAGCAGTTTCTTTTTCTTTTGTGACCTCTCTAAGTGCATAACTAGAAAATATATTCCAATTTTACACACTGAGTTGTGTGTTTGCTACTCTTCTCTAGGTTCTTGCTGTGGCAGGCAGGATACAGAGCAGTCAAGACCTGTTTTCAAAGTGATGTCCTCTGAAGCACTGCTTCTGTCAAGTTTCTATGTCAAGACTGTACCTTTCTGTGGTTTCCCAGAAAGATCCGAGCATCACACATGTCAAGGGAGCTGTGGTTTGCAAGTGGAAAGGCTGGCGTAAGGGAGTTGTTTTAATGTTTGTCCTCCTGCCCTGCCTCCCAAAAAAATTGCTGCTTCTCATGGGGGCTGGTGATCTGGTCATAGCTTTGAAGCCTTGAACATGGCTCGAGTCACCTCTGATACCTTTAGCTTGCTGAATTCAGTATACTCATTGTTGGTGAGTCTCTGGTTTGAAAATAATAGCTGATTTTAAGAAGAAATCTTACATCTCTAAGGGGGGAAAAAAGGCACTCTTTTTTGAATATGTTGATCAGTTGAGATCTGTCTGTCCCATGGATGGGCTCTGTGAACATGTGTCAACATCATAAAATGGCCATGCAATTCAGCATGACAGGCAGGAGGCTTTTTAAAGGTTATTAAGAGGATACACAGGCTGATATGCCTGTGAGAGCTTGCACAGATCCTGGCTCAGCCTGTGTTTTTGTCTTTCTGCCTCTCTTACACTAACTAGCAATAAAAATTTAAGCCGTGTAGCAAAATTCCTTTTGTTTCACGGGCCAGGCAAATGTTCCAGTTTTTATTTTGTTTATTTATAGGAGATGAACTTGCTTGTGAGACGGATTTTGTAAAATTGGATCCAGCTTTAACCAGAGCTGAGCTAGATCCATGGCTTGCATTACTGACAGCTGGTTTTCATGGGAAATATCCTCCTGATTCAGAGGAGCACAGGACACGGAGGAGGGCGGTGAGGATGCAAGAGGTGATGCAGGAGACACATGGCCCTGGTTTTCCCCTACTCAAGTAGAGTCCTTTGGTGTTGGACTAACTGGACAAGGAAGAGCATGAGCTTGTAGAGAGGTGAGGGTTGGTCTCTTTGAGGGGGCGAGAAGAAATGTCCTCAAGTTGTGCCAGGGGAGGTTTAGATTGGATATTAGTAAAAATTTCTTCACTGAAAAGGCTGTCAAGAATTGGAACAGGTTTCCCAGGGCAGTGGTGGAGTCACCATCCCTGGAGGGATTTAAAAGGTGTGTAGATGTGGCACTGAGGGACATGGTTTAGTGGTGGAATTGGTGGTGATGGGTAAAGGTTTAGGCTTGATGATCTTAGACGTATTTTCCAACCTAAATGGTTCTATGAGAGATGAGGATACAGGAGTGTTTTGAGGTGACAAGCTGGCCCTAAACCAAACATAGAACTCTATGCAGATCATAGAAACCTCCAACACGTAAAAATGCCAGTAGTGATATGTCAGGCAGGGGTGACCTTCACTGGAACATTGATTAGATGTCAGCTCTTCAAGGTCAACAGGAACACTCACATTAAAGTAGCTGCAGTACCACTCACATGGCCTTTTGGGACTTGGCCCTGTCCTGTCTCTAATGGCTGGCAGTCACTCCTGGGACAGCCATCCCACCTACACCATCACAGGTGCTGAAGGCCAGGCCACCAATCACTGCCCATTGCCACATGGCCTGACCCCAAAATTCTTTTGCTTTCAAAGCCCTGGGAGATAATGATGTTTGTTCAACAGCATTTGTGGAGCTTGTCCCAGTGCCTGGGAGGGGACAGTGCTCTCTGGCTTGGGGTATTTTATCGCCTCTTACCTGTGCTCTGTGTTGGTTCCTTGGCTGGGAACCATCACCCTCAGAAATATATGGGTGCTTGTTTACCATTCATGGACCAGCGCTGCTCTGATGACACAGCATACATTACCCAAAAGTTCACTGGAGGATGGTGAAGGTGATTAGGAACAGAAGAAAGTTGTTTTTCCTCCAGTGACTTGAAAGCCAAATCATAAAAAGTGAAATGTGCTTGGGTGGCTTTAGCTGTGCCTACACTGCTGGGTATGGGCTGGGCTGGGACACTCTGGCCTGTCCTTACCATTTTTGGTTTTTAAATTTAGATTCTCTTAATACAAATGTCCCACCCCAGATGTCACATAATCACCTGAATCTGCTCTCTCCCAGCTTAATGCTGTCCAACAGCAAAATGTCTAATTTCCCAGCATGTGCCCTGGGACACATCTGTTTTCGTGCCCAACCCTGCACATGTAGTGCTGCGAGTGATGGTGGCCCTGATGCCCTGGCATTGGCACTTCTTCGCTCTCTGATGGCAGGTCCCCAAAGCTTTGAAAATCTCCTTTAAAGCCTCTCTGGGCTGTGCATCTCCCTCTGATTGGGCTCACTGCACTGGATGTCTTGGGACACGGCAGGCTCATCACGAGGAGATGCCGCTCACACTAATGAGTTTCGTGTCTTGCTACAGTGGATGGTAATTAAAGGGGGTTGATGAGACGGAGCCTGCGGGCAGGGGTGGTCGGTGTGGGAGTGAGGAAAGAGGCTGATGAGGCACAGCGCTGGGTGTGGAGGGATGAGCTTTTCTCAGAGCGTCACACTAGAGGGTGCCAGATGGCTTTCCTCCACCCTGCTGCCTTCCCTCGCTCGCATTTGGACAGATTTGGCTTTGTGCATCTTGAAGGCTCCTTCCACCCCCTAAATGCCCATTGTGTGCACACGGCATTGCTACTAACTGGGTGCAGAGCACTGGCCACCCCAAAAACCGTGCCATGGACATGCGGTGTCTTCGTCTGCACAGCCTGGCTTGGTCCCAAAGCCAGAGCTGTATCATGAAGTTCAGCAGTGGCCAAACAGCAAATTGGTCTGATTGTGGGGTGTGCATTGACCTGATATCAGGAAGCATTCCAGTCTTGGGTAGGGAGCCCAGGAGCTGGCATAAGGACAGCTGCCCTCAGCCCACACAGAGGGAAAGTTTGGTGTTTCTCTGTTATGCCGTGGCAGGTTCACGTGCTTCCCTGTGGATCCTCTCCAGTCAGTACATCCCACAGCTCTGATGGGATGCTGCTGTCATTGCTGGCTTTTTGCGGCCCTTTTCCCTGTCCCCCAGACGATAAACAAGCACCTCTTGTCATTCCTGTGCTTTGGAGATGTCCCTCCCGAGGGCAGGAGGTTGAACTCATTCCTCTAGATTTCCTTTTTGCCACTTTCAGATGCATTTCAGGCTCAGGCCTGTCTGAATTCTGCTCCTGTCCTCTTGAACACTTGAAACCCTTTAGGGATTGATCCCACCAGGCATTTTCCAAGCAAGTTCTCCACCCTTCATCAAAGGCATCAATCAAGACGTTGGCCAGACCCAGATCTGGGGCAAACCTCTGCAGGTTTGGGAGTGAGCCATCACTAACGACTTTGTATCTTGTCTTTCAGCCACTTGTGCCTTTATCTCCATAGCTTTTCTGCAACCTGGGGCCGTCATCTTTCTGGGCCCAAAGCATCCACAGGATCAATTAACCAAGATCCATGGATCTGCCCATGGGCACTACTGAGCAGTCCCAGTCCTGCAAGGACAATCTCACCCTGGTGGGGGTCTAGGCCAAGATTTCTGAAGTGACTATAATTCATGAGGACAGCAGCTTTTCCTTCCAAACTGGTTGATGGGTGTGTTCAGTGTACACAACTCTCATCAACATTAGCTGGAAGCCCCTTGGAAGTACCTGTCCTTCTCAGAAAGGTGGGGTTGGCATTGCTGATCCCTGTAGGCTTGAGATTGTCTCCTAATTTGAGACATGTAGAGTCTATAAAAGAAGGGGAAGTATATGAGACAGACGGGAGAAAATAATTATTAACTTCAAATCCCTTCAACTGCAATCCCACCCATGCCCAAACACACTCTTCCTCACATTCCAAGCAGAAGTTTTACTCCCTAAATGCCTACAAGGACTCCCATTCCATAAAATCTCTAGTAATAGAGGTTGGATACTGCAGAGGTGGGTGGCAAACTATTGGGTAGGTAAAGCTGCATAAATATAAATTACACACAACCTGATTCTTGAATACCAGCAGGATAAATGTTTCTTCAGCGGGCAATACCTCCAACTCCACTTCTGGCCATTGTGCACAGTTCGAGGGATGGCTTTCCCTCTTTCTCCTGTTGCTGTCACTGTTGGAGCCAGACCTGTGTGTTACCTCTTTCTCGCCCCATGTGGGTAAATTAGAGCAGAAATGATGCGGGGTGTAATCGAAGCTGTCAATTAGAATTATGATCGGTTATACATAATAAGCCTAATTGGAACCTAGTGTAGATCTGCTGGAACTCAATGAATTTGCACCGCGGATGGATTTGGCCCAGTGTTTTCATGCCATTTACATTTGTCTGTAAATGGCTAATGTGTGACAACCCAGTGGCATCACAGAACAATGCTGGAAGGGGAGATGTGTCTTCTATTCCATCCTCTCTGCTTGCTCCTTCATCCAGCATTTTGCATTCATATTTGCCCACTTTTATTTTAGAGTATGGATACTATCAGGAATGACTGGCTTATCTAAACACCTCATTTGATTTTTCCAGAGGTTTTAGTAATGCTGTTTTATCATCCTCTCAGCTTCAGAGGGGTGGGAAAGGACCTTCCCCCAGCTGCTCAAAAACCCCCTGCCACATATTCATTGCTGGAACTCAATGAATTCACACCGTGGATGGATTTGGCCGAGTGTTTTCATGCCATTTACATTTGTCTGTAAATGGCTAATGTGTGACAACCCAGTGGCATCACAGAACAATGCTGGAAGGGGAGATGTGTCTTCTATTCCATCCTCTCTGCTTGCTCCTTCATCCAGCATTTTGCATTCATATTTGCCCACTTTTATTTTAGAGTATGGATACTATCAGGAATGACTGGCTTATCTAAACACCTCATTTGATTTTTCCAGAGGTTTTAGTAATGCTGTTTTATCATCCTCTCAGCTTCAGAGGGGTGGGAAAGGACCTTCCCCCAGCTGCTCAAAAACCCCCTGCCACATATTCATTGCTCCTTACAACAAGCCAAGCTCAGAGGGGTTTTTGAAGCAGCTGTGGGTCCTGCTTCTCACTGCTGGGTCAGGTCATCCTCTCTGGAGGTGAATCTTTCAGACCAGTGCTCAGCATCAACCTTTCTTCCCAGGTTGTCCTGGTGCTGTTAGTGAAGGTGTTTGATGAGTAACTTCTGGCTTGGTGAGCAGCAAGAGGATGCAACCTGTCCTGTGCTCTCTCCATCAGACTCAGCTTGCATTGGGACCCACGTCCCTTGTCCCTGCATGGATCAGAGTGGCAGCATCCCTCTGGAGCAAGGGCAAGGAACCTGCCAAGACACTTGGGGCCCTGGCTGATGGAGGACCCACAGAAATTTTCTTTCATTTTCCAAAATGTTGCCTGGGACTGGCTGCTGAGTACCACAACTTTATTCTCTGATTCAGCCTAATTCCTTTAATTTTTCTTATGATTGCTTCAGAATAAAATTCAAGGTATTATCTTCCCCCTTCCTAAACTGAGATCTCACTGTTTGAAAAAAATGGTGTCATTTCTCTTGTCCACCCCTACCTAGTGGGGTCCTCTAATCCTACCAAATTTTGCAAATTTTAAATGTTCATGCTTAAAATGCAAAGGAGGGCAAAATGGGAGTGTTCCCTTATTTCAGCTCCGCTGCAGCCTGGCCTCCCCATTGTCAGTGAGCAGGGATGTCTCTTTAGCTTATGGTGGTACAGGAAGCAGACATCCAGAACTCTGCAGTCTACAAAGTGTATGGCCAAGGCTTTGAAATAAGTTATTCTTATTGTGATTCTTGTTTATAACACCAGATTCATTGTTTGTAATTTTGTTCAGTGGCATCCAATCAATAGCAGACAATAAAATATTATTTCGAGTGGTGTAGACATTCCACGAGAATGTGATTGATTGCTTTAATTTCTGCCTTCCTCAGTGTTTTTACTAAGCCCTGTCTTCATTTCTTTCATTCTGCCTCGTTCTCTTCAGCGTCAGTTGTTAAATAAAGTGACATATTTATTATATCAGCTTTATTTGACAGATTGCGGGGCGACATATTTCAGATTAATTTTTTCATTTATAGATGTATGTATGTGTGTGTGTGTGAAATTATACATATATATATATATATACACACACACACTGTATAAAATCAGTGTGTGCCTGAATATACTGAAGGCCAGAATTTCCAAGCACAACTGGAGATTTTAGGTGGTGGTTTTAGCTGCCAAAATTGACACCCTTTGACTAGTCTAAAATCAATTGCCGGCAAGTATATGAACGTGCAATTTAAGTGATGAGGTTAGTGTGTGTTATATGAAGTTCTCAGTGGTCAGATGAGGTTTATTATCTCTTCAGATGGCTGAAGAAACAGACCACGTGAACACTCCTGGTTTTCCATGTCTGACAGGATAGCTTAACTGTTCACTACTGAGAATTTTTATATTAAAACAAGCCCTGTAAGGTGGCTTTAACAAGATTTAAAACTTTAACAAGTTTTACAGAGATATTTCAGAAGTGTCTGGAAAAGTTCCTTTTTGTCAAAAATCCAGGGAATTTTTTGGAGCTATTTCTGGTAATCATCAAACCCTCTTGGAGCGCCTTTGTTCCCGTAAATCTGCTGTGTACAGGGCATGGAGATGAAAATCAAGCTCTTTGGGTGGTGTACATTGACTTAATCCACTTATTCCACATAAGGATATGGGCCATGAGATTTAGTGCACCTCCTAAATTACAGCCTAAATGAGCTCTTTCTCCCATAAATATTGCTTCACTTTAAGTCAGGTGCTCCAGAACCTTAATAGCCTGTTCCAGAAATCCAGTGTTGCGGGGAACACGTCAGCTGCTTCCAGCTTTAGCTGGTCTTGATATTGGGCTGTAAATCCTAGTCTTGGTGGAGGACTGAGCATTGCTTCAGAATGTGCCCACTGTACTTTGAGTAAGGGATTTCAAAGCTGGAGAACATATGGGTGCTGTTAAACATCCATTCTTGATCCTCAGACGACTCCTTTTTTTGTGTTGATCTGAGTTTCACATTTAAAATGGCAATTGTCTGAACTTGTTTAGCAATTTAGGATGTTCTCATAGCAGGGAAGCATTAAAGACTATACAGGCTCTGAACCACATATTGAAAATGGAGCACATTCATGTTTCTTTCCTAATCCTTTCAAAATGTTGTTGGAGTAGGGTTTAAGCCCAGCCATCTCCCTTTTCATGAACATAGCTTGTTGTCTCTGAGCTTAAAAAAACCCTACAACCACCAAACAACCAACAAATAAATCCTATTACTCCAGAATATGATTAGTGTTCTGGTTTGAGTTATAAATCCCCTTCATTTAAAATGCACTGTTGCTACAAGTTAGGATTTGAAAGTACAATCATGCAAATGCCATTTGCAATGTTTTCACTCTAGTAACCTTGGCAATACTGCAAACAGCTCTCCTGTTTGATACACACAGGTTGGGAATCTCAATTGTAAAGCAGAGAGGGGGATGCTACCAATTTGTGCTCCTCCTGAGAGGGGAAGAGGTAATTTCTGAGGTAAAATTTGGTTGCTGCAGGAGCCATCCCTTTTTAGTCCACCCCATTCTGGATACTGGTGCTTTGTTTTAAGTTGTTTTATGCTGGTTATATCCAGCTTTACAATATTTAAGCCCCTTCATAAATCAAAATCACGGAGCATAAATATTTATCAGCACAAGAAATACACTGCACAGGAGACAAGCTTGGGAACAGAACAAGCCAAGTATTGCTCATAAAGGCAAAACCAGTGGGTTACATTTTCATACCATCCAGAATTAGTGTAAAGCAGTCACAGACCCAAGCACCTTAATTCCCTCTTGGTTTGATATTAAGCATCCCAGACCAGCATGGATGTTCACACCGTGGCCTCCTGTTCCTCAGGGCTGGAGCAGAGGAGCAGTGGGGCTTCCCTCGGGCACATCTCCCTGCTGAACAAAGCTCCTGCAGGCTCACAGCCCCAAACATGGGCCCTGGCCAGCGCTGCTTGACCTGCCCACGATGGCTGGTGGTTGTTCTTGGTGGCACTGGCAAGGCTGGTCACACCTGACCACTGTTTGCTGCCTGGTGGAGTGTGGAGGATGCTTTGTAGGAGGTGCCTCCTCGTGAATATGGGAGAGCCAGAATTTCTTCTTGCAGGTAAAAAATAAAGCCCCTGTAAATGTGGCAGGAACCTTGTCTTTGTCAGCTGTTCCCTATTGACTGACAACCTGGCCTGACATTTCCCCTTCCTAGAGGCTCCTTCCTGATGCTGATTTTCTGACAGCAGCCTCTCTGGAAATTCCTGAACCCACCTTTTCCAGGCCATGGCCCACTGCTCCTGGATGCAAGCCCTGCTCATAGAATCAGAATCATTAAGGTTGGAAAAGATCTTTAAGATCATCAAGTCCAGTAGTCAATCATCTTTGAGCCTGGGACACCAAAACCTTTTGTACTTTGGAGAGTGGGCAAGACCACAGAATCACAGAATCACAGAATAGGTCAGGTTGGAAGGACCACAGTGGGTCATCTGGTCCAATGTCCCAGCTCAAGTAGGCTCATCCAAAAGCACATGGCACAGATGTGTCCAGATGGTTCTGGAATATCCCCAGTGAGGAAGCTTCCACACTCTCTGGTCAATCTGTTCCAGTGCTCGGTCACTGCACAGTAAAGAAGTTCTTCCTCATGTTCAGGTGGCGCCTCCTCAGTATCAGTTTCTGCCTGTTGGCTCTTTTCCTATTGCTGGCACCACCAAGAAAAGCCTGGTCCATCTTTGCATCCACCCTTCAGATATTTGTATATGTTGATGAGGTCCCCTCTCAGTTGTCTCAAGACTGAACAGCTCCCTCAGGTTTCATCATAAGTGGGATTTTCCAGACCCTTGACCAAATTAGTGGCTCTCTACTGGAGCCACTCCAGGAGCTCCATGTCTCTCCTGTACTGGGTAGCCCAGAACTGGACACAGCACTGCAGATGTACCTCACCAGGGCTGAGCAGAGGGGCAGGATCACCTCCCCCATCCTGCTGGCAGTGCTTTTTCTAGGGCATGGGAAGGTTCCACTGGCCTTGGCCCCAAGGGCACTGCTGGCTCGTGGACAGTTTGTTGTCTGCCAGGACCCCAGGTGTCAGTGCATCGGCTCCCGTTGCTTTCCCTTTGGATCCCCAAATGTTGGAGGCTGCTTGCAGCTCTGCCTCTACTGCCAGAGATGCCTGCAGGATCCATGAAGGAATCAGCCCTGGAAGATGTTGTTCTTGAGATCTCCAAAAGCCTTCCTGGGAGATGTTCTCTCCGCTTCGATCATAGAAAGCAAGCAGAAAAGAACAAAAAGGTGAAGAAAATGTATGAAGACTTCTAAGGAAAAAAACAGTGTTACGTGTATGTGTGTCTGCAGGAAAAATTATTGCTGACTAGAAGTATCAAATCTAACCTTACAGATATTCATGGCTGCTTGAACTTCAGCTGATTTACAGCACTGAATGTATTAGCAAAAGCATGAGTTAAAACTTAGCCTTTTTTTATGCAGTTCACATGATAATCTCCTGAGGTCTGGAAAACTCATCCAGAACAATAGAAGAATGGAAGTTGCATACCCTGAATGTAGCTGCAGAAATGCAGCAGAACTAGAGATACAAGAGCGTGGCTGAACTCAGGAGGTGGCTGTGTGGCCAGTTGCACACATCCTCATGTGCTTCCCACCTCCACACGAGCAGAACAGGAGGGAACCCCCGGGCTGAGCTGAGTATGAGAGCAGAGAGTGCCTTGAGGGTAGAAAGCAGACCCTGGGGTGGGTTTCTGAGCAAAAGGCTCTTGTAATTCCTGTGCAAAGGGATGCCATCACGTGCCCTGCCTTTCTGCAGTGCACACTTCATTCAGAAGGATTTCACTTTGGAACAAAACACCTTTCCTGCACCTTTTCGGCATCAGCATGCAAGCACTCCACGGCTGGGCAGAGGCTGGGCAGGGGCTGTCTGGCGGCCCTTCCTGCCTCGGCGAGGGCTCTTTGTGTGACTATTGTTTTTTATTGCCTTTTCAGACTGCGTTTTGCAGCCTTTACAATTGTTCGAGTTCTATAGCAGAGTCAGATGTTAATCGGTTTGTTGTAGCAAAAAGTTTTACGGCACAATTTAACTGTAGCTGTGCCCTCCCCCCTCTTCCCCGCCTTGTTTTTCTTCGGAAGGGAAAAGGACCTGCATGATACTGTTTGGCAGGGTGGGAGAGGTCTCCTGACCATGCTCACTGTCCTTTCCTGCTCAAGTAGGGAATGCACTTGGCTAATAATTTCGTGCACATGTGGGATAGGTGTTTCTTCCATCTGTGGTCTGCAGGTGATCCTGTCTGTATCTTATCCCACCCCACACAGATACCCAACGCCCCAGGTACAAGGTGTTGTGCTCAGGAAGCTTTTCCACTCTGGGGATCATGTTTTCCACCAGTCTCCACACAAGCATGCCCAGTCTCCCCATCATCACCTGCGGCACTGCAAGGCTCAAAGTGTTGGATACATTCCTCTGTGTTCACTGCAGTCTTTCCAGATTGAAGGGGCAATTTGGGAAATAGTGAGTGTTTCTCGTGCAAAACCGTTACTTGGAAAACAATAATTCATCATTTTGGAAAATCACGTTTTTATCAAGGGAGGGATAAGGCACTGAACCAGGTTTATTGTTGTCAGGCTGCTTAATGTCTGCTCTCCAGCAGCTTCCCAAGGATTACAGTCCTACTGATACGATCTCAGCTGTGCTTGGAGACCGTCTCTGGGATGCTGAGCTACTTCAGGATCTGTGGTCATGTTGTGTGTGGCTGACTGACTTCTGTTTAAAAAGCCACCTGGAAGTCAACACAAGTGCTTTATGGACCCATTGAAATCCTCTTTAAAGCTTGTCAGGTCAGCACTATTAAATTCAAAAGGGTTTGTAGTAGGATGTCTGGAAGCAGACACCTTCCAGGTGCTGCAGCCACAGGGGTGAAGCATGCAGCACCTGGAAACAGACACTATTTGGATGCTCTCCTGTTTATGGAAACCCCATAAAATTCAAATGACAATAGGAACAAGAGCATTCTCTAAGCATCAGATTAAAAGCTATGTTTTTTCCTGCATACTGTAGAATTTAATACGTATAAAGATTGCTTCTATGAGTGTCATTAACAACTTATTTTCTGTTAAGTTCTGTTGTCAGGGTCTGAAACAGAAAACACACGGTTGCTATTACAACATGTAGAGCATCCTCCTAAGGATTTTTTTTCCTCTGTTATCCATAAAAGAAGTGTGTTCCAAATCAGTTAAGGCTACCCTTTTGTCATATTTTCCATACTCCCGTAATCCTCCTGTTGTCAGAGGTCTTCAGGCAGCTACGAAGAAAATGCCTCCACTTGGTGGCTGAGGATCCAAAATTCACCCTCTGAACAAAATTATCCAGACATGATTTAGTGTTTTTGAGAGACATTGCAGTGTTGAAATGACAATGTGCAAACGCGTCTTGTCTAGTGCTTGTATTGTGGACAAATCCCAAATCATGAGCTTCTGCAAGAAAAAGGGCTGGAGGGAAATTTCCGTGCATGCTGGCAATGCAACAGGCATGCTAATTAGCTGGGCTGTTTGCTGCTCTGGATCTCAAAGGACCTGGGTCTGTCCAGGGATTTCTTAATTCTTTCCCTCATTTCCCCCTTGTTTAGTTGTTTTGCTTTTTTCTTCTGGCCTTCACCTGTTTGCTCTTGTGGGAACAGCTATTAAAAACTCTGAGGAGGCCTGTCAGTGAGTAATTGCTAGCACCCAGTAATTAGTTGAACTAATCAGAAGTGGTTAATTGTGATGGGATAATAAATGTAGTAGCCCACCGCTGTGGTTTGCAGAAGGGAGGTGAAGATGCTCAGGTGAATTTTTGCACTTATGAGTAGGCAACAAATGGGGGATGCAGGGGCCTGGTACGGGTTTGGGTAATGGCTGTGGGGCCTCATTCAACAAATCTGGCCACTCTTGATATTCTGGTGTTTAGGCACCTCCAGTCCCTGAGCTGAGGTTAAACTGCGTGGCTTCCAGGTTTCTTTACCCCACCGTGGTTTGTCATTCCTTACACCAGCTCTGGAGCTCCAGTTCAGAGAGAGGGTTGCAGTGCACACTGGATCAGGAAACTCTTACTGTCTTTCCTTGCCCCTTGTTTATAAAGGTGGCTCTGTTCTAGAACGAGGTCTTTGAAATCACCACTATGGATGTTGATGAGGATCTCTACAACCTGAGTCCTCTGCTTGGAGAACCCTAAGCCCTGAGTACTTGCATTGTTACTTTTTTGCCTTGGCTTTCTCTGATAAAGGGCATGTTTTGTGATCCCTGTCTTGTGAGACAGCAGGCTTTGGCACATCCTGAGACATCAGTCTCTTGGATCAAAGCTCCTACATCAGGTAGTGAACGACTTTTTATACCTAAGAAGCAAGTGCAGGCACTACACAAAACATGTCTGGGGTGGGCAGAACCCTTCGACAGAAAGTGTTGTGCTGTATCCTCTCTCCTCACTGAAATTTTAGACAGTACCCCTGTCTCCCTGCTACTCCATGCCTTTGTTTCTGAAGAAGTATGGCCTGTTCTTGGCTTGGACTGTTGTCCTGATTGCATTCTCCTTGTTAAGCATCTTATCTAGAAGTGAACTTTGCGTTTTGCTCTCCTCCTATTGCTGACCAAAACTCCAGACCATGGCTTGGGTGGGCCACTTGTGTCAGCTCTGTCATCTGTTGCCACGAGGCTTGGTTTGCTTCTTTCTTTTATAAACAGGGGCTGCAAATGAAGTGCTGGATTTAAAGCAATAATGGGGAAACAAACCACCTCTTTTACCACTCCCTGTCCTGAGGATGGACCTCATTTGAATGGGGGCTCCTGTTGCTGTCCTATGCAGTTTGTGTAGAAACTTCTGACAGGATTGTCAAAAGTAGGTCATGGAAGCTGAAAGTTCATGTTGGAAATTTCTGGCCAGAGAGAAATATCCTCATCTGGAGTACCTGAAGATGGGAGGAGTTTGGTGATCATCCCAGAGAGGAGAAACTGAATCTCATGCCAATACCATGGCTTGAAACTCCCTCTGCTGCATCCTGCACTTCTTGCCTTGCTCACAATTTATTGCTTATTGCACATGGGTTGTTTTTCTTCTCTTGTACCTTTCCCACTTCATATGGATAGCTCAAGAACCATTGAGCAGGAGGAAGGTAGGAAAGAGATTTTCTTCCTTTTGTTCCCCCTTCCATGTCCCCTTTGAATGTCACAAGACTGGAAGGTTTCTTCTTTGCAGAACCAGATTTAAAAACACCCTGTAATGATCACCATGAGACCGAGCCCTCTTGGGAGGTCTCTATCCTGCCTCAGGGGAGGTGAGAGATGTGAGTACATCTGTGTATCCTGGTGCCTGTTTCCCACAAAGAAACATTCCTTTATTTTGACATTGTTTTTTTTTTTTGGTCCCATTATTAGTTTTTCATTTTTAATGACTGTTGACACACTGCCTCCAACATTAACTTGCCACTCCTCTCCTGTGATGTGTTGGAGACCCTTTGGGGCAGCTTATCTTCAAAGAAAGTCAGTTTTTCCTGTTTTACTTGAGGACTTTCATCACTCCTTCTTCAACCTGGAAAAAAACCTCCAAGCCCTAAACAAGCCCAAGCGCAGGAGCACAGACAGACTGGATTGTACTAAAAGGACAAGGCACAAACTGTACCTTACACTACCAAACCCACAAAGCTCAAATCCATTCCAATTTTAATTCCTTTTAAACACTTAGACAGCCTGTATGGCTTAGAGAAAATCTAGTTTTCCTTGTCTACAGAGTGTTTGCTGTTTGCCTTTCTCTTGATGTGTCCTCTTCTCTGCCTGTCCTTGGCAAGAGGGAAGCTGTCACTTCTTGAGCATTAGAGAAAAGCCTCTCACACTGTAGACTTATAAATAATAATAGAAACCTATAAGCGTTCATACAGTAAATGCACATTAAGCACCATCATATCTGGAAGAAGTATTTATATTTTATGAGACACTCTGCGCAGCCACCTAGGCACACATAATACAGAGGTGTCCTGAGGAGGTGACCAGATAGCAATGTAGGCCATAAACTGTGTTTTGTCTCCAGGAGTGGGGACCTGTTTCTTTGCCCAGAATCACTCCTGCTTCCTGACATCAAGCATGGCACAAAGTTCAGAGGGCACGTGCATGACTGTGGGGTCGACTTAAGTTCTTCTCACTAAGTATCAATATAGACAGTTTTGCCACAAATGTAACATTAGAAACAATCAACAGATGTTAAAGATGTGTTGTACTAACGACCTATTTCATATTCAAGTTCAGTTCCGAATTCCCTTCTCAGCCACTAATTTGCATAACATTTTATTCATGCTCATTAGCCATCAGGAGATTCTAACTCAGCAAAAGTGGATATTCATCAATTTCCCCTTTGATAATGAATTGATACGACACCAAAAACCATCATAAGCCTCCCTGTACCTGCTGCAGTACCTGGAAAGAGTGCGACGTGCAGCCCAGTCACTTCAAATCTGACAAGGATGCCTTGGGGGAATTCTTGTGTTTGATTTCAGTGGAATAAATGAGCCCTGCAGAGAGGCAGTAAAAAATATGAGACCATGAGCGCATGCTAATAAACCTGCCTAACTGTGAAGGTTTCCAAAACTTCCCCAAAATGCTGTCTGAAGTCCAGGAACCTCTTACAGTTAGCAGCTGAAGCCTTCAAATCTGCAGGACTGTTGCCAAGAGGGAAAGAGAGACAGGGTAAGAACGAGCATGACCAATAATCAAAAACTGGTTCTTAAATCTGATTGATGGACCAGCTTGCATCCTGCCCCTGACCTAGTCCATGTCAAGCTGCATCACCAAAAACAGCAGCCACCATCTATCATGTGAATGGAAAGCAAATGACAGCCCAACATACATGTCTGGAGAAGACCAGAAAATTTTCGATGACCAAAAGCTGTTGAGTAGCCTGGATTTTATTTTTTTGTCCTTATTTTTAGCGCTGCTGGAAAACTTGGTGCTTGGGACACACTGAGTTTGTTTTCAGTGCTAAAGGGAGATGTCTTGATGTCATTGAAATTTGTAATGGTGATGGCACAGAGAAACCCAGCAAAAATAAGTGTGGCACATCATTAAGGGAAGGAGACTCAATCACGAAGATTAATTTGGAATGACCTGTTTCTACACAGTCCAACTAGACCTGGGGAAACTTCAGATTCTGGTGTTTATTTTTGAATGTGGCATGCTAAGCACAACCAATCTTGTTTACCTTTGATTGTCAGACCTAGGCAGGGTGGATTTGTCTCTGCATGGGTGAAGAAGGTACTGGGGAAGGTCTTTCTCACTCCCCTCCGCTCTGGATCTGGAGGGACTCTGTGTCTTACAGCTCTGAGTTGTGATTTTAAGTAATTCCAGGACAAAGCCAAGGCTCAGTTAATAATGTAAGACAATTCTGGGAGTGGAGAGTAGGGGGCAGCCTGCTGTTCCTTGTATTGATCAGGAATTAATGTCTAACCTTTAAAAATGCAGTGGAGAATCTCAGTGTGATTGTGAAACTCTACTTTGTGCTGTGATCAGTTACCTCTGGGGACCCGCGGGGCTCAGCCTGCTGATTACGGATGCATTTGCAAAAACCTGAATTTTCAATTTTTCGCATGAATCTTATAAAGTGAAACGGACTCCTGCTGGGATTTATGGAAACTGGTTTACTCTCCACTGCACTCAGTACATCTACTTTGCTAAGTTGAGAGAGTGCTTCGACCAGAGAGGCACTGCAAGAATTATTCCACCCTCAGCAAGTTAATTGCTGCATCGTCAAGTAGCATGGTTATCCATCCTATCCCTTCTGCTTTCTCTCTCTTTCTTTCCCCCCTCTTCCTCTCCAAGAGCTGATGTGTGATGTCTTTTAGGTTTTTTTCTCCTCTTTGCCATCTGTTTCATGTTTGTAACTTGCAGAGGGTGGGTGTGTGGTAGTGGAGCTTGTGATGAAGTTTGCTGGTGGAGGCATTTCTTTCACTCTGTTAATTAGATTTGTGTTTTCATTACTCCCAGTTCTAAGGGCCATGCAAATAGGACTAAATTATGCATTAGAGATATGCCCCAGTGTTTAAAACATTCTTATTGTTGGGGGACACCAGCTCCATCCTGTACTCCTCCCTTTCATGGAATTCAATTATATTTAAACTATTAACATGGAAAGTCTAAAAATTCTATTAAAATGTCAGTTTAATAAATCTTCCTAGGTTTAATCTTTCATTTCTGGACCGGAGGAAGGGGAGGATGAATTATGACAGTTTTAAGTTTTCCCCGAGCAGCCCCTTTGTGTTAAATTGTCTGTAACAGTCAGAGTATTTCTGAACTTCTCTCTATTGGTAAAACAATCTGAGGCAATAGGAGGGTGCCCGGGGTATTCACTGGAGTCAAGCACGTCATGTCCAGGTCTAAAATGGACTGCAACTGGGGCAGTTTGGATGCAGTTCTTTCTTTCAAACCATTACAGAGAAGCAAGGCAAAGGGGGTGCTTCATGCCCAGTCTCCACTCCCTGCTCCAGGCTCTCAAAGATGGGTTTATCCAGCTTTAGACATGTGTTTTGGACCCAGCACTATTTAAAACTGATTAGATTGCTGTTGTTTTTAATTTCTCTCTTCTTCCATGAGTCACTTCAGAAATACCAAGGGACTGTCCATCATTCTGGTTGGTACCTCATTGTGCTGAGTACCATGTGAGCATCTCCTGTAAGCAAAGCTTTCTTCTCTCCCTCTTTTTGTGCTGTACTTCTGCTTTTAATAAATGCCAAAATCGTGTCTCTTCTGTTTGCTTCAGCTAACTCTTGATTTGAAGCTGTTCCAGTGTCTAACACACAGGGAGTTTTTTACTATTTCCTCTCGGCATTTCTGTGCTTGAAACCAGGACTCACATAGGACCATATAAAGAGATTGCAATGGTTTAGCCCAAATAAAGAAAATCCAGCTCTTGGTCCTGCACCCTTATGCCTGTAACACAGAGGATGCAGGTGTAGTGGTGGTTTTGAAACCTGGGACATGAACAGAGCTTCCAGAAATAACAGGGCTGCTCCTATCAGGTGAAGATTCAAGACCTAAACATCCCTTCGTGGAGGGTTTTGTGGGCACTCTCTGGGAGGGCAGAGAAGATCCAGGTGGTGATTTGACCCAAGTGAGTCTGCTTGCACCTGAAGTCCTCCTGGATCTGGTGTGGAGACGGTGAGGACAGTGATGGGTGAGATCTGCAGGTGATATTTTTTATGAGGCAATTGGTAGTCCTGCTCTGCCTGTACTAAAAAAATGTGGATTGCTATTCTGTAGATGGTGATGGTTGCAGAGAGCTATGGGTGTCAGGTCTGACCTTGCTTGAAGGGGCTCAGCTGGGGTTCCTCTGGACGGTGATGGATCATGATTTGTGCTGGGTCTGCAGGCTTTGCTCATGTGTTAGGGTGCAGATCCAGCACTGGGAGAAAATCCAATAACTGTGGGCTCTTCAGAGGATGGATACTGAGAAGAAAAATCCAGATGCCCCTCCATGGTGCAGACTGATGACAGAGTCAATGCACATGAGGATCTATATTGAAATGGAAGAGATTTTCATTAGTTTCTTGGCTTTGCTGGGGATCCCTGTGTGCTCTCAGCAAAATGCCTGCACAGCAGGAAAATGTGGTTGGCATGGGCATATGGCTTATGGCATCTCTGCCATATCAGCAATGAACTGTCTCTGACAGAAGACAGTTCCATGTGGGAAATGCTGCTGTGGCTGTTGGTGACACGGCACTGAATGAGGAATAATTTCCCCCAAACTGTCCAGCTGACCAGTGACTCTGTGATGGCCTGGCGTGGCTGGCATTGCTTCTCCAAAATGGAAATGGGTACAATCTGCACAGCACACCAAAAAGATCAAACTCCTCTTCTTTCCTTCCTCTTGCTCACATTTTCAACTTCTCCCAATACTTAAGTTCAGTAGAGCTGAATTGTCCTATTCCAGCCCTGGAAATGGAGAAAGTCAGTGACCAGCAAGAAGGGTCAAAATGTTCTTGGTGGGTTCTAGGGAGAAAGAGGTGATAAATGGTACTGGTTGAATGCCTTGGTCAGCTGGGCTGTGGTGCGTAGCTAATGCCAGGGTGCAGGGAGAGTGTTGGGGCACAGTGCTTTGTTTGGGTGAATAAACCATGCATGTTCATGGAATGTTAATTAATAATAAATGAACATTCGTGAATTATTCATGCTCATAAAAGCAAATTTGCCCTGAAGGCATAACACAAGATAGGTTTTAAGAAGGTTTGTTTTTGCTATTTTTTTTTTTTTTTTTGACCAAGGGATGGATTTGTATAGGGCATGACTGATTGGTGGTAATTTGAATCCAAACGCAGTGTGACTGCCACGGCCGAGCCAGTGTATCTCAGCACACTGAACAGGCACTCCTGCTCCCACTAATGCTATTTTAGTCATTCATTTGTCTTCCAAGATGCATATAGGGACCTACTTGCTCTGAGTCCCATTTGACTCTGGCAGGCCCAAAACGGTCCCCTGGGTTAACACCGTTGCTGTTGGAACAGGGATAGATTTGACCCCGCACGTTCGTTCTGCTGACAGATTTGTTCCATCAGCGTGCAGCGCAGATGTCTCATACATGATGCAGGATTCAGGTGAGATTTGAAGCGGTGAGCTGACGCAGGAAATGCTGCATCTCTGTTTAAACTCTAAGTTATGCTAAACAGGCCAGCAGAACCTTTTGCTGTGCCAATGTCCCTCCTTCTGGGCAGCACAATAAACCCCATTAAGAAGGATTTAAATAAAAAAATGCCTGTGTGTCTTAGTGATGTGCCACCCTGCCATAACAGGCTGAAAATTGTCCCTAACTTTGGAGGTATCTTGACTCAGCCTTGGGCTTCGCTTTGCCAAGGCAAAAATGGATGGCTGCAAGCACTATATCTAGGACAGGTATCACTGTGGGACTGTCACCTTGTTCTCCGTGCTCTGTAAAGGCTGACCTTGCAGGGGCCAGGGGCATAATGTGTTGCAGCCATGCAAAGAAATATGCAAACATGTGCAGTATCCTTCTAAGTGCCCTGCTCTGTCACTGGTCTACAAAGTGAAATGCAAAGTTTTTCTCCCCATCTGAGGCCATTAAAAATTCTCAGGCTGCCATCACCCACAGTTAGATCCTAACACAGTTAGAAACACAGCCCCCGCCTAGCTACATCCCTGCACAAGTTTCATGTCAAGATATCCTGGCCTCTCTCAACTAGATGTGGGAAAACTGGGTAAGCTGGATGTTGCTGCACTTGTCCAGGAGTTGCCTGTTGATGGTGGGTAATTTGTAGCTCTCCCTGGGTGCTAAAACCTCTCCAAAATATCATCCTATTGCTCCCAGGAAGGGAGCTGTCTGGGTGGTGCACATGTGTGACATCGTAGCTGAAGCCCCTATGCTCCCTGCCTGGGCTCCTTGCACACTCCCAGCCTTCTCATGTTTTGCACTTCTGGTCAAAAACTGCAGCTGGCTTCTAAGGGGCACTGCTCCTGCTCCACAAAGACACCACAGTTTGGCCAAAGTGTTGTCTCTGGGCAGGCAAATGTGGCCGTGGTGGGTCAGTGACCAGCTGGGGAAAGGGCTACCCACATCTCTGGAAAGTGGGTTAGGAACTGTGAAAGTGGGGAATGGTTTGGACATTTGCTGAGTGCTGCTGGATAGATCTTGTGGGCTGGCAGGATGGCAGGTGCGCGGGAAAGGACGTAGAGTGGCACACCATAAACATGGTGCTCGCCAGCCTCCCAGCCATCATTTCATGGGAAAACATCAGGGAACATTAGAAATAGAGGAGAGATCCCCAGACACAACTCAAGTCTGCTATGAATCTGGCCTCAAGCCATCAAAATAATCTTAAACTCCTTTTTATTTCCTTTCCTATATTTTTTTTCCCCCAGAAGCATGAGCTGACTTCCTCAGCTAATAAAGAGCAGGGCCATAAACTCTGCTGCCTTTCCCTGGCAAGGCCATTCCCTTTGGTGAGCTGCTTCCTCCCGTCTTCATCTTCCCGTTATTACATTTTTAGTTTCTGCTTTTCCAGCAATCCTTCTCTGCTGAGCTGCTGCAGTTTGATCTCTTCTTTTTCTGATTCCACAACAAACATGTTTTAAAGCCTTTGCTGCTGGTCTGCAGACAGTTTTTCCAGGAAAAGTGCTTCATGTATTACAACTTAAAACATGGGTGGATTTTTTAGGATTTAACGTCTTGGGAGCTAAGCCTTTGGTCTCCTGTTTCATATGGTCATGAAGGCAGACAAATGGGAATGATTTGAGTAATTTATATGTTAAGAAGTAATAATCTTTGCAACCATTTTATCCATCCAAACGCTTTTAACTTTGATCTTTCTGTTTTCTAGCAACATCTTGTATTTTTTTCAGACCTCTTCACCTTTCACAGATAACCATTCCTGATGACTCCTTTGAGTGCTTCCCTCAGCTAAAGAGAAGCAGTGTTTGATTGCCACTGTACCATCCATGTATCTCCACGATTAACTGAGATAGTTTTTGGTGTTTGAGGGCAGGGCAGAAAAGGGAAAAAGCTCTCTAGACCCTGAAAGCTGCTTTGTCCTTGCACAATGGTAATCTGAAGCCCTAGGTCTTGCTGTGTTTAGAAGTCAGTAAATTTACTAATTAACGTTCTTCACTCAATTAAAAAGCCCTTGATCTGAGCCTGTCAATAGATTTTCAGTATCTATAGAAATCTTGGCCTTGTGCTGAAAGATTTAGCAATTTCCTTCTCTCCCTTCAGACTAAGTCTCAGTAGGGATGAGATGCTGTTTGGCAAAATAGGCTTGGCCGCTCTGCTGGGCTGTGTCGGGAGCCCCGCCGGGAGGCTGTCCTCGGCTGCAGCTGGGAACTGGGCTTAATTGCTATAATTTACTGGGCCGGGTAATTATCGGATTAAGGGTCAGTGTTGTAGCACTGAGGGAAGGCATTGACAGAAGATGGGGCCTTGTCCCAAGAAGAATCTGTCAGGGCTGGTGCAAAAGCAGCAAAGGCATCTGTGATACCTCTTTTTGAAAGGTCCCACAGTGTAGGGGACAAGGCAGCTACAGACCGACATTTACTTTACTCTATTTAGGCTATAAACAAGAAGGGTAAGAAGAGAAATATTTTTATTTCACCTTGTAAGGGCATAGAGACAGTCAGTGCTATGTTGTCTCTCTTTCACCTCTTGCTATAAATACCTTCTTGCAAGAAGGATCTTCTCAGCCCACTTGGTTTGCATTTTAATTATTTTCTCTGTCTAGCACTTTTCACTTGTTGAGCTGTCTATTGTTGTTGATGTTTTGTAAAGGCAGATAAAAGCCGAGCATCACTGTGAACTGGACATCCCAGTTTATGTTGGAAAATGCATATGAAACTTTTCCACATAGGAGAAAATCCTAAAGTGAAAACTGGATAAAGCCAGTTTTATCTAAGATCACTGGCACAGAATGATGCACTGATATCTTGAATTGACCTAAATCCAGCATTTTACAATGTTAGGACCTATTTCAGTGACTTTCTCAAGAAGTTTAGGTACAAGTACCCTCCAATTAAAATCTTTATCCTCTTGCAAGACCTTGCTGAAGTTGTGAGCCTTAATAATCTCTAATCATGCTCCTTTCCTGAGAAATGCTTTCATCATCAGTTGTCTCATTAGACCGACTCCCTTTCTTCTTTGCAGGATGGACACCCCTTATTAGTCTTGTGTGTGTGGTGCATCTGGGTTTTGGAGTGTTGGGAGGTGGCAATAGAATGTGTGATGGGGTGGTGACGTGAAGAAGCCAATTCCTAAAGCCTGTCCTTGCTTGGCAGCGCTGTGGCAGAGCTCACTGGGTAATGTTCTCTGCACTCCCAACTGCCCCAGCTTGGCGTGGGCAGGAGCTGGAGAGCAAGGGCCAGACAGGGCCAGGGAATGAGCCTCTGGCTTGAAGGGGAGGCAAAGCTCAGGGACTGTCATCTCCCAGCTCTCACACTGAAAGGGAAGGGGAAGGCGAGGTGTGAGCAGCACAGGCCTCTGCAACACACTCCCCCTCCTGCTTTGCTCTTTAGCAGCCCAGCTCTAAAGCCAGAGAAGTCATCAGCCCTGGGAGGCTACGTGGTTTCACATCCAAAAATGTAGCTCAGATGTGATTCCGTTTCGCTCGCCACGTGTTTGTCTGCTTTTCCTAAACCCTCAAGTCTCTCGGTCGGAGCGGATGGGACTTGTCTCATCAAATTGGCATCCGCAGTGTCGGTGCTGACTTCAGCAGCAGTCACCCGGGGCTCCCGAAGGGTCTGCGGGGACAGAGCCAAGGCAGCCGAAGGAGTCCAGGGCATGATTCATCTCTTCTTAAACTAGATGTCTAAAATAGGTCTGGAAAGTTGTGCTTGGGAAGCGCCGATTTCTCTCGGCTGGCTGTGAAAGGAGCTGACGGTGATTAGCTCAACATCCCTGTTGAGGATATCTGTGTCTAGTCGGATGAATCCTACCCAGATGGCTTTTGGCTGTGTTTGTACACAGAGCTCAGCACAGGGGGGCCGTATCCTCAGTCGCCGGGGATGTTACTGTGATATAAATAATACCACCAGCACCACGACTGAGGACACGTACTGTACATCCCTCGTTATTCCAGCTCCACAAACATACATCTTACCGTCTTCTGGGGTTCCATATGTATTTGTTAATATAATAAGAACGGGGGGGCGGACGTGTGTGGGTGAGCGAGTGTACGGTGTCCTGTATGAATAGGTTGAGATGGGCTGATATCATCAGACAGCTCTTCTGCATCCTGATTGATTGAGGTGTTCTGTTTCCACATTAACTTGCAATAAAGTGCTCTCTGATGCCGATACGCATTCATCATGTGCAATTGTGGAGACTGTTTATAACTTAATTTACTCCGAGGTAATGATGATTATATCTAAATATTTATGGAGAGGTCAGTGCAAGTAAATTTCTCAGTAATTTTGTTTTGCTTTTCTTTTCTTTCTCTTTTCTTCAGCCAGCCAAATTATCTCAATGCTCCCTACAGACCTTCTGCTAATTCCTTTGTTTGCAGTGACAGTTAGTGGAGAAAGAAGGCTGATTAACTGCAGGCAGCCTCTGCATTGAGCAAGCCAGCAGTCTAACCAGAGGTGCACGCTGAGTCTCTGCCTTTTATTTTAATTTTGACCTGCAGGAATGTCATGGGCCCGAGCTGTCTATTAGGATATATCTGAATCATGTGTGTGTTTGTGTGAGTTAGCAATGCTAAGCAAAGCTTCCCACTAACACTGTTAAAATTGATACTTTCTGCAGACGTGAGAGCGGGTGGCATCTATGCAGCACTGATTGTTCATCTGGTGATAATCTGATCAGTGCAGACTGTGGGTGATCATTTTTAGGGTGGGCTCAGTCAGGAAATCAAGTTATTTATGGCACCCCGGGGTGTTTGTTAATTTTGGGGTGTGGGCTTCTTCCTCCATTTCTTTCGCTTGCTCCTTCTCCGTGATCTTTTTCTCATGTGATATAGTCCAGTAAGGGAATCCCATCTCTTCTAGCAGGATTTAGCCCAATAGGGCTGTGGTCTGTAGATGATTCCCAGCCTGTCTGCTAATATTTAGGACTGACTGGAGCTGGAATTTTTCACCCAGGAATTTTTTGAGGCAGCGTGGAAAATGGACCATTTTGTTATCTCTGAGGGAACAGGAATTTCATGATATTGATATGAAACAGCTGAGAGGATGTTTCATTTTGATGTCTTATGAAAACCATCTGTGGATCCCTGCACTTCTTGGCTCTCCCTGCTCCACATGCAGAGCTCCAATACATCCCATTATCCCTTTCCTTCTTCTCCTCCTTCGCCCATGTCTGTGTACTCAGGTGACCCTGAGGGCTGTGCTTTGTGCAGGAGTTTTTGCCATTAGGCAAGCAATGAACCCCAAGTGTGTCCCTCAGGCGACTCAGGCAGTGGGATGCCTGGATCCTGGATGAGTGATGAACTCAGAAACAAGATGGATGCTTATAACCCCAATCCCATGAAGGTGGCACCGGGTAAGATGGGTCTGTAGGATCTGATTGTAGCTGGATGTCTCGTTCTCTCTTGGACATCATCTCTAGCACAGGACGATTCATTTCTGCTCAAGAGGTGCAGCCACCCACCAGCCAATGGCTGTCGTCAGCTTTGGGGGCTGGCAGTGGCTGTGGGATGTGGCAGCTTTGGACCTAAATGGTCTGCAGAAAGATGCTGCAGTCTTCCCTTAAGTTTGGCCCCCACTGCTACTCTTATTTCTGCATCCCATCACAGCGGTCCACGTTGCCTTTAGAATTTACCCTCATTCTGCTTTAAATACTGCTTCACTTCCATCCCTGGCATTAACTCTTCAAATATTTTCTGCTTTTCCCTTTTCCAGTTCTATTTTCCCTGGAGGAGCAGTAGAAGCCCAGCAGCCATGCCTTCCTAAACAAGGAGCACTGCCTTTTGTCCTCACCCTGTGCTATGCCACAGCAGAGGGATGCCCGAGCTGTGTGACTGCTGATAAGTGATTGCTCCATGCTTTTATCAGTGATTTGGTGGTGAGGAGGTATTTTCAGATGTTCCTCAGAACATTTGATCATCCAGCTATGGCCCCCAGCTGCCTGGATGCAGCTGGAAAAAGGACCTGTCTTGCAGTTCAGTCTTTATGGTGAGGAGAAAGGCAATTGCCTAAATCCACTCTCAGCCTGAATCAAATGCTAGAAGAGAGAAAAAATATTGAAGTATATTGAATCACAGAGGAAAAAAATAATATAAGTGCAATCTGGTCCATTAAAAATTTCATAGGCCGTTACTTTTACAGTGCAATTAGCTGAGTGATTGTGGTGCTGTTGGAAGCCAGAGCAGTGGATAATCAGAGGCAGAAATGCCTGCGCAGGTACATTTGTAGAAAACCTTTAGGTTTTAGCTGCTTCTCACGTGTTCTGAGTGCACTCGTAAGTCACCAACTGTTGATCCCTTCCCTTCAGCCTCACTTTTCTCCTTTAGATTGTGTTTCCTTCCACAACTCCAACAAGCCCCGGCCCCTGTGCCTTGATGTCTTTGTTCCCTGTGCAGCTGCTGTGGGACAGCGGCACAATGGGACCTGTCAGCGCTGGGGAGTGGGGCAGCGGCGGGCGGGGGGCTGCTGCAGGCAGGCAGAGGGGGGCTTTTGTCAGCAGGGAGTGTTTGCTACCTTTGATGCCAATCACTTTGGAAGAGTTAATGCTGACACAGAAAGCAGCGAGAGGGCTTTTCATGTGAATTCTGATGGAGAGAAAGGGATCCTGGGAGCCACATAAGCACGTTTCCATGGCTGAGTGCTTCGTACCAAGTTTGCAGTTTCTTTTTAATGCAAACTGATGGCCATTTTTCCACTGCAATACTGGAGGAAACTGCCTATTTCTTTGATAAAGGGCCTGATTCTGGTCTTGCTTGCACCGGACACGCAGGAGGATGCATCAGGGCATAGGCTTTCTTCATGCAGAAAAATGTTTGGGGTTAATTTTTTGCATTTCATCATGAGAACTCTAAGCCATGAGACTTACATCAAAGCAGAAAGGTTTTACCACCAAAAAGTGTTTGGCACTTGAGCACCCTGGTTGTGTGTTTATGTCCAAAGGCTGAAGTCTGCCAAACCTTAGAAATCTGGAGTGGGCAGGGGGATAACTTCACTTAGTGAGAGCTGCAGACAAATGAGGAGGTAGACTCCAATTTTTATATCTGCTGTCTCTGTTCTGGCAGCTGAGGGGATGCTTTTGGTTCGTGTAGTCATGCAGCATGGGAGGTGAACTCTATGAGTGGACATGCACGGTGGGAGCACGAGTCAGGCCTGCATTTATATGCATGTCAATGACCAGCCAATTCACTGATTAATTTGACAGCAAGCCCCGTGAAATGCGCTGGGAGCTTTCTGCCCCCACCCCAAAGCCTGGAGTTCAGTGTCATACAACTGCACAACAATCACTAATGAGAAAAAAAAAATGTTCTTATTCCTTCTGGCTGAAAAAGATAGATTTCCTTAAAAGCCAGACCCCGACATTTCAGTGAACTGTAGCTGAAGACAAAGAATGTGCATTGTTTCTAAACAGATGCAAAAATAATAATAATAAAAGATCTTCTGCTTTTCAAGCCAATCTCACAATTTCCAAACCTGGCTCATGGTTTTTCTCATGCTTCATGATGACAATGCCAAGTCTCTGTTGTCAGACTGCTAAAAAAGCTCATTCAGTTTCATCCAAATACCAAAGAAATGAGCAAAATCAGATCAGTCACTGCAGTTCGGATGGAGTTTATGTCTCTTGTTCTGATGCTGTGCCTTAGAAGAAGAAGCAAAGGCAGGAGGCTGAGCTCCAAGATGTCCTCCTGCGCCTTTCTTCTGTGGCCATGCACAGGGCTCCCTTATCTTCCCTCTCCTAAAGTATCTCCTCACAACACACTGCTTACCAGAAATGGTTCATAATTCAAGATAATTCCTTTCTCAGCGTGAGGCCACATTGCAAAATACAGACTGCCCTGATGTTTCTGGTTCTGCACAACAGCTCTCTCCTGAGGCTTTCCCTTCACTGTCGGTGCTTCTGCTGCCTGGACATTTCCACATCATTTTAAAACTGAAGTTTCTCTCCTCTCCTCCAGGAAAGAAGAATTCCAGCATCCAGGTCCACTTCCAGCTCTCTTGTGTGAAAGATCCCATAGCTAAGTTTTGGACTCACTTTTGGAAATGTGGTGGACTCCCCAGAATGCAAAAACTGTGTTTTCTTTCTAGGTTATTTCACCATCACAGCTCACAAATCATTGGCTGCTTGGCTACCCTTTGCTATTTGGGATCAGACAACTGGCCAGGGATCCCAGAAACAGCCTGAATACAGTCTGGGGTGAAAGTAGGACCCCAAATCCCATCCTGGAAGGGAACCAGTAACACTGCTAACTTGTTAGCACTCAAAGGGCTCTGGAGAGAAAAAGAAAAATTCAGGACACCTTCTCCCCAGGTCAGGAGTTACTGCACTGCAGTCAGGGTACGAGTGGCTGTTACTATGTCAGCTATGGAGTAATATTGGAAGATGTGGGCACCTGCACCTCGTAGTGGGATGGGGCTAAACCCCATCAGATCTGCTTGAGATCCTGGCTTGCATAAAATCCTCATTGTCGTGCTGTGTTCCTCTACATACAGGCACTGTTGGGCTCCCTGCATGTTATTTGCAGAGGATTCTGGTAACTAGGGGCTTAAGATAAATCAGTTTTTTGTTGTTGCTATCGCCATGGGCAGCCTGGTACTGCTGAACTGTGGCCAGGGTCTCCAGTCCAGCATATTCTGCTGCCTCCTACAGCTCTGCTGAAAATCAGCTGTCAGGCCAGATGTTTAGCAACCATTTTTCCTAGTAGGAAATTAGTCCCTATCAGGTAGCAGGTGGCATTTTCTCTCCTTGCTGTACAGTCAAAGGCTTTGTAGAGTGAACATCCTCACCCTCTCTCACCTACAGCTATTTCCAAGGGGCAGCAGCATGGAACCGGCACCAGCAAAGCCTATTATTTGGAAGAACAGAGAGGAAATGAAGGTAAGAAAAATAAGTGTCTCTAATGGACCCAGACCAACAGCAGAACATCCATGAAATTGTAATTTACAGAGACTTTGACTTTTACGAATATAGTCTCAAACAACGAGGGGTATCTATTTTCTGTTGGAGGCACCGGAGCGTCTCTCTTTAATGTTAAAAAAAGCTATCTACACCTGGAGAGAGGGATGTGAGGGCAAGTGTGCCAGACAGACGATGCTGCTTTGCTCTCCCAGCTGCTGCTGCAGAGATGGGTGGGGAGTGGGAGGGCACGTCTTGCAGAGGGTTTTGGTTGTGGCTCTGGCGAGCAGCGGCGAGCACGTGTGAGATCCCGAGGTGCGATTCCCCGCTGATGTGCACCTGGCACCTGCTTTACCTGTGCCAAGCACAGCCCCTGCCAGGGCTGGCTTGTGGAGCAGCAGAGGTGTTGCTGAGCAGGGACTAACACCACTGCCTTCCACAGGTTTAGGGTGTGAAGGAGAAGAAAACATGCTTTGAAGACTCCCCAGGGAGCAGACTTAGTAGCTGAGGTCCCTGGGGATGCTAGATCCTAGATACCTACTTATCCACAGGACTCTGTGTGCAAGAGGGCTTACAGTTTTCCCTGGAGATTTACAACTTCTGCTGGTTTCCCCAGCAAATAATATTGGCTTGACAACTGTAACTAACTTCTGGTTCCACTTGCTTTTCCTGCTAGCTGGGAGGGTTGTGTGCAAAGAGGACGAGACCTCGTTTAAGTCTGCAGAACTGAAGGAGGTCAAAGGCAAGCCAGGAATGGCCCCATATGCCACTCAGAGTTTAAGGGGGGAGATGTGGGGAAAACTCTGTGTGAGTAACCCTCAGCTGGGGAGTGCTGTGGGGGTTTTCTGTATGTGTCACACGTGTATTTATGCCCAGAGCTGCTGTGTTTGCCTGGTGGGAGCATGGACACAGGTACGTGTTTGCATCTGCCCGTGGGCACCCAGCAGGTTATCACATTAGCTCGCTTATCAGTTCTGCCTTTTAGTGGTTAAATACTTCCCAGGTCAAGTCAGACAGTGCAGAAATCAGCTGTTTCAGAGAGCTTTGGGATAGACCAAAGGGTTTGGATACTCTGGTAGCAGAGGCTCTGATGAAAGACAAGATGAAAGCCCGGCCCCTCGTGGTACCCAAATGTCAGGACCCTCACTGGGCTCTCCAGGCACTACTCCAGCTTTATGGCAGATGTCTCCTGCCTTCCCTGCAGGGTCAGCATGTAGCCAGTGACTCCACGCGATCTTTGGCTCTGCCACAAAATGTCCCCACGGGTCAGAGGGCGACCTCTGAGGCTGCTGGCAGAGCATACTCCTTGAGGGACTGGGGAGCCCTGGTGTGTCCAGTGGTGCTGCAAACCATAGAGATACCCCAGCCCTCACTTGAACTCCAAAGGGTCTGGTTCCCAGGGGGATGCAGAGATAGACTTTAAAAAGGCATCAATCAGGATATCTTTGTTCTCACGGACTGCCACCCTATGGCTTGTACTGACTGATTCTGGTCACAGCTCTCCTGAAACATCTTTGGTTCCTGAGACCAAATGTGAGTTCTGAGGGACCATTGGCTGCAACCAATGTACAGGATTTTGGTAGGCCATTGACAGAAGCACAGTGGAGGGGACAGTGGAGGGGAGCAGCCCTGGCCCTGGTGTCTGATTGTCATGTTCTTGCTTTGGGCTCCTGTGGGGGAAGGATGGGGAATGTGCCTGCTGGTGACTTGGGCTGTCAGGTGTGACTGAGGGCTGTCTTGAGCCACGGAATCAGCAGAGACTCACAGCACAACAAGACCAAGAGAAATGGAGTCTGAAACCCTCTGCCATGAGGCAGAGACATCAGGACCCAAGAAAAGCTAAAACCTTGTGCTTGCATGCTGTCTGCTGGAGGCAGAAAATGCAAAACAAGACCAAAAACCCCAGCCAAATCCTCACCTGGTGCCAGCAGCATCCTGACGTCAGCTGAGGCTGAGCCCTGTGCTGGCGCCTGTCCTTGCAGGCAGCTGTGGTTGGGGAGCAGTGTTGGGCAGCAGAGCTGCTCCTCTCTCTCCTTCCTCCCCATCCTTCCCAGCCCCCTACTTTACGGGGTTAATTTTATTTTTTTCCTCCAGGGGTTTAGGAACAGCCAGCTGAAATGCGCAGGCCAGCTGCCTGCCGGTGGCAGCAGGAAAACAGGCAGACAAAGCAGATGGACGCAGCAGGGGTGAGGGAAGGAGCACTGTCTTCAGCGGGCCATGGGCACCACCAAAGAGTAAACAGCTCTCCAAAGGGAGCCGGGAGCGAACTCCAAACCGCATCCTCTCCCAAGTACTCAATCACAGCACATTAACAAGAACGCCTGGACTGCTGGGGGAGAGTAAACAATAAGAGGCCATGCTGGCAGGAGACTGGGAAAAGCAGAGCCCCCTCCAGCTAATATTTATTGAAAAGGGTGTAAAAAGTGGCTTGTGGCGCAGCGTGCTGTCAGCGCGCTGCAGTCTGTGCTGCTGCTCATCTCCTTTCGGGACGACCGCCCTTTCCCTATCTCTGTCCCTATCCCTGCGTGTGCAAGGGATTTGTTTGAGAGGAGGAACAAAGGGAATCCAGAAGCTGGAGGTGAATCCACTGCCCCCTCCTCCTGAGCTGGCTGCGGCTCAGTGGATACAACCTCACTTCCCAAATCCGGGCTGGGTCTGGCATTTGGGACTTGAGTGCTCCAACACCGGAGCCACTCAGCCGTGCTGCCACCCAAGTGAACTGCTCCCGTGTGGGAGGGGGGAATTGTGTTTGGGGGACCAGGGCTATTGTTTAGCAGCAGGAGGGGGTGATTCTTCTCCTGCTTGTGCCAGCGTGACTTCCTTGATTTTGCTGGAGCGGCTCCTGATTTATGCCTAGGAGCTGGATCCTGCTCGCCAGGCGTTGCTCTTTCATCTGCAACATTGCAGTGAAGTTTGTTTACAAAGGTTTTGGCACGGCCGCAGATTCCTTCTCCCCTTCCCCCCCTTCCTCCTAATCAGCTGCAGTTTTCTCTCTCCTTTGGCTCCCACTGAAAAACTGATTGACCTTTCTGAGCCGTGGCTGACACATCAACCATGTGAAATCCTTTCTGCTCCCTCGGCCCCGTGCTCGTTTGGGAACCCGACCGCCCGCAGCAGCCCGAATGGGTGGCCTCAGGCAAATGAGTTTGCTGCCTTTTGGGAGCTGCTTTGCTTTTAATATTGGGCATCCTTGACATTGGGTGAATGTGCGTTTTGTGGCTGAGCCTCCCCAGTGCTCTTTGCAAACAATGATGACATTGCTAAAAATGGGCCTCTGACATGTGCTCACTCTCAGGTTGCCTCTAAAATGGACCCATTTAAGCAAAACTGAATTTTGAGGTAGAATATGAAAACTTCTGGCCCAGTGGCTCCCTCCATCCCATGTATCCACATGGAAAGTGCACAAAGGCAATTTAATCCTTTTTGGGGCCAAACTCAGCAGAGCCCTTCCATGAGAAGCCAGCCTGACCTGTGGCAGCTTTATGTTTTAGCCATGGGGTAGGAGTTGTCCATGTTTGGCCTTTGGGCTACCAGAGATCTAATGAGAGCCATGAATTTGCTGTAAATACGCTTAAAGTGTTTTTTGTTTCTGTGTTTCTGGAGGGTAAAGAAGCATAGGGGAAGAGGTGGTCCGGTGGTCTGGCTAAATTATCTTTGCAGCCATTCCCACAGACTCAATGTGCAGTGATATTGGGGCCTAAACACTCCTTTACACCTTCTTGAGCACATATTGGACCTTATCCCTTTTACCACATTTCAGTGGTGGTTCAGCTTTCTCTTATGTTACTTGTCTGTATTGCAAGTGTGAGGTTCAGAACCAGCTTTCTACTGCTGGTAGAAATTGAGTTGTTTTTGAGGCAGGCCAGCCTCTGGTGGAGGCCTTTTGCTGTCTGCCTTGTGTTTGAAAAGCTGGAATTGGAGGCAGGTGAAAATATAATCGAGATGTTTTCTTGCTGTTGTCTAAAGCAGTATTTTCTTGAGCTAACTGGAGTGTGTTACACACTTTGGTGAACTCTTCAGTGTTTCGCCTCATCCAACACAAATCAGAGGAAATATAAACAGTAATTTGTAACACACACAAGGACAGAGCTCTGAGAAAAGTGCCAAGGCAGCCAGGGATATGTCAAAGAGTGAAGGCTGCTCCGGCTCTGGAAGCAAGACAAGAAGTTTCCATTTCCACAAAAAGACAACAAATTGTCCAGAAGCCCTGCTCAGTAATCACACAGGCTGAGCCTCCTCAGACTCAAAATGTAAAGCACAAGGGTCCCGTGGGGCACCCAAATGTGTCTGGCCTGTATCCCGCCAGGGGAGCTCTCCTTGGCTGTGATGCATCCCAAATGACCCATACTTGGGTCATGGATGCCAGCAGAAGGCTTCCACTGGACTCGAGGAGAGCATTGGTGTAACTCAACAACAGGATCTTCCTCCCTTTTTCAGGAAAAGACATGTCCTCAAATAAAGTAAAAAATAAAATCATTTTCTTTCTTATCCCTCCTATGATCAAATTCCTCTGGTGCTGATGGCAGTCTTCTCTTTTCCCTGGGAAATACATCAATTTGATTTTCTCCCTCAAAGGATAAGTCACTGAAAGACATTGCCACCCAATTTCCCCTCAATTGTGGCTGCCTCTGGGTGCTAGGGGAATACCATCAAAAGGAGCTCTGCTTTGTTTCAGTCCTTCTATGCATTCTCATTTTATTTCTCATGCTTCCTTCCTCTCTGATAGGTTTTTTTTTTTCCCTCCAAACATCCTTTTCTTCACCAAGAGCTGGTGCTGCCTGGGCTGTGCCCGTAGCAGCTGAGCAGACCCTGGTGTCTGTCCTGGGCAGCTGTCTGTCTCTGCCTCTCCTCTGCCATGCTGATTCCCCCATCAGAATAAAATTATTGAAAGCAGCAGCAGAGCCCAAGTGTTTAGACCCTGCTGGAGGGCAGTTGCACTGGATGTAAGTGTCAAAAAAATTGACGTCTGCATCTGACGGTGGCAGAGCCCTGGCATGATGAACATGACCAGTCAGTGATGGGAAGTTTTTCTCAAAGGGCAGGAAATATTTAGCCCTCCACCTTCTCTGGGCAGCAATTGAATAAGGTGGGCTCCAAAAGTGTCCTGAAGCTTTCAGCACACTGTCCTGGTTTTCACATGGTACCATTCCATCTCAGCCTGGGGTTTAACCCCTATGATGATGCTTTCTCTTCTACCCCGTGGCCAAATAAAAGCACCCATATTTTGAGGTGTTGCATGGGTTTATCAAGCAGAGTCATGAGATACGCTGCTCCTTCCCTGCAGGTGGGCAGAAGGAGAGGGGATTCATTTTCAGCCATAACTTGGCTGGAAAACCCAAGTGAAGCAATGATCTCAGCCTCTTGCAGCTCTGACTGTGGTCTGCAGTCCCCTCCTGAAGGCCTCCATGCTCTCAGGAACAGATTCACCCCAACCCAAGGGCTGAAGGGTGACTTCTGTGTTGCTGACCCTGGGACCTGTGGCTGTGGGTGCAGATCCCAGCTGAGGGGAGGAGCTCCTGGGGCTTGTAGAAGTGGATTGAGAGTCAGTCTGATGCTGCACAATGCTGCTGTGGAGGCTTTGGCAGCATTCACATGGGACAATGGGGCCCTTTGCAGGGCATCAAGGGAGCTTTATCTTTGCCCTTACTGATTTAAGGCCTTGTCTCTGTGGCTCTTAATTTCATAAGATTGGATGTTTTATGGATTTAGGGTATGTTTGTGCCCTCCAGAGGTCTGGCAGGAGGCACCCAAGGCAGGTGGACCTTGCTTTTGGGAATGAGTCTGCTCACTTCCCTGGGATACAGCCAGTGCTGGATGCCACAGTGGCCCCAGAGAGCTCCAGAGGGAAGGCAGCTCTGGGCTGGAAAACAGGGGCTGAGTAGCACACTGTGCCCGTGGTAGTCTGGGAGTGATCCGTCCGCCCAGAACAGGCGTGACATCGCTTTAAGAACAAGAGCTTTCCAGACAGTAGCTAGGGATGTTGTGAAGTTTCCTTACTTAAAGACTGTGAAGTGTTTTGGGGTCCTTGGAAGAGAGGCTTTGTCTGCAGTGAGTCCTATACCCCAATGTTTTTCCCAAAAGCTATTTGCCAGCAAATTGCCTGGATTTGAAATTCAGGTGAGTTGTTGGATGAAAAAATATTCTTCCCCATGTTGCTCTGACCTCTGAGGTGGCTGGTTTATTTTTTAAAGGCATCACTGCTCCCCTTGGGAATGGTGTCTTGCTCTGTTTTTTGCTCTAAGGAGGTAGCTCTTTTCATGTTTATCTTTGATTCAAGCATTGTAAGGAGCAATCCCCCGCACTTATGCGCTTCATTGTGTTCTGGCCATGAGAGATTCTCCCCTACTGTTTGTAGCTCTCTTTTCAGTGTAGCTAGTAAAATATTTGAACAGAAAATAAAAAAAGAAAAGAAAAGAAAGGGAAAAAAAGACACTAAACAGCCTCCAGCATTTAGAGGATAAAACAAGATGTAAGCGGTGGGCCCACTGTGGTTAATGCACAGGGCTGGGAGGCCTCAGATGGACCATGGCCTCTCTTTGCTGCTCTTCTCCTGACTTCTTCTGTGACTTTGTCTCATTTATTTGACCATCTCCTGCTACAGCTCTGGGGTCTTTAACATACCCCATGTTTTCTGCCTGGAAAACCCATGCAAAAGCAGAGTGACAAGCAGAGATTTGAGGTCTGTGGTGGGAGGGAGGATGCTCTTTGTTAGTCCAGCTGATGACATATGAAGTACTGATGGAAGAGTTCAGACAGCATTTTGACGGAGTGGTGAAGCATGTGAGAGGCTGTGCACAAGCAAACGCAGCCTCCAAGGCCAAACAAACCAGGAATTTTCCCCACTTCAGCCTTTTTTCACCCCTTGCTGGCCAAGGGAAGACTTGGGAAGCAGTTAGCCTACAGGTAGCAGGATATTTTGAAGCATGAGCTGTTGTCAGTGTCAGGATTCACACTAGCTGGACACATTTATGGGAGTTGTTTGCAATGTGGTTGCACATCCATGCATCTGTTGAAGCCCCAGCTAGGCTGAGGTCTCTTCCCCTGCTAATTCTTTGGGGCAAAGGCAGTTTTCAAGACATCTCTCTGCCAGGTCTAATGCTGCAGGGAAGCTGTTTTGCACAAGGTGGTTGCAAGCCAATGGCTCATCCACTGAAAAATAAGTTACATCTCAATGGGCTGTAACAGGCAAATATATGTTAAAGGGTCTTAAGGTTAATTTTGTCCTTCAGAGACCTGCTGTGAATTCAAAACTGAGCCAAACTGGCATGAAGGGGCATCATAGGGCAGTGTGTTTGGAAAAGTAGAAACTCACTGTGATGGTGATCATGGGGTGGTTTGAGGGGAGGCCTCCAGCAGGATCTGGTGCAGTCCAGGTAATTCCAGGTAATTAAAAATAAAAAATAATCCCGATTTTGGAAGGTTTTTTTAAAATTTCTGGGGCATAATGGCATGTTTGGCGATGGGGCAAAAAAGGTGAATATTTGCATAAATAAGCCAGTGTTTCTCTGTGGGAGTGGGACAGAGTGAGTCTGTGAATTAATGATCAGTTTTTAATTTGTTCTTTCATTGGGATCAATGAAAATGTCAGAATGATTGGGGTATATGGGCTCACAGGAAAGATGTGAGCCCAAGAGGACTACATCAGGACTATTTGTAACATATTTTTTTCCCATGAAGAAGACACTTCCCTTCACCTCTAATATCAAAAACATGATAAGAGAAAGCAAAAGGGCAGCCTGAAATTTACCCCTCTGTGGGAGCTGGCCTGAAGGTAGTGATCCCTTGAGAGTCAAGTTATTTATCCTGTGCTGCTGTGTTTGCCATGAATAAATTTCTCAGGAAGCCTGGACAATGCTCATGTCCCATCAGAGTCTTGAAGTCCACCATCCCCGGGCTGGCAGCTGCCCTTGGCCCAGGATTCAGCCTCCTTGGTGTTGCCAGATGCCATTTTGCTGGCTGCAGATGTGTGCTCTTTGCTCTTGCCAGTGCTGGGTGGTTCAGGGCTGGATGTGTTTCAGGACACCAGGGGCACGATGAGACACTCATGTTTCTGAAGATCCTGATTTGAAAAGGCTGGTGAATGTGAAAAGCTGGAATTAATGTATTGGAGGCAAAACCAGTCTCCATGGCCAGATTTGTATTTTAATTACTGGGAGTATTGATGTTTGATCCCCACAGCCACATCTAGTTGTGCAGGATGACATTAACCTTGGCTCTGCACAGGGTTGTCGCATTTCCCACTGTGGGACCAAAAGGACTAATGAGGTTTTCAGTGAAATGAAGCTTCTTGAGGGTTGTCTTCAAGAGCAAGCAGTTTACCCAACTTCATACTTACAGCCATACATTCACAGCTAAAATGGGCACCTTGTTTCAGCCAAAAAAAACCCAAAACAGGTATTTCTGAGTCTTGGCAGTGCTTAGGCTTAAAGAAGCTCGCTTTTTGGCTGCTCACTTGATGCTTGTATTTATCATCTGTAGGTCAAGTTTTTAAGGGGTGGTCAAGGGTTTAGCTGCCTACGGGAGGGACCTGGGTGGAAACAGTGGCCCGAGGTTATAGGCTCCTTTGTGCATCTCCAGTCTCGATGGAGGCTCTGGAGCAGCCCATGACAGGGAGAACGTGTGTGCACACTGCCAGGCGTGCCTTGGCCTAATTAAATATTCATTGTGACAAAATGCCACAAACACAGGGGAGTTTCCAGCGATTGCTTCACCCCGGGTAACAAATCGACGCTGGCTTGCTCCGTGGGGCTCCCGTGATGCATTTGCTTCCTCCTTCCACACTCAGTCCTACCTTGCTCAGCCTCTTGTTCCTTGTAATGAACAGGGAAAGATCGAGCTAGGCTCTTTTATTTCATGGCTGCATTGTCTTAGTGCATCCATCCCCACAAATGCTTCTTTTTTTTGTCTCCTGGGGGCCTGATTATTACATTCCACACTCTGTTCTGTGGACTCTGGCTTTGAGTTGAGGTCTTCTCCAGGTGAGTCAGCTGCCAGACTGGACCTAGAGCCTCTCTCTTCCTTCTCCACCTTGGCTCAGGCTGGGTTTTTGTTACAGAAAATTTCTCATTCTCAACGCTCCCAGACATGAGCAATGCAACTGTGCTGCTGCCAGCAAACACAGCCCCCAGCAGGAGCTGGTATGACAGTATCACCTCAGCTCTTGCCACTTATCCAGCCCCGTGGTGCTGCCTCAGGAACTGACCTCATCGTTTCGTGATTTTGAGCTCAAAATGTGGGACACGGGGCACAAATGTGCACAGCACTGATTGTTGTGGAACCCTGGTAGCCTGGTGAGCTCATCCTATGTGAAACCTCTCATCAGCCTGTCCCTGCACTCCTGAACCAATGTCCTGTGTCAGGGACCGTGAGCTTCCCGGGTAGTCTCAGCAGACACAGGTTTTAGCCAAAATAAGGGTCACTCTTACACATACCTGAAAATAGAAGCGGAAGGACTGAGGGTCAGGCTCCTGGCTTCAAGCAACATTTCTTTTCTCTTTTGAGATGAATATGATTCTTGTGGAAGGCATCAAGCTGGACTGTCCTCCAGTCCAGCTTAATTCCCATCCCACATCCTGACCAGTTCTCATCCAGGGCAGATGCAAAAAACCCCTGCTGTTACTGAACAACTTAATCATAGAGAAACTTTTCTACAAAATCCTTGTTTTGCTTTCTTCTCAATCCCCCCAAGCAAGGAGTTTTATATCCCTGATGACCTGCTAGGGCTTTTTTAACTCCTTGCTTTTATTACTTCTGTGGCTCATAGAATTATAGAAGAGTTTGGGCTACAAGGGACTTTTAAAGGTCATCTAGTCCAACCCCCTGCAATGAGCAGGGACATCTTCACCTAGATCATTCTTATTATTGAAATATCCAAACCTGTCCTGAACATGTGGCTTGTGGAGATGTACTAGTGCAATAAAATGCACAGGAAAATTATGCATTATGTCAAATTGGGGGCAGAAATCCTTCAGTGAGCTGATTTTTAGTGACTTTATTTCTTTATTTTCCCTGATTACTTAGCCATTTTCACCAGAAAGTTGTCTCAGTGAAATGAGAACTCACCCACATTCAGGATAAACTCACAGTTTATTTTGGGTTTTTTTTAAGTTTGAAAATGTCGGGTTGTCTCTGGTGGAGGATGTGTGTGCTAGTTTTATTTTGTGTGTGTGGCATCCCTGCATATGTTTTGGATTGGTTCAGGAGCTGAAATAGCAAAACAAGCTTTTCTTTATTCAAAAATGGAAATGAAATGATCAAACAGCTGAGACAGGAGATACGTGTAAATGCTTTATATTTTACTGATTATGTTAGTTGATATCAATAGCAGTAATTATTATTACTATGACTCTTTCTGCTGTTACTTTTCCCATCATTCCTGAGTTTTTCTAATTTTGCGGAACATTTTGATAGCTGATTCCTGTTTGCTTTCCACCCATTGAGGGTGTTTTAAACTCTGCTGCAATCTGCCTAGAGGCTGTGGCAAGCCAAAGACAGTGGTTTGCGCAGTGCACTGGCAGAGCAGGAATCCAGGGTCCCTGCACGGCTGTGGTACTGGGCATGCTGCTTGCTCTTACCCTGCCTCTGCAGAAGTGTGAATTTGACTGATGATTGGCTACCAGGAAGCATCTTAAAGTCCTTTAGGTGAATATCTGGTCACAGGGATGCTCTGATTTTTGGGCTAGGGATGCTAAGACTCAGGAATGCAGCAGAGCTTGATTGGCAGGCTCTAGCAGGGGGAAACTGAGACCTATGGGATGGTTGTTGACAACAGAGGGCAACTTCAGAGAAAGTCCTGCAGGAAAGAAGGTGTGGGTAAATAAGGGAAGAGACTTGCATAAATCCATGTCCTTTTGCAATTTCAGCCATTAGAAGCTGTGGAAATGCAGAGTGGAAATCATCTTAGGTAACTAGGTTTGTTGCAGCTACACAGCTAAGTGAGTTATGAAAAGGGAAAAAAATTCCAAATCAAAAGTTTTCAGGCTCTATATTTTTGGATGGGGCTTTGCTGAGCTTTTTAGTAGATTTTTTTCCCCCCTGAATTTGGCACAGTTAGCATGACAGAAGCTGAGATGATACATATGTTTTATAACTGTAGCTCACATTGTGAGTTTAAAATCAGTTTGTCAATGTCTCTCCTCCTTTCACTCTTTTCTTGTTCTCTATATTTGCTGTTACTCTTCACAAAAGAAGTTCTGCAGCCTCAGCTGAGGAACTGGATGTTATTTTGTTGAGGGAACAGCAGTGACATTTTGTTTGGATGGGACTGACATTCTTGCAGTTTGGATGGCCAAGAGAAAATGACAGTCAGACAGGGTTGTTTTTTCTCTACATCATTTCTCAAATCCTGGCTGTGGTCGTAAGAGCATTTATTTAGAAGAAAATTAACTTTCAGAGAGGAATTTCCACAGCTAAGTCTAATTAGGCAGAGCAAAATGCCTAGGATGGCTCATGGCACATTTGGATGTAACAGAGACTCTGAAAAAGACTTAACTTCAGCTTCCCCAGAGGTGCTGATCACTGCAGATGTGTTGACTGGATGTATCATGGGGCAGAAAAGCCCCATGCATTCAAATCCTCAAACGTCCCGTAGCTAAAGGTTCACAATATCCTATATTTCTACATTGGACAGCAGGATATAGCAGGGTAAAGTCTAACATTGCAGATGTGGGAAGGTTGCCCCACACGTAGGTCTTGCTTCACCTTCTCAAAAGTGAACATTTTCCCAGTGAATCCAATGTCTGTACATGAGGTATAAACCTGGGAGCACACCTCTCTGCTTGGCATACTGGCAAGTTTGGGAATGGCATTAAGAAGGATACAGCACTGGCTTAGGTTGTTGGTTCATGCTTGCTTGGTGTTATTCTACTGACTTCCATGAAGCTAAGCTGAATTACATCTACTGAAACCAAATCCATCTAATTTTCTCCCCTTGCTTCTTACCTTCAGGCTTGATGTATTATGTCTGGAAGCAAACAGTTAGAATAAGATGCATTTGTTAGATTGTGTCTTTTCATTATCCAGACAGAAGGAAGAGGCAGTTGACAAAGTTTCAGCAGACGGTGCATAGTTGTTGTTTATGTTAAACAAAACGAGAATGCGCAGCATTCAGGGGTATAAACAGCATGACAGCAATAAGCATAAAACATAAGATTGGAAGCAGATTTCACTTTCAGGCCTTGGGGAGCAGATGGATCTGAGATCATTGTGCATTTGTGTACAACTCCAAGACCTATATAAACTCATTTATTCCCTGTGTCTATGTGTTTTACAAGAGTCAAATGTAGCACGGCTACAAATGGATGCAGCTCCATTGAACATAATGGGCTGGACCCAAGCACCCAGATCTGTCTCCTAAACTGCTCCAACAACACTAAAAGGATGGAGAGATGCTTTAGTCTTGCAATCAGAGATTGCCTTGTCATCTTAATGTTCAGGTGGCATAAAGATGAGGCAGCCCCTATTTGCATCTCCTCCGTGCACAGGCTGGAGGGAGCTGAATGCGAGAGGAGTCACAGCTGGTGGGGTTTAGACTTGCTGAACTTGCACAGAAGCTGTTTTCCTCCCCATATCTTATATCTATATGATATATAGATATAGAAGAAGCCCTAAACTTTTCCCTTGATTGCTGTTTTCTTAACTCTCAACCCCTGAACTCCCATCCCAGGTCTTGCAGCGGAGTGAGCAGAGCTGGAAGAAGAGATGTAGCTCAAACAATAGAGTTGCATCTGTTGGTACATGTGTGGTTCAGGACTGATGCTGTAAGTTAGAGAGGAAACCAAGCCCACCCTCTGTACATTGGTGGAGATAAAGTCTTAATTTCTCAGTTTCAGTGGGCCAACTGGATCAGTTCAAAAGCTGCACTGATTTAGTACTTACAGAGGCAGGACCACACGGGATGCCTATTATTTATGGCCCTGATTCCACGGCAGATCCATATCATTGAAGTGAAGGACATAATGAGGGATTTCAGGCCCAAATAGAGACTATCCAAGCAGGTGGGAAAGTGACAGGCCAGCATCCAGCCTTCAGAGCACAGACCAAAGCGAAGCTGTTTTAAATAGCAACAATGGCCCTAATCCCCCGGCAGGATGGAGAGATGCAGATTGGTAAAGGGAAGAAAGGGAAAAAAATAGCAACCACATCAAGTGTGTGCATGTGAGAATCCTTTTCAGGATGCATTAATAGGATGCACTGAATGGGAAGAAGAGACCCTGGAGTGTGTTTAAAACTGATTCCTGGTATAATATGAAGCACTGTAAATGAAGCGCTGTACAAAAGAAATAATAAAAATATATCACTGTAGTCAGTACCACTGTCTGGGTCAGTGCTTAACCACGTCAGGGCTCATCATTAGCTCAGAGGCAGAATCACACGAGCAAACAAGAGGACAGCTGGGAGAAAGAGCACAAGGACAATGAGAGGATCCCAGTGAGGTTCCTCTTGCCGCTGCTCCAAGGAACGGGAGCCCAGGAGGGAGAGGAAGCCCACCCGGCACGCGCAGCTCTGCAGACACCTCCAACGGCGGCGTGGGTACGCGCTCACCTCCTCCGTCACCAGCCCTCCTGCAACAACCCGCCTGGAACAGCCACTCGCCTCCGAGCGAGGAGCTTTAATAAATGATCATCACGCGCAAGCCGTGCCTGCGTGTGAGAGAGGATGGGGACGGGTATTTTTAAACGCGAAAACTCCCACCAGCTGCAGTTTGAACACGGACTGCATGATCCCTGGGGGGAAGGAGAAAAATGTGCTGGTTTCCTCTAGAGTCGGACCATTTGCTGCAAATTGGGTTGTTGATCTGAGAAGAGTTACGGAAAATGCGGTCTATGGTGGCTAGTAATTTCAGGGTGGTATTAATTTTAGGATGGTCTGCTAAAGGCCCTGTGCCAGGAGAGGTGTTTTGAGCTTTCTGGAGATCAAAACACCTCTAGATGCTTCAGGCTGGATTGCTCTGACTCCAGCAGTTGAGAAAATGAATCTATATGAATGGGTTTCCAATGGTGGTTGTAAATAATTTGTGCAGCCATCAGGAGAAGAGTTAAATTCTATCTCCCCCAGCGTTAATAGTACATGTGCCACTGACTGCAGTGGGGTGAGGACTTCCCCAGGCTGCCTGACTCTGTTCCTTTGTCTGGCTGTGGTCTCCAGCTGGGATCTGAAGCCATTCCAGATCCAGAGCAGCATATCCAGTGTCTCAAAGTAACAACTCGGGCCAGTCAAATTTATCTACCCTTTGTATCCTGGATGTTTTACTTCTCAGTGTTTAGTACCTTGCCTGATGTAAGCTTTAGTCATGCTGAAGAAAGCAGCTTTATTGAATTTGGCTGTAAGTTAGCATTGACTGGACAGACTGTATCAATTCAGAATGGACTATTACCATCCCTTTTGCTACTTATCTGGAGCTCAAATATCCTGAATAACGTGCTCTGATGATGTCAGTATCTCAGGGTCAATAACTGGTCATCAATATGAGATCTGCTGTCTCTTCTTTTTGAGCATGGGAGAATATACATACATTGTCTTTTACACTGAAGACCATGCACAGAAGCTGAAGACTTGCACAGAAGTCAGTGGGGATGCACTGCAACAACCATGACCCGAACCACTGGTCCCCAGGGCTGGCTGGGCTTTGTTTGCCTGATATCCTTCACCATGAGGCTGCTGCCTTTGGCTCAGCAGTGTTACTTCAAGGGCAGCTCGGCCTGCATTTGGGGTTCTTTGTCTGTGACTCTTTGAGGAAGCTGGGAAGGTAGGAGGTGAGATCAGGAAATATACACTGCAGTCTCTTGAACCTCTCCAGTGAGTGCTGTAGGATGCAGGATGATGGGAGCAGGAGGAACCTCGTGGGAAGGAAAGGGGAGAACAGGCAGAAGTACAGACTTATGAATACATGCCATATAGGTTTAACCTAAACACCCACCTGCTGCCCTGGCCTCTCATGGCCTCTGGGGACTTATTATGATAGCTACAGGGGGGTTGTGCATGACAAGGGATTTTAAAAATGAGCTGTGAAGAAAGTGTTCCCCATGCCCTCAGCCTGACCTGCCAGCTCCAGGCTGGTGATACCCTACATTTCTGCACGTCCTACTGGAATACCTGCATGCCTCTAGCAGCAGACAGAGCCCCAGGCTGGTGAGGCAAGTTTTAAGTCAGCTGCTCAAAGCTGCTCATCTGTCATCTGTGTGTGTGGTGTTGGAACAGCATTTCATCCCGGTGCTGGAGGGCTGCTCAGAGTTGCTGTGTGGCCATCATTTGCAGCTCTAAGCTTTTCCAAATCCAGCCAAATAGAAAGGAAAGACAAAAAATGGTTCTGCATCGCTTCTGCTGAGGAGGCATTTCATGACAAGAGCAAGTATAGAAGTTGCTTTGACTTCTGGACAGATGCACTCTGGAATCTAAAGGATGTTTGAGGACAGATTTTCAGAGGTTGGAACGTACGTACTGACTGTAAAATGACTTCATTGTGCCTGGCCGTGCATGTTAAGCCCATATTTGCCTGCACAAACAAGGTGCTTATGCATGAGTTAGAGGTTTTGCAGACACAGGGACGAAGGCAAGTTCAAACCCTGGATTTCTCCATCTTTACGACTTTACTTAGCAGTACTCTCTCCTTGCCAGGAATGCTTCCCTGGGACCAATGTTTGCAAGAACTCATGCCATGTCCCCTGATGGAAAAGATTTAAGCTCATAGCTTGCGTTGATAGACTGTTTTAATTGGGGTGGTTCCCAAAGCAAAGAATAATAAGCCTTGAGTTTTAAATTACCCCGGAGGAAAGTCTCTTTGGCACACAGTGGGTAGGTACCTTCAGCCTGATTTCTCACTTCTCATTTGATGCTGCAGCTTCAGCTCCCAATGTCAGCATGAAAAAGCTCAGGGTGGCTTTTAGGAGATGCTTAAAATTACCTTCACTTGTGCCCCAGGGCAAAGCCCAGGGCTGGTGTCTGCACTGTGAGACGATGCTCGGGCCCATGGGCAGTATAAGCTGTGACAGCACTCCTGTCTCCTCCAACTTCAGGCCATTTCACCAGTGGTGGGTGGCTTAAGTTGAACACCTCCATAGCTTTTAAGGTGAGCTGAACCTGGATTTCCTTTGTCCAGCCTGCATGGGTGGGGTTTTGGGTCCGCTCTCTTCCCCTGCCAGACCATCTGGAGCAAAGCTTAGGTGCAGGACTGCATTGAAACCAGACTGATGCTGGGACAACCTGGATGGAGGGTGGGCTCAGAGGTGGTGGAGATGGACAGCATGGGGAGAACAGAGTTATATCAGTCACGATATCATGTGCAGAATGTTGTCTCTGTTTGATAGCATAAAAACTGCCTGAGCTTTCAGTGAATGGGGAATTAAAGCTGCAAAAGCAGCTGGTCACACCTCGGTGTCTAGAGGCAGAGAGAAACCGTGCCGCTCTTAGGGAGATAATAAAGGCCTAAACATCCACAGGCTTTGAAAATAATTCTCTGAGTAAAGCGTTCTCCTAATCCTGCCTCTCCCATGACATTCCTGCCTCCCTCAAGATCTTTGTCTCCTGCTTGGCTGTCCGATAAAGCTCAGTGAGAAAACTTGTGGTGGTTAATAATAGCAGCTTGGGGATAGAGATTACAACCAGGGCAACGTAAATAAGACATTTATTTTCAACAAATGGGATAGTGTGTCTGCTCTGCCATGTTTGCATTTGGCACTCATGGAAATTTAAGGCCTGATATTTGGTGTCAGGCGCGTCCATAACAATGTGGATTCATCACGGCCCTAATTATAGCTCGTGGGCAGCTCACATGGGGTAGCATGGCTTATTTATAGGTAATATTTATAAACAGACCCTCAATCTTCTCAGGAAAAGGTCTCTTAAAGTGAGACACATTTATGGTGTTTACTCTGAGAGCCATCACAGGGAGCATCACTGCCAAATCCTTTCCCCTTCCCAGTCAGACCATGCGACATGGCTCCCCTGCAGCAGGCGAGGGCCAGTCTCCCCATCCCACCCCAAACACGACACACAACCCCCACAAACTGATTTGCTGCACTTTCTGGTTTCTTGCAGGGGAAAGGGGATGCCTGTGTGAAAATAGTGATTTCCCAATGCCACCGATTGCATGTGACAAGCGTATCTCAATAGGCCACTGCAGCATTCAGCCACAATCATGTGCCTTAATCACCTGACTGTATAAATGAGTTTCCCTTGACAAGATTCGATCCCTTCGGGCCCCTTGACTAATTACCTGCTATTGTGAGAGGTACTGCTTGTTGGGAAAAGCAACTTTTGTCCCCCAGCAATAGCAAAATAGAGAAATAAACACAGAAGTCTGGAGATCAGAAGGTGCTCATTTACTCTCCATATTTAGTGCCACATAAAAGGGATGTTAATTATGTTCCTCTTTGATGACAAAAGTAGCTTTTGCAAACAGTTTTGCTTGTTTGTTCTCTTTTTAAAACAAAGGTACCTGTACTTTTGTCTTCCTAACACTCTAGCACACAGCAGCCTTGTGAGGAGGAACTGGCAAGTAACCATGCCACCCAGCTCTGTGTGCATGGGTTTCTCATCGTCCTGAAGAAGAGAAAGTGGAGCTTCCTGTCCCTTGCACAACCCTGGGATCAGAGCTGAAGGTGCTATGCAGATAGAGGAGCTGCCTGGCAACTTTCCTGCACGTACACAGAGGCAAGAGCTGGCCAGAGAGTGCAGGGCAGGTAGGAGTCAGGCCAAAGAAGTGTTGCAATACCTGAGCTCTGGAAGGAAAGTCTTTAGTGTCTGTTCCCAGCTGTGCATGCTCACAGGCATCATTTTCCATGCATATGGGTGACAATGATGTGCAAAAAGCATTTGAGATGGTAATTCGAGTTGCCCAAGAAGAGAGTTGGCATCTCTTCACAAGAAGGCATAAAGTCTGTTGTACACGTTGAGACCTCTCGTTTATTCTGCCAGGCTTGCCCATTCATTTCTGGGTACGTGGATCTGGAAATGGAAGGTGACAGAGCACATGGCTCTTTGATCCTGCTGAGTGGTGGAGAGGGTGTTGAGATGCCAGAGCTTTCCACACCCTGCATGCAGGTGCTGGCTGATTTACAGTCCCTGCCAGAACAAAGCTACCTACAAACTTTAACAGATCAGGTTCAACCTTTTGGTTTTTTATTTTATTTTTTTATTTAATTTTTTTCTTTCTTTTTTCTGAATATGCAGAAATCTGCCCCAAATTGTCCTAAATTAACCTCTCTTCTGACATGCTGTCTCACACCTCTTTGGTGTCAAATTCTTTTTTAGGTAGTGCTAGAAATCAGAAAGATGAAAAGAGGGGAGACGTCTGACCTGTGCCTTTTCTTAGAGCATCACATGGTTGTGGCTCACAAGCTGGTATAATCCAGCTCCAGCGGAGTCAGTCACCCTGTACCAACCTGGAACTGCCCTGGGATGAGCAGAAAGTCTTCTTCTGCCCCTCTTGGGGAGAAGGGGCCTCTTTGGTATTTCCTAGTAGGGATGGTCTATTTATAACTGGTAATCTCCTGAGAAAATGATCAGGAACAGCCTAAGGTCATTTTCTATTCTTACAGGTTTTGCTGCTTTAAGCTCCACATAGGTTAATGGAGCTGCTGTAGGCTTAGGAAGCAAAGCTGAAATCCAGCTGAAATGGACCCTTAGGAACATGCAGTGATGCATTCGTCCAAGGTTTCTGTCCTGGATCACTTTGTCCGGTGAAAACCCAGGAGAAAGTTCTGTCTTCCAGGGTTCTCTTTGAAAGCACACTGTGGATCTGTGCTTTGAAAATGTGGTTTCTTCTCCACTTCTGTATGATTTGATCTTAATGGGAACCTTCCAATGAAATTACCACTCAGGAAACACCCATCATTCAAAACCAAGTTCTTCCCAGAAACAAATATACTTCAGTGAGGCTTTTGAAGGGTGAGTTTCTTAAGGTAAGGATGATAGAAAATAAGAAGGGAATGTGTGGATACTGACTCCTGCCAACTAAGAAATCATACATGTAAAACAGTTAGGTTGAAAGTGCAAGGGTTACATTCAAGACCCTGTACTGAGCTGTGAGGTGTCACAAACCTGGTATCCTAACCTCTGGCTTTTTCAGTAGTTTGATGAAGCAGAGCAAGTCAGTCATAATTTCTTTGGTCTGTCTGTCTTTTGAACAGCCCCTCGCCTCATCATTCAGTGCAGACAGTTGTTTCCCAAGTTAAGTGTTTATATTTTGACCAGCCTGAGCATGAGGCTTTCACTGTGTCTGCTCACCAGTGAGTTGCACCTGGTATGACTTGGACCTTGACCATCTTGCTGCAGCTCTGCTTCCAAGCAATCTCGTGTAGCCATGCCACACAATGGAGATGTTATTCCACATCATTATTCCACAAAATGGAGACCTTCCCTGCCCCTGAGTTCTCGCACCCCTGCAGCTGGGTTAACGGTACCAGCATCTCCCTCTTGGAGCCTTTTTGACTGACTTCAAGGCTTCTTTCTTTTAAAGGAGGTGTTTAATTTCTTGCTGCCCAAATTAATTTCCCCACTTGTAATTTTTTTCTACTGACTTTAGTGAAGCTTTCCCAAGACTCCTAATCTTGATGACCTTTCAAAGAAGAAATACAAGTCAGCTTGTTTCCCCAGGCAGTTACTCCTAATTTCTTACAGCTCTGTTGACAACACATTCCCACCTCCCTCTAATTTCCTCTGGATATGATGATGCCTCTCCTAGCTCTAGAGAGACTAATCAATGTCAGGAGGAAAACCAGCCTTTTTGGCTGCTTGCAGAGGAAGCAGTTTGTCTTGTTTAAGAAAACTCTGGAGAGGGTCTGTGAGACACAAACCGGAGTGAATTACCACCTCTCATGAGCTGACAACTTACATGTCTACTGTTTTTCCTTATGCTGATTCTTTCAAAGTCTGTGTGAGCTACGAGCATCCCCACTGGGGTTGCTTCTCACCTGACTGCTGAGATTCCTGTGGAGGACCACCACACAATTTTTTTTGCACTGTGTTGTAGCTTTTTTGCAAGCAGATGAATTAGAAGGCATTTGGAGATGACCAGCTGAGACAAGAGCTGAATCTCAGGCCTCCAGGCACATCCTTCTGTTGAAACCAGCCTTAAAGAACCAGCCTAAATGACTCACCAAGGATCACCCTTGGATATCTGTGACAGTGACAACTGAAGTCTGCTCTCCTCTGTTGTAAGCCTGTGCCCTAAACAGTGGTTTATCATTAGTCTGTTCTGTAGGACTTGGAGAGAGTAGATGTAGAGATTTCCAAGAAAAAAAACCCCCTCTATTCTTCAAACCTCTTTAAAGGCTGTGAAGCTATATGTTTTTTTTCTGCATCAGGACCAATATAAGCAGGGCAAAAGTAATATTAACCTTCAGCTCAAGTTGTTCTGCAATCAGAACAGCCTTTCCCAGCTCACCTCCTTTCTTTTTCCCCTTCCCTATTGAGGACATTTAAAGAACAGCAAGGACTCAAACACTAGTCACAGGGTCTGGATTTCTGGCACAGCCTGAGCTACTGCAGAGGAGCAGCATCTTGTATTCAGATGACTCTCTGACTCTGTCATAGCCCTGATAAAACATCATTAAAACCAGTTATTTCTAATGACATATTCCAGTGCAATGGAGATTCCTGTGTACACTAATTTGCTTTGAGGATTGCATCATCCCGACGGAAGTGTAGCCAGAGAGATTTAAAACAAAAGCGGTCTGTCTCCAGGCTGAGCTGTGGTACTTGGCAGAAATACTACTCTCCACTGAGCCCAACGTGCTGTTTTAGCATACTGCTGCCCTCTCTGCAATGTCACACGGGATGGATGGCATTTCTGGTCTCCCAATCCGTAAAGGATACTGGGCGAGCTATTCAAGCTACCAGTGTCCTTGAATGAGGTTATTGGTCCACGTGGGGCCTTGTGCTGTTAGCATTACCAGGATTTCAGGTGAGATATCCAGGAAGCAAAATGTTGAAATAGAGCCTCTCATTATCGAAGCAAAAGACATGGAAAGCTGCTGATAAATTGGTTAAAGGGCTGACATATTTATCCCTGTTACTGTATCAGTAGTATATTAGGTAGGATCATAAGTTGAGGAGAATTGAGAGGGTTGGATGTCCAGGATGGGAGAAGCATTTCCCTGCCCACCTCAAGGATTCACAAGGTGGAAACAATCCCAAGGCATCCATTTTCAACACCGAAAGCTGACATATATCCCTCACTGCCTGGCAGGACAGCTCTGGGTATTGACCTCAGGATAAGTAGAGCTGGTGAAATTGCAGAAGTTGTATTCTGGGTGTCTGTGGAAGAGCAAATAACTGGACAGTCAGCCATAGCAATGGTCACAAAAAAAGTGTGGGTAAACAACACTGGTAAATTCCTACCCTCTGTCAAGGGTCCTGAGGGAGTTGTGCTGAAAGTTTGGAGTGCCAGGTCTTCATTGTCTTCTTCCTCTATAAGACCTCAAAATGCCAAGGCAGGAGCACTTAACTCTTTCCTCCATCCATTTATAGCAGCATCTTGAAGGATGCTTGGCTCTCAGGTGAAGGGCAACACATCAGCTCTACTCTGGGAAATGTGAACTGTGACTGCATGTGTGTTGCACCCAGAGAGTTCATTTTTCTTTTCTTCTGGTGTGAGTGAGTAACAAGTAGAAAAAAAAGACACTTTGGACTAAATGACAATAAGATCCTTTTGTTTTGATTCACAGCTAATGAAGTCATTGCCTGCCTTACTTCAAGGAGCATCCGGACAGCACTCTTAGTGATGTGGTTTAGTTTTAGGTAGTCCTGTGAGAAGAGGGAAGTTGAAATCAGTGATTCTTGTGGATCCTTTTGAGGTCAAGATATTCTATGATTCTCTTTAAAAAAATCACTGAGGAAATCAAATATTGGTAGAAAGAAAAGAAAGAAAGAGAAAGAGAGAAAGAAAGAGAGAAAGTGAGAAAGAAAGAAAGAAAGAGAGAAAGCAAGAAAGAAAGCAAGCAAGAAAGCAAGAGAGCGTGAAAGAAAGAAAGCAAGAAGGAAAGAACGAAAGAGAAAGAAAGATTGATCTTGGCTTTTATCATTTCACTTATTGACAAATCCACTGTAAAAATCAGCAGGGTTTGTGGTGAAAATTAGTAGGACCTGGATAAAGAAAGAAGAATCTTGGCTTGAAGAATTTTACCCTTTTTTAGGACCGACACATGGAAAGTATTTGTTATAGTACACTCCTGATAGTAGCGGTCATGCGATGCACATGTGAAAGGGTAAAATGCTCCCAGGATTTGTTAGCACAACCTTCTTCATTTGGAAGACGTGAACTCCTAGAAACCTGGCCAGAAAACAGGTGACAAAGTGTCCTGTAATGGACAACCTCCCTTGAGTTCCCCGGTACATCCATTCTTGCTGTCCTAGCATGAGTAACAGTGTAAAAAACTGATTTTTAATCAATCTCTGCTGAAATGTAAGGCTGTTGCAATTATATTACATCTTCCCTCCCACCCCACAAAGTGATTAATTAAATTGCATACGAATTCTGCCTGGTACTTAAATGTTGTGCATGCATTATCTTCATAGTTCATTATCCATTCCTACGGCGATCAAAAAGCATGGCTCTGACTCTGAGGAATATCTCCATTTAAAAATGCAATCTTTTTATTGTGCTGCTCTGCTGACTACCCGTCATCAGAGCTTCGTCTGCCCCCTCCCTCAGCTGGGGGAAGTTGCTGCCTCTGCAGCTCAGCATCGCACAGGAGCTGCCTGGTGGATTTAGGCTCTGGTTCAAAGGACTTCCGTGGGATAATCGATCAATTAAAAGAAGGAGTCATTTCATCTGCTCTAGGTACGCTTTCCATGGCAAAGTTTAGTGGTGCTGAAGTTTAAAGTTGGCAATTGTGGGTGTTTTTTATATTCACTGGAAAAATCACTCTAGGATCCCTTTACATTTTCTTTGTGGAGAAAAATTACCCTTTCTAGAGGATGGTTCTTCTGACCTCTCTTAGATACTTATTTTAGGATGAGATCACTTCCCATCTTGCTGTTGGCTGTTAATGAGGCCAAGGGTGAATATGTCTCAGTTGGACGTTTGGATGCTTAAATTAGGGTAGATGGGCTGCTCCCTGCCGTGTTCCTTCAGGTCAGTTGGGCCATGGGACTCCTCTGCCCCCGTATGAAGGGCGAGCTGCCTCTTGGCCACTGCTGGCCTCTTCAGTAGATTTGTTTCTTGCACTCAAGGTCTTGACAATTTCTTGTTCATAGAATTGTAGAATCATAGAATGGTTTGGGTTGGAAAAGGCCTGACAGATCATCTCGTTCCAACGCCCCTCCCATGGACATGGTCACCTTCCACCAGACCAGGTTGCTCAGAGCCCCATACAACCTGGCCTTGTTTGTCAATAAATGAGCCATAGGACATCCAAAACTGAGGATGAGTTTGCAAGGTGCGTGGCAGGGTGGAGGGGAGACCGTTCCTTTTTCCATTTTTTTGGAAATGGAGCACGTTTGGTGTAACATTGTTGGAGGACAATAAAATGGAGTTCATGGGGGTACCCCAACAGAGTCAGCCTTCAGAGCAGCTCCCACACCTTACAAGAGTCTGGCTGAGCTGGGAATACAGCCTGGGAGGCTTAAGTCACTCTCCTGCTCTGTAGTACACACTTCAAGCAAAAGGGATCATGCTCTTTGCCTGCCAGAGTGAGAGGAGCCAAGGGGAAGGCAGGAGCTCAGCGCGTTAACAAGCCACATGCCTCTGTTACTGAGGGAATAAAAACTCTTTGCACCAGCTATTCCTTTCTGTGCCTATTTATAAATGTTTCCACAATACAAGCAGTGTTCAGAGTTCACTGCATCTGACTTTTGTTTTTTAAATCTCTGTTGTACTATTATCTGGAGCATATTAACCCCTAGGTGCTTAGGTTTTTAAATGGATAAGAGATGCCACAGGGAGGAAGAGGGAAAAAGAAAATATCTAATCCTGCTTAAAAAAGGAGAGAAGGTGCAATAGCAGATTAATCACTCTTTAACACAATTTGCTGTTACCACAAGGTCCCTTTGCTCTCATACCCAAAATTAAGAGACAAACTCAACTAAATTGCTGCAATTCAAAAAACTTGCACAGACACACACACAAATAAATCCAAACCATTCCCTGTGGTACAATTGTTGGAAGCACAAACCATTTTTAAACTGATACCAGAAATGAAGTTTTATTTTCAATCATATTTACTGTAAATTAGAAATCACTCAGTAAAATGCAATCTGTTAGGCAAAATGCATCCTGTCACTTTCAATTAACCAGCTAAAAGGTTGTTAATGAATAAATATTGACTTCTAGAGGAAATGCTTCTTAACCAGCTGCAGATACATGTGCATGATATTTGACAAGTGATCAATGCAGAGCTGGTACACTCCTGATAACCTGGAGGTAGCTGTTCAAAATGCCTTGGCACAGCGTTAGATGACGAGTTGCACCATGCCACAGGTGTAGGGGCAGGGTAAAGAGGTGCTGAGATATTACAAAAGTGCCTTATATTGGTGAATCCAGCTCCACACCTACTTCTCAAACTAAGCACCCTGGAGTGTAAACTTGCAGACAGAAATCAGCCATTCAAGCATCCCTGCAACTTTCACTTGATTTTTCAAACCCTTGAACACTAATGAGAGCTGAGACAGCACAACTCCCTTTTCAAGTCAGAGCTTAGATACCAAAAATGTGCATGTAGGTGCTGTCCAAATTGACTCTTTAGGCTTCTAGCAGTTTGTCTGACAACTGTGTCTAGAAAAATACCCAAGGATGACACTCCAGGTCTGTACTGGTTTTTGTGTATGGTCACCCACACTCAGCTCTTTGCTAATCCACAAGACTGAATCCTTGAACCTTGTCCCACAAATGCTGCTGTGGGACATTGAATCTCACAGTCCAGCAGAACTAGCTGGGTTGTAGCATCTGTGGATAAAGGAGAGCCAGGCAGAGAGAAGGATCCCATGGTGAAGGAGCATGGCTGGGATTCTAACCCTGGACCCAGGCTTCACTCTCAGGGATGGCCATGTAGTTGCCTTAGTTCTCATTTTTATGTAAAAGAGTGGGACTGTTTAGCTGAGGGCTGTGGGTTGAAGGGTTCCTGGTAAGTCAGAATCCTCTGGATCCCAAGCATGGAGTTAATTAAGTTTTCAGAAACTTCAGTCACTTTGTTAATAATGTGCCGTGCTATAAGTAAACCACAGCGTGGAATACAAAACATAGTGTGGTTTCATGTGAATTTTCTATAAGCACTAAAGCTATTCCCACCTCACAACACAGCTGGGCACTTGATCTGAGGAGAGGTGGGGATATAGAAAGACTTCCATACCACGGGAGGTTATTTGAGCTTTTTGTAATGACTGTCAAATGAACACTGTTACAGTCTGTTTTTCTTCCATGTCCCATATGCATGACAATAAAGGTTTCTTGTTTCAGTGCTTCAGCACTTCCAGTTGTTCCTACAGTAAAAAAGTACTTTTCAACCCATCATTTCTACAAATTGAGAGTGTAAAACAGGATAGCTGCCACTGGGCTTTTAAAGAGTTAAGTATTTTCCCCATGTTGGTGTTTCAAGCGTTTTTCTTGCTTGAATGGAAACAATTGTCTCTGGCTCCCTGGGCTGAAGATGATCAAGATTATGAAGTTCATAGATGTTTTTCTGCTTTGGCATCTAAATGGAAATGAGTCCATCAGCTGGGACTCCTCGGGAGACCATTGCAAGATTATTGTTTGAACTATGCCAGTTGCTGCAGAGCTTAAAAAGGGCCTTGTGGAGATGTGCTAGACCTGTGTCAGATGGACAGGATTGTCTTTATTCTAAATATCCTGTTCATCCTGCTGATGTAGTGGGTTTAATTTGTTTTGTTATGTGAGGACTCAAAACTTATTTCAGTTGTCTCTGTGGTACTTGTGGCCCTTCAAGAACAGAGGGCTCTACCATCTTGCCATTGCAGATATATTTGCTCCTTTCTTTCTGCCTGTGCCATTTACCTGGTTTAGTTTTTCCTTTGAGCAGAACAGCAGGGCCTGATCTGTGCAGGTTGATTCAATAAGTGGATCACCTCTGGGGTCTGACTGGCATCCAGGGGCATTTTGGTGTGGTGCTGTGCCCAATATAACAAATCCCATTTCTCAGCAGAACTATTTGACACATTCCTTATGGCCCAGCTTTGACTTCTGGCTCTGAGGTGGCTTAGTCAGTGCTCACCAGAGGATTTTTTACCTATGTCCTCCTACAAGCTGAAGGACCTTAGAGACTTCTCACCTAAAAAGGGCACTGGGATATAACCCTGTGATTTTAATTTGCCTGGAATGCAGAGTAAAGGTGAGTATTTGAAGGCTTTTCATGAAAACTGGGATAGAGTTTTGTTGTTCACTGAAGGGAGAACACATGTGTAGATCAGATTTGTACACAGAGTCAGGATCAAGGGACTCTGCCTTTCAGGTAAGCAAATCACTAGATTTTTCTCCAGCTCTAATGCACAGCAAGATCTTGCATGCAGTGATGCTCGCTCTCCATCTGCCTTAATTCCTGTGCCTCGGGTGCACCTAAATTCCTCTCACGTTCTCATTTGGGTGATGCAGCGCAAATTATGAGAATGGACATTGGGTGTATCAACAACAGTAAAAGCTAACAGCATTGCACAGGGACCAATAAAGCTGAGATAAGAACTGCTGGGCTTTTCTCTTCTTCATTGGCAGTTAAATGTGATTTCTATTATCTCACTGTTTGCTTTAATGTTATATGGAACCTGTCAAGGCCCCATAGTTTTGCCACTTACTGTTCCACTAGAAGGAAAAGACTCCGTAAATTACAGAACCTTTTACTACTGAAAGGTGTGTAAAACTATTCCATCTAATTCATGGTCCCCTTTATCATAAGTGATAGTGGAAATGCAGAAGATTAGCAAGGTCAGATGAGTTTGGGATATCAGGCCAAATCTGTAAATCTTCTGAGCTTGCTGTATTCTCACAATTATCGCTAGATCTGCCAAAACTTATATGTGCTTCTGGTGTGCTCCACCTCCAGTTCATCTTTTCCCCTAAAGTCACCCATTTTGGCATCTTGCTGCTAAAAATACCAAAACTTCAATAAACCAATGTATGCCATAGAGGATGTGATTGATGGGATAGTAAATCTTGTGAATCTCTGCACTCAGACTATTTCCTCACATCCTTGTGTAGACAACAATGGGAGTCAGGTGTGTTGAAGAAAGAGAAAGTCATTACCTGTGTCTCAGCTAATGAATTCGGGCATAGTCTTATGCTAATCTCACTATACTGTTTTTCTTCCAGAGATTGTTCTTGATCATCTGCAATAAATCTGCCTTGCATCACGTGTAGGACCTAAGATACACCTCAAGGCACTTCAGAACCTTTATGTGTTGTTGTTCTACTTGTGGGGAGCAGCTTTGTTGTTAACCTTTGCACAGTAACATCACCCACTAACCAAGATGGACTGTTATTGTCCTGTCTCCACTGTTCTCAGCACAACCCAGCTTCTGCCTAGTGAGATTTTACCCAGCAGCACTGACTTAGAGATTGGCTTTGATAGCACAGTTGAGTCCTTGCTGTGGGGCTTAAGTTCCCTCCCTGGAGCGGTGCCAGTGGTGGCTGTAAAACAGCCAGAACAGGACATGCGTGTCTAAGGTATGTGTGATAGAGGAAGGAGACTCTGTTTCTTTGGTAAGGGTCCAGATCTTCAGAATGATCAGATTTCTTCAGCTGGCCATTTGTAGAGTGATTTAAATATCAAGAGTATAATGGAAATCTCCCAGGGCACATTGCTCATCTTGCGCCAAAATCCTCATCACCCTGGTGTTATCAACTAAAGATCATAACATTACTACTTAATATTTATGTTGCAGAATAAATCAGGAACAATTGGACCATTTGGGCTATATACAGCAGAAATAAGTGGAACTACATGTCCAGCCCCAGGAGAATTCATAAAATGTGTAGGGTGTGTAAGGCATGGCAAAGGTTGCTGGCTTGGGAGGGAAAACTTGCATGGCAAACTATGACATTTTCCAGTCTCTGGGCTTTCTCCTCAGCTCCCTACAGCAGCAGAACAACCTTAAGAAATTTTGGAGTAACTTTAAGGGAATAAGAGTTACTTTATGGGAATTGGTGTGGGCAGTGAGAAGGAGCCAGTATGTCATCTCTGGTTCCGGACCAAAACAGAAGGATCCTTTTAGATAAGATGCGTTAAAGACTGTTGAAAGAAAATACCAGAGGGGTGAGGGATGAAGTACCCTGTGATTACTCCAAAATGATTAATGCCTTTTACTAACCTACTCCTGCATTGTGTATTACTCTCCTGCCATTGCAAACTCACCTGAGCCAAGAGCTGATCCCTTGGGTCTTTGCATGAAGATCACCCATGTCCTACAAACTCTGGTGATGCCCAAATCTACAAGCAGATTGGCTAGCCAGAATCTAGTGACTCCTCTGAGCTAGGAAGGAGACAGTAACTTGCACCCTGGACCCATCTCTGGGAGTTGAAGGGAAAAAATGGAAGATACGTGTTGAGTTTGATCCTACTGGAACGAGGTTGAGGTCTGTGCAGTCCTGCTTAGTCCTTTTTAGTCCTGCTTAGTTAACACCTTTTTGTGTGGGGAAAGGACATGAAGAGTGTCTGATTTCAGACTGGAAAAAAAAAGTAATTTTTGAGGTAGCAGAGCTATGCCAGGAGAAAGAGGCTGAGATTCGAGTTCATGGTTCCCTGTGTACCTGGTGGAGAACACATTGCAGCAATGAGGATTAGAGAGAATCCACTCCTTGTGCTCACAGCAGGAAAGGATAGAAACCTTGTCATCCTCTCAGGAGTTTATTTTCTGACATGCTCTTAGTAAGATAGTGATTAAATTCCTTCCCTGGGAGCTTGCATTTCTGGGACAAATGAAACAAGGAAAGGAAACATGTAAACAAATATTAAACAGGCAGAGCAGCTTCCCAGATTTCATCAGGCTTCAGGCTGTTGCTTTGGCTTGCCTTCTGAAGGAGGTGTGTGTGTCTGTGTTCCTGGGCTTACTCCCATTTGCCTTCCCTCCATCCTTATCTCTGTACCCATCGCTGCTTCTCCTTCTGCCTGAGCCATGCAGTGAATCGAAAATTTTGGAGTGGGACTTTTGCTGTTAAGAGTTCACCTCCAAATGGATTTGGAGATGATGTCTGATTATTCAGAGCAGCTTTGCAGCCCATGCAGAGGCTGGACAGTGAGTGTGCTGCACAGGACACGAGGAAAAGAGCTGCTGAGAGGTGTTTTGGCACCCAAAGCCAGCCCACAGTGCAGGCAATGCTGCGCCTGTTAAGTGTTAGAGATCTGCATCTTCCTGCATCCAGCCGCACGTCCAAAGAACGTTTTGTTACATTATGTCAGGAGCTGCCGTAACATGAGGTAATTGGCTTTGATATGACATAATCCACCCATAACACAACATGTGATAGATGAAAGGACTTTCCCTGAGGCAAGAAGAAACCAGCTGGTACTGTACAACACCTGAAAAGAACGGGAGGTTTTTAATCATCTCCTCCTGCCTTGCTGGGGTGGCAAGTTGTTCAGTCTATGCACATCCTTAATTGAAAACTCAAGATGATTAATTGTTTTTTCAAATACCACAGCATGTCTTATTGCGTTTGAAACAAATTAAAGTTTCCATAAATTCGTATCAGCCATCCACATAAAAAAAAGAAAAAAGGCAAAGCAGGCTCAGGTGAACATCTACAATGTATGAGATATGATCAATTTCCTTCAAGCTCTTCTGATCTGAAGTACCTTCTGCTCACTCTTGGCATGTGCTCATGTTTAACCTCAGTTTTGCTGCTCAGGGAAACACCGATGGGCTGATACCCATTCAGATCTGATCTTGAGCAGAGCTTCTTGTAGGGCTTCCTGCTGGTAGAGGAGACGAAACTCGGAAATGCGGAAATGGCACAACTGAACTGAACATTTGATCATCTTTTCCTTGGGGACGTCCCAACCTGTGATGTCCCCTGAGTGGAAAGGGAAAGCCATGAAGAGATGATTGTTCATGTCTTAGGAAAGTGTTTTGGAACCTTCATTTCTGAATGAAGACATCCTCTGAAAAGATCTCAATGGAATGGAGGGTGACTTGCTTTAGATAAATTGAAAGGGATCTGAGCCTAAAGGGACCTGTCGCCCATCTGATTTGATTCAGGTTACTGTCATTCAGCTGTTTTACAGGTTTCCCTTTCAACATTACTTCCTGGAATGCTGTCACCTCTTCATTCACTGCAAATGTTACAGAAAGGTTTAAAAAAAGTAGTAGTATGAAATCCTGACAATTAGAAGGATGGGAAGAAGAAGGTGTCATTTCCAATGTACATGTCCTAATTCCTCTTGGCTTTGATGTATAGCTCGTGTCTTAGGGATTTTAGCATAGACTGTCTTGTGCATGTGGCACTCACACTTTCATGACCACACTCTTATATTTTGAGGTGCAGCATGTGAAGTATCATGTTATATCACTAGTCTGTCAAAGACATGAAATACTCCTTTTTGTCTCATTTAAAGGCCAACCCTACCCTCACTATTTTTGTCCTAGGGAAAATCAAACAAAAATTGCAGATGATAACACAAAAGTGCTTACCACTGTCCAAGAATCTGGTTCACTTAAGGAGGACTCTTTTGCCATCACTCGTACCAGCACCCTTGCAGCCCCACAGACTTCCCTCTCCTCTTTGCTGGCCCTGCAGTTCTTTTGTAAGCAAAAGCAGCTCGACTACGAAAATGAGATGTGACTTATTATGACGATCTGCAAAAAAGAGGTAATTTTATATTCCTGTTCAAGGCTCTGCTGCCATTTTCTCTTGCTGGTGTTTCCAACTGCTCCTGCCAAGTGTTGCCATCCCAGTGGATGCCCTAGTGAGCAAAGGCAAACTCTGTTTCAGTGCTGGCCTTGAATGTCCTTCGATGGGTTGATAGAGATGCTGAATGTTGTTCTAAGCTGTTTCTTTTGTGGTGCCTTTAATATAAATCTCTGCCCTCTTTCTTAAAAGCCAGCTCAGCCACATGAACGAGGCTTTATTTTATGAGGCTCATTATTTTTATATTGATGTTCATTTTCTGAAAATAGTGTGAAAGCTAAATGCATACAGCCCCCTAGATGTTTTAACAAAATCATATTTCAGTTGCAGTATTGATTGTCTATCTATAAAGCAATATATGGCCAGGAGTTAATGTTAACAGTGCACTACGTTAACTGAAGTAATGTAGTGAAAAACAAAACTGGGACTTGGGCTGCCTTTACTTTTTGCTGCAAGGTGACACCTCCAGCTGAGCTTTATTGCTTCTCCTGAGTGTTAGGTAATCACAGAGATGACCTATAGCTGTTTCTCTTAATGGATGATAAGCAAAATCAGCCAGAGTTCATGGTTGCTAGTATGAGGGGGGCACATAAACAGTACTCCTTTCATTGTGTGTACACTCATTTTTTTCCTGTCCTTTGAGCAAGAAACAGTTGGGTGCAGGTTCAATGTTAAAGTGGTGCCTACTCTCGGTGACTGCTCTGCGCTCCTGTGGTCTTGAAACTGTTCTTTCTTCGCTGCAAATGGGTTTTTACAGGAACTTTATTTGTTCAACCATTTTCTCTGAGGAAATGAGGCTTTAAGGCTAAATCCAGACAACTCTTTAGACTGCAAAACCTTTCTTCTCTCGTTACTGCAGATATGCAAAATGAGTTGGAGGACCCTGATCTGTACTATCGCTATCCATAGTAGGGTGGATCAGCTCCTGTTATTGGAAGTCAGCTCCATCCTGGCAGATCCATGACCAGACACATTTTCTAGGTGTGTTACTTTTTTTGTTTTCCTGGAAATGCATGAGAATTTTGTTTCTGTATATTTACAGAATCTATAGGAACATTGATAAGTAGAGAAATGTAGTGATCTGACCAAAGTCACATTGTCCCACCAAAATGGGAGCAAACCTAAAAACTCTTGGTGTAAAAAGACTGTGAGGGCCCTCAGACAGTGATCTAGTCTGTTCTTCAATCCATGTTTTTTCAATTCAAACAAAACCTTTTGTATATTACTTTTTAAACCCTCCAGTAATACTAATTTCAAACACTACCATGGTGCTGTTTTTCCATGTTCTGTTCTCCGGTCTTCCCTGTTCTTGTTCTACACAAATCATGGTATCTGCCTTTCTTGTAATGGCTTGGATTTTGTTTTCTTTTCCTTTTAATTTTTTTTAAATTTTAAATTTGTATCTCCTCTCTCTCTCTCTCTCGCATTAATCCAACTTCTCCTGACATACAGCGGCCAAAACAAGAAAAAGTTTTCCAGTGAAGCCTTTACCAGCAGCAAACAGAGCAGAAGGCTTTCTTCACACCTCTCAAACATGATGGTGCTCTTTGCATGCCTCAGCATGGTGTTTGCTGTTTTCAGCACAACCCTGTTGATTCACATCTATCTGCTGATCCACTCAGACCCTCCAGTCCTTCTCTGCAGATCTCCCCGCCCAGCCTGTTGTTGCTGGCTTGCAGCCATGCAGTTGTTGTTCCTCTCTAATACTGATATTTATTGAGGACAAAAGCTCATTTGCATCCTAGTTTTTCAGACCCCTTCTATCATTTGCCAGGATAATTTTGAACTCTAGCCCTGGGTGGCCTGGTGTGCTGGTAGCCCCTCCCTCCGTGGTGTTGTGTGTGAATATGTAAACTTACAGATTATGTTGTTAGGGAAAATATTGCATAGTGTGACATCCCAGTCAGAACCTTGAAGATTTTTTTTCTTGATATACACCTCCTTCTTGCAAGTGAGCTGCTGATTACTACAATACTAATTTATCATTTTTCCCATATAGTTTTGCATGCTCCAGTAGTAATTTCACCTAGAGCATATTTCTGTACCTTGATACGAAATGTTATAAGCTGCTGAAGTTGAGGTATGATCTCTTCTGCTCTTCTTCCATTCACTCTGCCAAAGTGAATCAGATTGGTTTAGAAATTATTTGATCTAAACACCAAAATAATCCAAATGTGAGTGTTGCTTAGGGTTCCTGGGTGTCCCGTAGATATTGAAAAACATCTTCAACTCTTGTGCTTGTATTTTTTTGGAAATTGAAGTTAAATTGTTTTTCCATTCTCTCTCTTTCTTGCTTCTTTCTACATTTGCTGTTTTTCAGTTCTCTGTGATCACTGCCATCCTTCAGGAGCTCTGGATAAGCACTGCCAAAGGCTCAGAGATCTTCTAGCCCACTTCTGAAATGCTGTGGTTTCTTGGCCACCTTGCCTCTTCTCAGTCCTTCAGCACTGAGCTGCTGGATGCTCTTCTCCTGCTGTGCAAATCCTTGGCAGATGCGTAGGGCAGATATTCACAGTCTGTACCCAGTCTGTATCTCAGCTAATGGCTGGAGCACTTCTCAGCATCCAGGAGACGGATCCATCATGTCTCCAGAGGGTTGTCTTCATGACAAGGGGCAGGGAAAAGTAGTTGACCATTTCTATTCCAGCTGCTCAAAGGCTCCCACTCTTCCTGTTTAAGGAGGAGCTATCCCAAGCCAAGGAGAAGGCATTTGACTGTCATCCAGCGGCCTTTTCTGAGAGGAGGAGCCCCAGCTTTCATTCCCTTCTGCTCCAAGGACTGGTTTTGTCATTTAATGTGTTATTTTATGCATTTTTTGATATGTAAAGTGGATAATTAAACCACATTAAATCTCTTCATAGACCCTCATTCAAGTTTAACATAGCATTAATTTGGCTGAGCCTAATTTACTTTGTAAACTGAATTAGTGGCACTCTCATTCTGAATGAGAGTGTGTATAAAGGAGCCTAATGTGGATTAAATAATCCAAATTAACTTAAAGTATGAACAGAAAATGAATTAATTTCCTTGAATGTCCCAGTGTAGATTCAATGCTTCAATCATCCTCTGCTGTGACAGCTCATCCCACACAGGTGAGGATTCATCTCCAGTAGTTCTCTCCCTCTTTGCTATATGGGTCTCCTGTTTCTCCATGAGCAGATCCTCTTGGAGCACTGATGGTGAGCTGGATTGGCAGCAAGGGAGCAGGGGGGTTTGTCAACAGAATAGGATGTGAGTTCTCAGAGAGCACAGGCAAACCTCAACCAATGGTTAAATGAAGACAGGAGCAAGGAACAGCCTCTCCTGGCCTTAAAAAGGAAAAGAAAAAAGCTCTTTCTCCCCTCTTAGCTTTGTTCCCCTTTACTTTAACCACCACTCCTCATTTACACAGAAAAGAAGATCTGGGCTCATGGCTCCTGAATGTAAAGTATTCCTATAGGACACCATCCATTACTGTGCTGTGTAAGCACTAATAATCCCATTGAGTGCTCTTTCACTTGTGCCTTGATGCTAATGCCTTGTACACCAGCTTTCTCATGCATCCCCCTTCATTGGGAGCTCTGGGGAGAAAACTAAAATCAACCACAGATTACTCAGACTTGCCGAGTGTGCTCTGCAGAGCAGAGAGTACATTCTCAGCACACTGCCTGTGCATAGCTCCCGTTCACTTTAATGGGAGTTATGTGCTTACATCCACAGGAGGCTATTCCCCGATGCCTGGCGTCTTGTTTTATCATTTATGATACTGAAATGACCTGCAAATTGTAGGGGATGTAGTGATTGCAGAGAATGCCAGGACACTGGAGTGGTGCCATGGTTACACGGGCTGGAGATCCCCTCTCCCTTACACAACAACATTGCCTGGCCCAGGACACCTCTGTTCTCTCACTGCTAATAGGGCAGCTTCTGGATAGCTTTGCAGTGTTTTCCTGAAGGAATTGAGATAAGACAAAACTTAACCTCTCAAACTCTTTGACACCCCTATAGAATAGATTTATGTCTACCTTACATGAAAGGGAATTAGCTCTATGGCAACAATCAGCAATCATACATGCCAGGAAGGAAGACCAATTGCTGCAAACGGGATTAATTAGGAGTAATGTGATAAAACTGATGGTGGGGGGAGTTTAGTTTGGATATGAGGTCACACTTTATGCTGTTGCATTTCTCAGCCCATGGAACAGTCTCTAATCTTGCCACTTTGGAAATTCAAGTGTGCACAAAGCTGGAAGCCTCTGAAGGGACTTTACTTGCCTCAGCAGTAGTAGGGTAGGATATGGAAAGGATGGGAGCCTTGTCATGATCAGTCAGCCCTCTGGCATCTCCGTGTGCCCTCCTCCTTGCTGAAGGAGACATGGGCTGTGGAGAATGGAACTGCTCTACTGAGAAGGTATGAATATGTCCATGCTATGAGCAAGAAAAATACAAGACCAATGTCTTCCTTTCCTCCAGGAGTGATGAGGTCTTGTAGCTTCATTGACTCTGGACGGGCAGTTGGTCAGAAGCAAAAAAAATCCTTATGACCACAGTGGGAAAAAATGAGGTGCAGCTGGGGAGAAGATTGCTGTCTGCAGGCCCTGAGACACGGTGTAAGAGGAGGACTTGGTGGATCTGCTGTCACATTGCTCCTGCAACCATAATTGCCTGGCCCTGCAGGTGGAATTTATTTGTACCCCAGAGTGCTTACACATGGTTTTAATTTTGTCTTGAGTCTGGACCATCCTGCTGCCACATGGAAGACACACATCCAGGGTGGAGACTTGCACATTGTCCTATAGAGAGCGTGTCCAACAAAGCAGGTGGCAGAGCAAGCCTTGGCCCAGCCTCAATCAGGCTGATGGTGTGGATGTACCTGACATTTCTCCTAATAGGCATGTGCAGATGTTCAATTATAACTGTGCAATGGTTCAATTTTTAAAGACAGAACCTGCTTTTTCAACGTCATCACTACAGCTCTAGACAGAGGCTGAACAATATGCTGTTCTAACAGTGGAAAATGTTGGTGGCAGTAGGGTGGTTTCTTGTAATTCTTAAGTGCTGTTCCCTAAACATTTTTGAATCTAATTTTTTTAATGTTCTGCTGAGTTCATTTTTGTCCCTGAAAAACTCAGTCACTAGGCTCATGGGTGTGTCTCTTTAAGCCTGAATATGTCCATGAATTTTATGTTTATATTGTCATGGCATGTTGCACCAGCATGTTGGCATGGACCATCCAAATTGACTGGAATTTGTTAGTTCTCTAGTGACAGCAGGTGGTAAGAACATTCATCTTCTCTATTCAAAATCATAAAGACTGCAGGAGTAATAATCAAGCCTGGTCTGCTACTCAGAGATCCTCTCTTTACTTGCAGAAAGCTGCTAGAGCAGGAAAACATCATGCTACATTATTTTTACCCTATAGATCTCTCCCTCTGCTCTCAGCCTTCCCTCTCATCCACGGTGACATGTCTGCAAGGAGTGACAGCTGCTCAACATTACACCTTCAGCCAGGTGAAGGTTTGCCCAAACCATGATGGTTCTGTGCCTTCAAACTGACAGAGCATTTATTTATAGTAAATGGCATTTTTGACCTTCCCCATCTCCTTACTGCTCTTTTAAGTCTGCTTTAATCTCATTACATAAGAAAGTAAGAGCCTTAGAGGGAGAATCTGTACCCAAGCAGGCCAGCTCAGATAAAACTCTAAGCACTGTAGGGTGAAAACCCCCAGTATCTGGTTATTGGCTATGTGGGAATCAACGGGAGTGAAGATGTGACCTGGCAGCCAAGTGGCAAAAAGACTTAGAAGGAGGCTGATTCTTCCCTCTGCTTCCCTTTTGGTTTAATCAGACTTTTCCCAATTCATCTGGGTAAAGAAAACTAACAGAACAATCAGACTCTGACTCCTGGGCTTTTTCCTGAATGAGCTTTGAGAAGCAGATTCATTCTTGTCCTGGTGGAACACCAGAGAGGAGGTGACCTCTCGGTTTCTGTTGCTGTAGGGAACTGCTGAAGGCTGGTTTGGCTCCCGGCAAAATTTGCAGCAGGTCTAACACTTTCTTCTGTTACAGGAGGAATGGCAGCCCTGCTTGGCCAGGCTCTTTCCCAATCCCAACCTGCCCTGAGACAGGAGAACACCCATCTCCATGCAACCAGTAGAGGTGGCAGGGAAGCCCTGGGAATGCAGGAGAGAGAAGTTTGTGCTGTGCACAAACTCTGTATAGACCTGAGTGCTCAGGGAAGAGTTTAGGGTTATGTGGGTTGTGGGAGTTTCTCTGTGGGTGTAAGCAGAAGTCTCAGTGCCTCCATTTGAGCTCTTCTTTTGGAGGTGGAAAGGGATCCATAGTATCAGAGTGCTGAGTGAATTTTAGATAGGTGCAATAAATACACCTCTCCTGCATAATTCCCCAGTTAAGGTTTTTTCCCTCTATCCCTGCAGGCTTTCCTGGGGTACTGTCGCCTCTGGTCTTAAATTTGGCCACTCAGCAACACTTAGTAAAAGCAGAAGCATTTAATCTTCCCTCCTGCATCCAGGCTGATGCTTCACTTTTTATTGTCTGCATATATCTGTAATTATTAACTTAGAGCAACATTTCATTGGCCAATAAATGTTAGTTATGGTATATTTGGTAGCTTTATGAAATGTAATTAGTGCTGGAATAGTGTGAGATACTCAGGAGCTTCTGTGCTGGTAGATGAACCTTTTATCAGCTCCGGGCATTTAATTCACTTTAACAGAAAAGCTGTAAACAAATAACAATGTTGCATCCTTGGACTGGCCTAGTTTCATCTTGTTTGCCTGCCTGGTTGCTGTGTTTCTACAGTTTCCTTATATGATTTTTAGCTCCTGCAGGCTTGTAGCAAATTGATCATTGTTAGTTCTGAGATTCAAATTTCCCCTTATATCATCCACAGTCCATTTATTACCGCTCATCATATTTCACTGGAACCTAGGAACCTCCACCAGTTTTAGAGGACCTTGCTCAAGACTTTAAGAAGAGTGGGACAGAAAAAATTGGAAAAATACTATTACTGAAGCTTTGAAGGTATGCAGTTTGGCAATCAAAATAAAACATATACTATTTGAATTAAGCCAAATTATGTTTTCTTTCAGGTTTTCAGGCCAAAATAAATAACCCCAAATTGTAGAATCATAGAATTGTTTAGATTGGAAAAAGCCTCTAAGATTGAGTCCAACCATAAACCCAATGTTCACCACTAAACCATGACCCAAGTGCCACATCTATGTTTTTTGAACACTTCCAGAAATGGGGATTCCACCGCTTCCCTGGGCATCCTGTTCCAATGCTTCACAACCTTTTTGATGAAGTAAGTTTTCCTAAAACCCGATCTAAACCTCCCCTGGTGCAGCTTGAGGCCATTTCCTCTTGTACCTATTGCTTGTTACTAGGGAAAAGAGCACAACCTCCACCTGGATACCAGCTCCTTTCAGGGGATTGTAGAAGATAAGAAGGTCCTCTCTGAGCCTCTTTTTCCCCAGACTAAACACTCCCAGCCTCAACCACCTGTCACAAGGCTCCAGACCCCTCACCAGCTTCATTGGTCTTCTCCGGACACTCTCCAGCACCTCAAAGCCTTTCTTATTGATAAAGCTTTGCTGATCACACACAGTGATCTCCTCACCAAGAGGAGTGTAGCAGGGGAAGAGTATTTCCAATGCCCCTCACTCTCAGGGGCTTGTTAGCTAAAATCCACGGCCATGTGCTAATCTAGTGAAAAAGGGAAAAGAAGATACCTTTAATCTGACTTTATTTACCTGGGTACTAACACAGAGTGCTTGGACACAGTGCCCTTAGGAAGCCTTTTGGGGATGCCAGCCCCTAGTACAGGGTTATCAGCAGGTTGTGGGGCTGGTCTGGGTGCAGGCTGACAGAGCTGGCAGGAGGGGGAATTCACTTGTCATCCACTGGATTATACCTGATTTATGGCTTCGCTCACTGACTTCAGAAATCTCACAGTGGCAAGCTGCATTGTCTTAACTTTGCATTTGTAGATTATCCACACTGCAGAGTTATAAATCCTTCTGAGCACAGCATGCTTCTAAGGTCTAATTATATTGTCAGCAATAGGGTCTGGAGCAGGAGTGGATGTGCGACAATGCTCTGCCGGCCCCAAGTTCAGGAGGCATTCATAGAGGCATTTTATCAGTCAATTTCATGAGACATTAATTAATGAGATACTTCAATTAGATCATTCCTGTCACTAGGAAGGAATTATTCTTCATGGTCAAGATTACATCATCTTAATTAGTCCCTCTCCAAGTAATTTGCTTATTTTCAAGCCCTGAAGAAGGGTACATTCATTATAGATAATTAATATTCAAGTTAATTGACTGTACCCTACAATTCACGGAGCCTCTTTGAAACAGATTTTCTAGTTAGGCATCAGGAAGGGCTGTTAAAGTTGCACTGTGCAGTCCTCTGTAAGGCTTCTCAATCATCCGGGGGACCAAATTATAATTATCAGCCCCGGGCCTGCCTTAGCCACTCCAGTTAATACACACAATAGAATGCCCATTCTGAGCAACTACTGTAGAGATACAAAAGTTGAGATCAGAAGGTTAAGCTAAAATCTCTTGTATTTATGTATACACTATGTAGGGAATCTACTTTTTGTTTTTTTTTGTTAACACACATTTTTCACAGCAAAATTGCTTTGTCTATTCCAGTTTTAAAAGGGAATTTTTACAACAATCCAATCAGGAGTAACAGATACTCGAAGCTCAGATGCTCTGGTTTGTTTATTCTCTCCAAAGAAAGGTCATGCAATATTAATGTTGTGTCTTTTAATGTTGCAAATAATCCACAGAAACCACCGTATCCCACTCAGAGTAGTAAGTTTAAGGCAGCTGGCTGATGTCATCCGAAACCTCTCTGGACAATTTTTGAGTGGTCTTGTGAATCTGGAGAGCTCCCAGCTGACTGGAAACTGGTGAATGTTGTCCTGATTTTCAAGAAGAGGAAGAAGGAGAAGCCCATCACTACAGGCCCGTCAGTCTCACTTCTGTGCCTGGTAAAGTTATGGAGAAGATTGTTCTGGGAGGTATTGACAAACTCCTGGAGAACAACACAGTCATTTGTCACAGCCAGCACAGCTTCATGGGAGTCCTGCTTATCGAACCTGATTGCCTTTTATATCAAGGTGACAAACCCAGTTACCGAGGGAAGCCAGTTGGTGTAATCGTTTTTGATTTCAGTAAAGCTTTCAATACGGTCTCTCACAGCATCCTCCTGGCCACAATGTCCAGCAGACAGCTGGATGAACATGTCCTGGGATGGGTGACAGGTTGGGCACAAAGTGACGGGGCTGACATCAGGCTGGAGACCTGTCACTAGTGGAGATCCATAGGGTCCATCCTTGGCCCTGTGCTCTTCAACATCCTCATAAATAACTTGGATGCAGGACTGGAAGAGATACTAAGCAAGTATCTAAAAACGAAAAATGCCAGATTCTGCACCTGGGATGGGGCAAGCCTGGATGTATGGACAGACTGGGGAATGAGATGTTGGAGAGCAGGGCTGTGGAAAGGGACCTGGGGGCCCTGGTCAACAGAAAGTTGAACATGAGTCAGCAGTGCCCTGGAGCCAGGAGGGCCAACTGTGTCCTGGGGGCATCAGGCACAGCATCGCCAGCTGGGCGAGGGAGGGGATTGTCCTGTCCTGCTCTGGGCGGCCTCAACTCCAGTCCTGGGGGCAGTTTTGCAAGCCACAATATAAAAAATGAATAAGTTATTAGAGAATGTCCAAAGGAGGGCCATGAGGATGGTGAAGGGCCTTGAGCAGAAGCTGTGTAAGGAGTGGCTGAGGGCACTTGGTCTGTTCAGCCTGGAGAAGAGGAGACTGAGCAGAGACCTCATTGCAGTTACAACTTCCTCATGAGGAGAAGAGGAGGGGCAGACACTGATCCCTGCTCTGTGGTGACCAGTGACAGGATCTGAGGGAACAGCCTTAAGTTGTGTCAGAGGAGATTTAGGGTGGATGTCAGAAAAAGGTTCTTCACCCAGAGGGTGGCTGGGCACAGGGACAGGCTCCCAGGGAAGTGGTCACAGCACCAAACCTGACAGAGTTCAAGAAACATTTGTCCCTTCCAACTCAGCTTTTCCTGTGATTCTGTATCATATACAACCATTGGTACATACATTTTCGTTTCTAGTATTTCTACTGTAGTTTTTACATTTGACTCAAGTTAAAACTTGACTTTGTTCTGTTTCAGACTAAAGTGGTGATTTTATATTTGAAAATGCTGTCTGCCTAAAATCTCAGAATCTGGAAACCTCAAATGCAAGTCAGTGTTTCCAAAGGCAGCTATTAAAAAAGAAAAGAAATTGATAACACAGGCTAGCAAAGTTACAAGCATCTTCAAGCCTGGAACAACTCCCACTGAAGCCAGAGAATTGTGCTGTCTGTGCTTGGATAAGGGCTAAATCTGCCTAATTGCAAGAGCAATATTGCTGCTCTTTATTTTTATGCAGATTGCTGATCCTGTCTTATCCAAGCAGAGCTTCCAAGGAAAAGAGATTCAGTCCATACGTGTGCAAGTCTTTGTTTTTTAAAAAAACCTTCCCCTTTGACTTGAACTTTAAATAACAGAGCCAGGCAAATAATGTGGATAACGTCACTGACTGCGTGCTCAGATTTCAGTGGTTTATAGTTCTTCCTGTCTTCACGCCACTTGTTAGTTTCCTCTGAATAGTCTTCCAAACAAATTAAATGGCAGGAATGTTAGTGGAAGCCGTGAGATATAAACAAACACTGAATATTCAGAGCCACTATTTTTATTCCCAGCAGAAACCTAGTTTTAAGATCAGACTTTCTCCAACTGTGGAGAAGAAATATTAGTATGAGTACAACAGTGTTTGTGTGCTGTGGTTTTACAGGAGTGCTGCTAGAAGCATGCCAGGAGCAGGATGCTGTTGAGTGAGTACACACAAAGTGGGACTTGGGAAAAATCCGTATGTGAGAGGGGTTTTGGCCAGTGTGGTGAATCCACTGCCTGCATCGCATGGATTGCATAGAGAAAGGAGATTGCTATCACACTATTACCACCAGGATCTGTTGGAATAGGCTTGCAGCAGGGATAAACACATAGGATATTTGAATTTAGTAATATTTATGAGGAGCTATTCTGCTTGCACTGTTCTTTCTGCAGACCTCCCAACGTCCTCCAGCCACACTGTGAACCTCACTGCGGGAGGTGAGCACCAGACACCACAGCAGCTGTCCTTGCTGAAATGTTACCTGTCCTGAATAAGTGACAGAAGAAATGCAGAATCTCAAGTATGGAATAATACTGGAGATGACTGTATTCTGCATTTGGCCACGTGGCAAGAAAAGGTCTAGGAAAACAGAAAAGTACATAAACTTCAGCTAAAAAATGCTTTGTTGAGAGTTATTCACCCAGGGCTGTTAAAAATCTAGCTTGAATTAACATCCTGTCACTTGCTTAGTGCCTCTGCCTAATTCTGTTATCGCTGATTGATTGTCCAAGAGCAATTCTCTGGACCTGGCCCAATTTTTTTTTGTTGCTAGTTAGGCCAATGAGAAGCAATCGTCTAAAACTTGTTGTCTGTCCCCCCACCCTCTCCATTCACATCTATTTTCTCTAGAGAACTTCTAGCCCTGTCTGTTCACCATTCCTGCATTTGACTTGATGATGCTTTTCTTCACTTTTTCTGCCCCACAGGAAACTGCAGAACCCTTTTGCTGTTGGTTCTAGAACCCACTAGATTTGACATTTTGTGGCCCAAATCAAATCTGCATTCTTCTGCCACCTACTTATGAGAGTACAGGCTCTGCCTCCACTGGCACAGAGAGCAGTGAGTGCACAGAGCAATGGACTGAGCTTCTGCAACTGTCATTTTATAATTCATTACTGATTTTGGGGTAAAACAGTGCTAAAAAAGCTTTTCTGCTTGTGTTACCAACTGACCTTCCAGGCTGTCTGTCGCCATGGCTTTGGACACCTTTGCTCTCCCAGCTCTGGAGCTGGCAGCATAATATCAATCACAGGGTTTGTTTAGGAGGATCACTGTAATATATTTTCACCTCTGGAACAGCCAATTTGAAGATCTCAAATTGCTCTGCAAACAAAAGTGCAAAATCTACCAAAGGTCAGTAGCATTAACCCTATCTTGACACTGACTAATTTAATGTCCAGAGAGACAGAAGGTCCACACTGTGGAGATGCTGAACAAGTGCACCTTGAATTGAAGTCTGGAGGAGCTGTGGGTGTTTGATGTCTGTGTAAAGCAGAAATCCCACAGAAATCCCACCAGGGATTTGTTTAAAGGTAAATAGAAGAACAAATGAGGAAATCTTGACTCCCAGTCCTCTCCTATGATCACTGAATCGCTCCAAAGGGTAACTTATTTAATCATCTCTGTCAGTACAATACCAGCCTGAAGCTTGTAAAAGGTGTTTTGTATTTCAAGGGCTTTGTTTCTTATGCTGTGAAAAATACTTGCTCTTTAAAAATACTCCTAGTGTCTGTGCAGTTCTGATGTTTAAACTGGGCACATTTAGGTCACTCCCTGCTCCTGTGTGAGCACTGGAAGGTGCAGATGGAGATTTTTGCAATATTGTGTCATCATATTTGGTAGCCCGGAAGTTTGTCTTGCACTAAATTTTCAAGTACCCTGGTTTCTGTCCCCAGACTTTTATTGACATCTTCAGGCCCTGACTGACTCTAAATTAGGAAGGAAATGTCCTGAGACAGAAAGCACTCATCAGCACATCCTGCATACTGAATAATTACAGTCCATTGTAAAAAAAACCATGTCCATTAGCAGAGGTGAGCAAAATCATGGAAAAAAGATAATAGAGTCCATTGGAGCAAAAAATTCATTTCAGCAGAGATCTCTGAGAGCTGGGGGAGCTGTTTTCAATGAGAAAATAACAAATTGCACATTTTAAACTACATTTCTCCTAGCAGAAATGTTGGAGAACCACGTAGATATTGTCTTTGGACAGACTGGATCCAGGGTCCCACAATCCTGCTTAGATGAGCTGGAAGTTTGAGAGCTGTTTGGGGTGGGAACAGCCTCCCGACATGAAGCTTTGCCGGACATAGGGCAAGAGGCAGAAATCAGATTTCTTCTGAAGTGACTGATAGCCTCTGACAACATGAAACAAGTTAATCATAGATTATGCTATAACCTTGCCATTAGGCAACTTAAAAGTACTTCTGCTTGTCTTGATGGTGCAGTATGGAACACTCAGCATAGCAGCATGCAGGGTTTTTCCCAGCTAAGCATTTCCTTTTTTTAATAATCTCCAGCTTTTCATGAGAAAACGTCTTTTAATTAGTGTTGTCTTACGTACTTGGACATTTGCCCATCGTTGCAGCATCTGCTGTTTGCTTTGTAGGTAGGGACCTGCTGGCACTCACAGAAAGAAGCTTTTTGCAGGTCTCTGAAGAGGCTCAGGGAAGTGTGGTCGTGGCCCAAATATGTGGCCAGAGCAACGTGAGTCATTTCCATATGGTGCTTTGAGTCTGATGGGCTGCAAACAAAGGGAAAAAGAAAAGAGCTCCCAGAGCACAGCTCTGGGGGCTGAGATGACAACCTGATGGGACCTTTCCAATGAGCACTGAAAATACCCATGATCTGTATTCTGGAGAAAATCTTTTCAAGCTTTCCCCCCTCCCCCTTCTTTTCTCCTTTTGCTTCTTCTCTCTTTCATCCTATCCTTTTCATTTTCAATTTCAGCTACTTGATCTTCAGATATTTTTGAAATGGCTGGGAAAAAGGGAGACAAAAATGAAGCTGACACAAGGGAAATTGAAGTGTGGGGAGAAACCACAGGAGTTTATTCCAGACCTTGTTTAACGAAAAATAATTAGAAAATTTCAAAACACTCTGCAAACTGCAATCCCATTTTCCGTTGATTCACAATGGACGAAAGCCTTGAAGCTTTGGTTTCTTATGATAAAAGCAAGCAATGCTTACTTTTTTAATCATTTTTTTCCTCATTTAATAACTTGAAGGGCTTTTGCATCTGAAGCAGACAATATTCAGAGCTAGCTTTGCATTCTTTCTAATTTTTCTTGTCCTGCTCCCGCAGCCTGGTTGACATTCTACCTTCATGACCTCCATCCTCCCTGGGTGGGCTCAGAACTAAAGCCAGTGCTTGAAGTTATTGGTGAAGTGGATCTGGATCATAGAAGGAGATGACAACTTCTGCATGTGTCCTGTTCTCCCTCACAAGGAAGAGTGGGTGGGATAAGCCAGGCTTTTCAGTTTGGGAAGCAGATGAGGGAAAAAATTAGAAAGCATCAAAATCAGGAGTGGAGAGGAGGAAGCAATAAGCAAACAATTATTCACATTTTCCCAAAATGCAAGACCCACGTTGATCCAATGAAATAATCAGATGGTGCACCTGAAACAAAAGAAAGACAATATTTTGCATCTAAAGAAACCTGTGAAACTTGATGCCTCTGGGTGCCACAGAGACCAAATGTTTAAGCATTCTTAAAATAGACTAAACAGTAATGAAAAATGTCATTACTGATGACTGTTAGACATGATGGTTCACACCCAACTTCCAGCTCAGGAAGACCTGAGCCACCTGACAGAAGGTGGAGGGATAAGCCAGGTTCTGTCTGTTTTGTACAACCTTTCTTCTCCTCCCACCCCTCTTTTCACTGATAAGATGGACCTTTCCCATGCTGGAGTTTGGTGGGTCTTTCTTACCAATATGCCATTCCCACAATCTGTTAATTAAAAATTGAGGCTAAATTAGCTGAATCAGTAGGTAAATTTAGGCTGCTGAGCAAATAGTTCCTTCACAGTTATCCACTCCTTGAGTGCACCAAGTGCTGTGGCAGAAAGGGTAATTTTATTCTTGACTTCTCTAAGATCTTGGATAAAATTGTTTCTTCTCTGATTACTTTCTCTGGTTACTTTCTTTTCTTACCTGTGTTGAAGGTGAAAAGGAAGTTTTCTTACCTGGACAGTTTGGAGCAGAACCTCTTAAAAATTCTGAATGTCTTCAACTATTAGTACCAAGACTAGTGCAAGAGAGTTTTAACCTTCTAAAGGTTTCTAGGTTCTTCTTTAATACAAGTAAATAATTCTAATTTCTATTAACTACAGCATCTTCAGTTAAGTCTTCATAAATATCTTCATAAATATCTTCTAGTAAAACTGGGCTTGTAATAAAACTACTCTTTGATCTTACTGAGTCACGAGAAAAGTTCTCTCTTTGATGCTATTTCTCTGCTTTCTCCTTTGAATAAAGTGGGAAATGTACAAGGGCTGCTTCCTGTGCAGGTTTATTGTTTTGCAGGTGGTGGAGTATTTTTAAAGACATCTGACTTCAGAACCAAGCTGTGTGGTGCAGTCACACAATGAAGGGAAGGGATGCCATCCAGCGGGACCTGGACAGGCTGGAGAGCTGGGGCTATGGGAACCTCACAAACTCCAGTAAGGCAAAATGCAAGGCCCTGCAGCCAGACTGGGGCAATCCCAAGCACGAGTAAGGGCTGGGTGGGGAATGGGTCAGGAGCAGCCTTGCAGGGAAGGACTTAAAGGTGTTTGTTGACGAGAAGGTAAAAATGTGGGGAGGGTCTTTTTAATAGGGCCTGTTGTGATAGGACCAAGGGTAAACTGAAAGAGAGTAGATGTTGCAAAGAAATTTTTCACTATGAGGGTGGTGAGCCCCTGGCACAGGCTGCCCAGAGAAGCTGTGGATGCCCTGTCCCAGGAAATGTAAAAGGCCAGGCTGGATGGGGCTTGGAGCAACCTGGTCTAGTGAAAGGTGTCCCTGCCCTGGTGGGGGCTGGATCTGGACAATCTTAAAGGCCCCTTCCAACCCAAATCACTCAATGATTCTGTGATTCTATGAACCCCAGGAATGCATTGCTTGAACAGAACCAAATATACCAACATCTATGTCAGAGTAGAGGTGTTTTTATGCTGCAGGAGATCAGAGGCAGAATGGCTAGTGGAAGCTTTCCGCAAAATGGTGCTTGATCATACGTGTAAAAGAAGTTAAAAATTACCTCTCATTAAGTTTTTCCTAAGTATAAATAATCTCCAAGTGCTATTGTAATTGTCTCTCTTCACATATGGTTATTATTCAGCAGCACCAAGTTGTGTTTGGTTGTACTTTGCCATGTGGAAGACATTTGACTGATCAGGGTGTGGTATTTTTGAGGTTGCTGGTGCACAAATGAGAAGATGACCTTCTGTAAATTTGAACAATGAGGAACTAACACAGACTTTTCTTCTGACAAGCATGTAACTCCCACAATATGAAGTTTTTTAAAAAGTGCCTGGAAGACAATTTGGATTCAAATAATGTTTTCTAGGAGGAGCTGCCTGCTGGCATTGTGTCTCAGTCCGCTGTGTGTTGACAAGCCCCAAAGCAGAGTTAAGAGGCCCTCTGAAGCTGACTGAAGTCAGTGTCAACAAAGCTGGGATTTCTTCCAACCAAAAGCTGTGCAACCAGTGTGAAATGTTTGTCAGGCTGTAGAGAGGAACAGCCAGAGGAGCTACCAAAATATTTAACTGAGGCTTTCCGAGAGACATTGGGTTTCTGCTAAAAGATACTGAAGTGGCATTCAACACTAGCAGTGCTTAATCCAGAAATTTCCTTGAGTTTCCCCTTTGGAAAGATGTCACCGGGAGGTATCCCGACAGTTGCTCCCTCTGTCACTCACAGACTGTCACTACCCCACTCACACACCACAGACACCACGTTTTCCATAACTCCCCCAGAGCTCTTGGTGTCAGCTACTTGCCAGTAAATGGATTCTTCTCTAACTCCCCCACTATGCTATTGTTTAGGATGATTCCCAAAATGAGACTACTGCACAAAAGGCTACTGACTAACTATGAATCCACTTCTCTCTGCTGGAGCACAGCAGCTCTGGTGGACACACAGGCTGCAGCACTGATGTGGCCTGGCCTTGAGGTGGGGCTTTGGCTGATGGCTTTGGAACACCACAAATGACAGGCACCTGGAAAGCTGAGAGGAGCTCAATGCAAGCAGAATGGTGAGGATGCTAAAGACAACTGCCCTGCTCTTGAGAAACTGTTCTGCTGTGCTCGCAGTTGCTCACAGTCTCAGCTTCATGTCTTATCAAAAGGACAGGGCATTTCTTGGGAGCCAGTTTCTTGCACTGTAAAATTGTGTCAAATGCCCACTGAGGCCATTGCAAGGAACACTGGTGTTTAATTGAAAATAAGATATTATATCAATTTTAAAGAGGTAACACTCCCTAGAACAAGGGGCTTATATGAAGCCATTTCTACTTTCTTTGCCACCTGACTAAAAGATTCATGGCTGATTGAAGTGCATGCTTCCTCAGCATTTGAGGTAGTGATCCACTGGGGCTTCGATGGTGATCATCTGCAGAGCTTAACCATCAAACCAGGATAGTTGATGGACTCATGACACCAAAAATCAGCAGGATACACGGCTAGAAGTGACAATTGGATTGTTATGTTCTGTTCTCATGAACATACAAAGTAGAAAAAGTCATCTAGTGATGCCTGCACTGAGCCCAAGGTCTTATGCTTGATTAGACCACCTGTGCTGATTCAAAATCCCTATCACCCCTGTTTGTGGACTGATTTGACCAGAAGTCCCACCTTGTTTGGGAATTACTGGAGTGGAAAAGCAACTGATGAGCCTGTAAACGGACCAACATTCCATCAAATACTATTTTGTGATAATATTGATTGAAACCTTTGCCCCTTGGCAGAGGAAGAAGAGGAAAGGCAGTATTTACATTGACTGGGGGAAGCATAAATTCTGGATTCTCACGGGCTAATTTATAGGACCCTGTGGAGTGCTGAGGAGTGGAACGACCATGTTGACCTGGCAGGGTTGAAGCCAGTTCTGTTCAATACATTACAATGAAAATGTTTTTGAAGGATTGTCCTTGCTATAGTTTGGTGTTAAATGAAAGAAAAAGGAAAAGAGACAGAGTAAAATCAAGAATAGAAAAACAGGATCAGAGAAAAACATTGGCATGGAGCTCACCATTTTTGGAGGGAGGAGGGCAGGGGGGAAATAATCCCTTTCCTCAAAGATTTTGGGGAGAAAAAAACCCTGCTGTGCTTGCTAAAATTCCCTTCCAGCTCCCATTGTCAGTGTTAATTGGTGATAGCCCCCATTACACAGAAGCACTGTGGAGGTAAAATGAAAGGAAGTATGTAAGGGTGTGTGTGTGAGTAAGAGGCTGCTGTATCATGTGAATGAGGAGCACAACAATGGCTCAGAATAAGCTAATATATATAAATGAAAATATCAGCTTGATCCTTCGCTGGACTTTTTGATGCTTTGAAAGTTCACGTTAATTCCAGCTGCGTGGGTCTCTTTATTAATTAAATGGTCAAGGCAAGCTCCATGTGCAGTACCAGCTCCAGTAGCAAGCGATGAAAGCACCATGTTGACATCCTTATTCTAAGCTCCACAGTCACCTTCAGGGCCTGCATTCAGGGTGAATTACTTTGGCTTCAGTGAACTTAAAGAATCCCAGGCTTCTCTCAATAGGTTTTAAATCCCTCAGTGTTGTTCACCTAAGAAATGAGAAGGTCTCTTGCTGACACCCTTCTTGATGTTCCTGATAGTAAAAAAACTTTAGAGCCAAGTAGGTAGATCTAATTATTTCAAAGGGTTCCCAGCTGCACCGCTTCTTAGCTTTCCCTTTCATCATTTATTTAATTAGAAAAGGGCTTTGTTTTATTTATTTTTACATGGTATGCGGTAGAACTTTAATTTAGATTCCTGAGAGCTCATGGTTTGTCTGTGTACTGGGGGCTGCAGCACACCTTCCTCTTGTGCTTGAGTAGAGTTTTGGCCCAGGTGTTGACACTTCTCCTGTGGACAGAACAGTCTGCACAATCATGGATGACTTCGGTGATACAAGAGGATTTGCTTTGTGGCTGACCTGGGGAGCTGCATGGAGCAGTTACCTGTGCCCTCTGTGCACAGGTAGAACTTCAATAAAAAAGCTGATGGTCCTTACAAGTATATTCTCAGTCCAGAGATACCTCTGATGAACATGAAGCCTTTGCTCTCTGTCACTTCAGTGGGTGGTGTCTCTGGGTGGCTCTGCAGAAACATACTGAATGCCAACACCAAAGGTGTGCTCAGCAGGAGGAGGGATAGCTGTATGCTTAAGAAAAATAGAGGTTCTGGGGCCCTGGGCCTCTTTTTCATGGAGAAAACAGTGTAAGGATTGTCCTCCCTCACCCTTCTCTGCCTGGTCAGGTCTCGTGACTTTCCCTCATCATCTTTTCTGCAGTCCTGAAGTTCTGCAGGAGCCAATTCTCTCTGTAGGTGAAGTGGTGCAATGTTCAGGTGTTGTTCACCTTTGGAAATAACAAAGGATTTAGCTGCCCTCACTAGAGGAACAGGAAAAGTCAATGTCTAAGCTAATCTAAATTCATGACCCTCTGAGCTGAAGGGAGGACTTCCTAACAGCTCTTCTTGACCCTTGTCTAGATTTTGTACTCTCCTGGAAACCTTTTGTAACAACGCCAATTTGAACACTAAATTAAGACTGTGGAAATAAGGGCAGTGGCAATGATGTGTGTGAGGAGGGAACACCGTTCCAGCCCTGGTGGGAGCCACGGAGAGAGCTTCCTTGGGGACACACTCTAATGTAGCTGGGTCCCTCCGCCCTGGCAGTGCTCGGGCTGGCAGACCCAGCATTTTCCCCTTGCAGCAGCTCCTCAGCTCCAGTGCCACGTGTTGAGCTTTTAAAGAATCACCGAACCACTAAGGCTGGAAAAGACCTCTAAGATCATCTAGTCCAATCACTGAGCCAGCACTGCCAGGTCCACCACTAAATCTTGTGCCTAAACACCATATCTACACGTTTTTTAAATATCTTCAGGGACAGTGATTCCACCACTTTCCTGGGCAGTTTATTCCAATGTGAAGAAACCTTTCCTAAGAGCCAATATAAACCTCCCCCGGTGCAACTTGAAGCCATTTTCCTCTTGTCCTAACACTTGTTACCGGGGACAAAAAACATATTTTCCTACACATTATGACGAGTTTTGATCCTTAAGTGTCAGAAAATAAAATCTGATCTGATTTAGAGATGGATATGATTATTCTAGAATGATAAAACATTGCACGAGTTTTCCCTGATTTAATTCACTGTTATTTTACTCTGTCCTATCATGGCTCATCATCTGTGGTTTGAATCAGTAATGTAACTACTTCTTCACGGGTCAAGTCAGTTGTTCCTCCTAGATTTTTTTCCTTTCTTTTCTTATCTTAATAGCAGTAGGGGAGATGAAGGCACTGCATTAGCAGTTGGGCCCGGTGGCTGTCCAAAGTGGGGATGGCTTTTTCCCAAGCCAGCACATGGCGCTTGCTGCACGGTTTAGCATGCCAGGTGTCCAGAGGGTCGAGCCAGCTCTTAAGCTGCTTGTCATCCCTGGGTGGCATCATTAGTGCATCATATGTTTGGGAAAGAGAGATCCTGGTGAGAGGCCTGTGTCGCAGAGCAGAAGCTGGAATGCTGGTTCCTTGCCCTTCTGCCGAGGGGAAAACGTTGCAGAGATTGGTTGAGTGGGTTTGATGTGTGGGAGCATCTCTCCCATGCTGTGCACAGTGGTTGTCTGGAGCACCAGTCCCACTGCTCCCCCCACGGCAGAGGACAGGGCAGAACTGCCCCCAGGAAAGGACTTTGCTTTAATTTTCAGTGTGAGGTTTCTGTTGCTTCTCTCTTCTTTCTCCCTCTTTTTGCATGTGCTTGTCCACATACAGACTCACACACAGGCACCCTGCTCTTCCTTGGGTGCCTTTGTGCATTTACCTTCTGCTACAACACTGGGAAAAGCTCTACAGCACCTCAGTCTATTTTAGAGCAAGGACTCAAGCTGCAACACTCATGTCTTGGCTGTTTGATACCTTCCTGTGACCCTCCTGCGTGGCCAGAGGACATGGGCAGCTCTGCAAGAGCTCTCCATGGGGTACAAAATGTGGTCCAGGGGTACCCACAGCCTCCTGTGATCCAGCACTGTCCCAAGCTTGGTGACATGGGGTTGGTCCATGCCAATGTGGTTGCCCTCCGTGATATCTCCTGCCTCATTCCACACTGATGACAGAGTCAAGGCAGCTCCATGGGAAGAGTAATTGGCATTAATTAGGGCCCCTGTGAGCTGTGGTGTTCCTAAGAGGCCTTCACAAATGCAGAAAATTCTTCGGATTTTGTAAACATCAAAAAATGGTTAATGCAAACTCGCAATGAACCCCACTGTGCAGGAGGTCTTTGGGCTATTAGTAGGGGATCTGTGTTGGCCAAAAATTATGAGGAATCAGGAAAAAAACCCACCAAACACAGGAGAGTGGCTTTTGCATGCAGATTTTTGGGAGGATCTGTGCTTATTTCCCTGTGAAGGTTTCTGTTTCTCCAGTGACAGGGGTCACCTTCATGTGGGCTTGTAACAACACCGATGTGTTCACAATGGCAAAATCCTTAATAAAATCACCTGCACTTGTATTGGAGGTTTGCCAGCATATAATCATAGAGTAGTTTGGGTTGGAAGGGATCTTAAAGATCATTTAGTTCCAACAATGTAGCTGAGCAGAACTCAGTGTAGTCCCACCCAAGTGACTGTTGCTCCACGCTTCCCCAACTCTGTGCCTCAGTTTCCCCATAGCTAAAATGATGGAACTCCTCAAGAATTACAGCACAAAAAAAGATCTGGGTGAGAACTGAGTGTTAACACAGGCAAGGCCGCTGCCCTGGCTCTGGGGGGTCTGGACGCTCTTTCTTTCTCACGCCTTTTCTCTTTTTTTGTTTGTGAGGAAAAAGGGCTTTGTGCGTGCTTGGAAACAGCCAGCTGAGGAACACGAGTGCTTGGGAGAGGCAATGCATGTGTGCATTTCTGTGGGGGTTGCACAGCCCTGCCTGAGCCTGGATGGTGCAGAGGCAGAGGGTACTTGTGCAGAGAGGAGCAGCTCAGGGGATGCAGAGCTGCATCCTGCTCCTTCCACCCTGCTTGCTGCAGGGAGCATCACAACATGACAAGTAACTGCAGCTTTTGTTATTCTCAGGGAAAACAGCTGAAACGAGATTTATTCATAAATGCACTCTATGTTCTTTAGGAGGAAAAGCCATGTGGAAGGAAATACTTTTAATGAGTAACATACAAAATTAGATGCTTCCAAAATTTGTTTATGTTATCTAATAGCTTAATAATGAAAAGTACTGTCATCAGGGCTCTTTGCAGTGTTTTCAGAATTAAAGTAAGCGTTACCGTGTTTTGTGGTTTTAAGATTTTTCTGCTGCTCCTGGAGCACAAGGCCTCATCCTGGCTCAAGCCCCTTCGTGGCACTGCACAAACACCAACCTGAATGGCTGAAGGGTGGGTGAAACCAGGTGGGTAAATGCTGACAGGACCCTTGGCTAATTCCCATTTTGGCCCTCTGGGATTCCAGCCCCTCTGGTGCCACAGGATGGGGAGGAGAGGCAGCGTGTGTGCACTGCACTGGCACAGAGGGCTCCTGTGCATGCAGCACGCGTTCACTCTCCCATTACGGCTTATTCTGCCTCTCTGAAGGGACACAGTACAGTTTCCCACTTTGTCACCAATAATAATTATCTCAGCAGCAGTCTGTGATGGGAGCTTGCCCTGAGGAGGCTGCTCTGGCTGCAGGAGGCTCAGCAAGATGCTCCAAATGATGCTCTGTGCTATTTTGGCCGTGCACTTCTTGCACCAAGGGAATCAGCATACAGCAAGGGGCAAGAACCTGGTGCATTTAACCATCAGGAAATTTTTGGGTATGCCTGTTTGGAATGGTATAGGTGCTTGTAGGCTTCCCTTTGCCTTCTACCTGCTCTCTGCACCTGCCCAGGAGAAGCAGTCTTCCAGTTTAAGCATTTTTCTGACCTCAGGGAATGCAGCAGCCTCTTGATATGTATTAACCTCACACTCTGGCACTACTGGTTTGCTTTCTGTCCCAATGAGTTCCTTACCTTTAAAACAACCATTCATCATTCACCATGTACAATAAACCAGGAGACTGTATTTTATTTGGTTCCAGCCCCAGGCATCCAAAGCAGGTATGAATCTTTTAAACGTAAGTTCATCTTTAACTTCTCCCAAACGTGCCATGAATTACTTACATGGTTTGCTATCTGTCTGTAAAACAATCCTGAAATTGTAAACGATGTTGTTGCCCAGGCAGCTCTCTAATACTTGCAGAGGGAAGTTTGGTTTTACTGTTGGACAGAACTACCTTTCAGACAAGATTTCTAGAGGGCTTGAAAAAGTGCTAGTAATTGTGGTTGGCGCCATCCCAAAAAGATTTGGCTGGTGTGAATCCAGCTGCTGAAGTTTTGACCATGTACGGTAGAACATGTTTGGACAGAAGATTAAGGAAATAGGAAAATTTCAATTTACTGGTTTTGTGGTGTTTAATGACCACAAGAGGTCAGGGCTTCTGTTTTCACATCTCATGTGAAAGAACAGCCCTGTCAGAATGCAGCATCTTTAAAGGTACTGTTCCCTGAGAAGCTTGACGTTGAAGACTGTGCCACCAGGTGGAAGAGGCCTCTGCACCCTTTCTCCATCCTGGGCCAAGGACGCCTCCTCCTTTGCCCTGACAGCTGTAATTGCACTGTCAGGTGAAGGCCAGCCCCAGTTCCTGATCTGGCTGAAAACACAGGGGTGAACCTCGTGTTTGCAGTTGGTAGAGCAGAGGAAGAGGATGGCTGGGCAAGGAGAGAAAGGGCCAAGGGTGGTGTTCGTTTTGGTACCAATACAGCCCTTACTGGGCTCATGCTCGCTATGAAACCATCTCCCTGGCCCTGCAACATTCTCTGGAGCTTTGTAGGCCTTATTATGTTCAAATATTGACCAAAATTAGCTGTGGGAAGCATGGGAAGTCTGAGTGGCAGCTATCCAAGCAGCCTGGGGATACATGAGATGACCAGCTTTGATGGGAACCAAAGGACAGAATGGGAAATATAAATATGTAGATTCTCATGGGCAACTGAGAACGTTTAGCTCATCAAATATTCAGCAAGGAATGCAAATTCCTCTCTGAAATGGATCATGCTTCATCTTGGAGAAATGCAGGTAATTTGCCCCTCTATTCCTACTGGAACTCTGCCATCTCTCTCTTGAGAGGTGTAGACACTGTCTTCTGATTTCTAGACTAGGTAAGGCATTGTATGCCTTTAACCACGAGAAAGGAGGTAGACAGAGCAGTTTAGAGAAGTCTTTGTCCTGGTCACTTGGATATTGACCAGGGACTACGTGGTCTGAGTTTCACTTGAAATTGCATTGAAAAAGTCCAAACTCAGGTGATCTCACATGGTAGTGAGGCTAACTTCAGAAAGGAAAGGTTACTCAGGGGAAGGCTCTTGAGAGGAAAAGCACTTAGGGCACTTTATAATCTGGGATAGAAGTGCACCCAGTATCTCAGACCAATGAAGATCTGAAGCAAAGCACAATGCAATAGAGCAAGCAGCCCTTACAGCAGGCATTCCTCTTCCCCTGTGTTGTCATACAGGTTTATCCCTCCAATTTCTATTCCAGAGTCTTTTGTATGTCACTACTGATGGCATTAAGGGCTTTTCTGTTCAAACCTATGCCAGAGCACACCCTCTCTAGGAGGCAGCCTCAGCAGCACCCTGTAGCAGCACTGTCCTGACTTTGGAGTGTGATGTCTGTAACTGCTGATGAATTCATCAACTTGATGTTTCTGAGCTGGAGACTGAAGGAATGTACACATTTTTCTGTATCTCAGGAATAAAATGCCTGGCCATGGCTGTACTAGGAACTTTGCCACTAGTGAATTCATGTTATGCCAGAAGAGTCATTTACTACCAGCCTCCTGCTTCCAGAGAACCACAATGTAACACCTATTGGGTTTCTGTTGTGTGTCAGGCCCCAGGGACGTGATTGTTTTGTAAAGATGAAACCGCCTGCTCTCCTGAGACAGAGCCAGAAGTGTGAATTTTAAAGCACCTGGTGAAGCCCAAAGTGGCTAAAATGGATAAAATACCAGCACTGGGTAATTTAGCATGCTATGCTAACAGCAAACAGGAGCTTCAGAGGCACAAAGGCCTCCTAAATACTTATGGTAATGTCTAACAAGACTGGAAGATGTCAGACAAAACAGCAACTACACATCTTGAGGAAAAGCCTTGATGTTTCCTTAGCTCATTGGACATTTATCAAAGCATAACCTGTAGGTTAGCCTACAAAGCACCAGAAAACAAAGGCTCTGTGTTCAGATCTTTCAAGGGGGGAGGTTAAACAAAGGACATTGAAATATGCTATGTCAGAAGATCTTTGTTTCTAGACATCAGTGGAATAGAGGATTTGGAATAGCCTTCTCACTTCCTTCATTGTCCTTGCCCATGGGTTGTTGTTTTTTTGGTTTTTGGGTTTTGTTTTTATTTTTTAAAGAATAAAACAGATGAAGAAGTGAAAACAATTTATATCTGTTGATGCAGTTGTTTGAGTAGCCATATGTGCATCACCTGGAACATGAACCACTCATTTTACAGAAAGTAAACTTGACCCACTCTGCTCAGATCTCCAGAGTATTCTGCTGCCATAGATGTAGGATTTTCAAGATAAACTCATTTCCTCAGGGAGTAATAGATAAAAAAATGAGTAAAATTAATCTATGAGCAAGATCCACAAATGGGACATGTGTTATGTATATTAGAGGGATTCATGCTGTTTTTTCTTAGGATGAGTAAACCAGTTTTACCTCCTATGGCATATCTTTGGATGCCATAAAACACTGCCAAGAACTAGCCTGCTGTAAAAGGATTATCATATTTTTAAAAAGTCTTTGTTTCACAGGAAAACCATCTTCTGGGGTTGACTATTCCTTGTTCTTTTCTGAGTCCTTTCCTGTTACATTCAATAGCTAATACCTTCCTCTTACCTCGGTAGTCCGAGCAAACAGACCTTCCCAAATTCTTGCCAAAGCTCCCATCTCTGCACTATCAAAGAAAATGTCTTTTCTTTGCACTCCCTGCTCTGGAGCACAGGCACCATGTTTTGCAGCAGCCTGACATACGACTTTATCCCATGGGTAGTGGCTGCTTCATGTAAAGGTTAAGAGACTCATGTGGGTGCCAGGTAATAGGTCTGGTCTGGCATCAGCCCATCCCTCCAGTTGATGCCAATGCCAGATGCTCTACAGGGTAATTTGTTGGCATTCAGTCACACCTGAACAGTCTCTGAACATTTCATAGAATGAGCAGCTCAAAGAATAAGAAGAAATGCTTTGAAAGCAGGAAAGCTGTGGTGAAACCACAGAGAACCAAGAAGGTCACCTTTAAACACACGTGAGATGCCCAGTCTTAAAGAAGCTTAGTGAGGCTGCTTCTGGGTGAGGAGAGGTGCCCATGCAGAGGGATTTAGGGATGCTGGTAATGCCCTGCTCGTACAGGCTGAGCTAGCATTGGTTGGGTATCTCAGACTGATTCCTTTTCTCCAAAGCAGCTGCAGTGGGAGACCATACCTTAGACTGGATATTTCCCTGGGATGCCTGAATGCCTGCTTTGTGTCTATTCAAAACCATACAGTTCATCTCCCATTGCCTTTCAGACCAAGAATGTACTATTCCCTGATGTCAGTAAAATCTGCCTATTGATGCTACAGGTTTAAAAACCAGGGAAGTTAAAAATTGGCCTTTTTCAAACAGGGAAGGTTGCTTCCTGTGTTGCCTGCAGGCTTCACGTTTTGAGAAGCAAGTTTCCCTCTCTAATGGCTAATTCTTCGGAGGTGATCACACAACCTGGTGATGATTACAGCTATTGTAATGCCTGTAATGTAAAATTGAATGGGTCATTCTGAGTATTTCAATGATAGACATAAAATATCATAAAAGTTGGGCAACTGCAGCTGGAAATTATGTTTTTTACCTTTTTCCACTGAAGTGAGTATAATCAATGTACAACAGAGTATAAAAGGGTTTAGCACGTACGTTCTGATCATGGGGACAGCTCTGCTGCACGAAGTTAAGATGCTTAACTTTTAATGTGATTGCTTGAAAAAGCCTCTCCAGGGGAGTTTTCCATTCCCTGGAAATATGGCCGGGATAAATGCTCCATAAATAAAGGAGGGGACACTTAGTGGAACTTGAAGTGATCAGAAGAGACGTGAGAGATGGCCCTGGGTTTCAGGTACTGCATTTCAACTCCAAATAGCTGGCTTCACTAGCTAGAAGGCTTCACTTCCCACAGGCTTCCTGTGACTGAGAGCAGTTACCTGGGGCTGCACTTCCCATTTATAAACCAAAGGAACAAAGCAGCTTTAATGCACTTTTACAAGCCCTTGTTTACTACAATCTCAGCAGCAAAAGACCATTTTTTTCTCTCTGCTATTGGAGGAAATCTGCTTGAAGAGTGACCTGGATACAGCCGCTGTATTTTATCTCGTTTTTCTTGATGCATTCTGTGTTTAACATACAGGTTTTTTAGCATTTTGCTAATTTATTTGAAAATCTTCATTTAAATATTGACTGAATGAGGCCATTTCTATCCCCATTAGTCCTTCACAGACACCAAGGGAACCCAAGAGCTGAAATCACACCACAGCTCAAACCAATGAACTTCTCTCACACCTGGTCACAGTGATGGGTCAGGGATGAACCTCATCTACATATTAATATAAAGCACATTAATGCAAGTTTCAGCATGTGGAAAGGCTTTCCCCTAAAGTCTGCAATTCCCAGACAGGAAGGAGAGCTTTATCTTTAAAAAAGCAACCTTTGAGTTTTGATGAGTAGGTTTAGCTCCTGTGGGCTCTGTTTGGGGTGAGGGGGACTTTGGTGGCTTGGGGCAGGGCTGTGCAGCCCTGGTGGCATGTTGAGTGGAAACAAGGAACATGATTTCCTGAGGATATCTGACCTTGAAAAAACCCTAAATAAATTTGGATAGTGGTGTCCTCATGGGGAATCCAGCCTGGGCTAGGGGATATGTATTAGGGACATATTTACACCCTGTCAGCAGACTGGGGAGCAGGGCAGCCTTTTGACCCTGGACTAGCAATGTACTCTCTTGGCAGCAGCTCAGATCAGTCTGTTTTCTTTACTTTCCCTTACCTGTGACTTCAGCAGCTGCTACAGGCAGCATAAACTGTGGTTGTACTGCAGTTCCAGAGGAGCAGAGCTGCAAAAGAAAGCATTTGATGAAAAGGGCAAATAATCCTCACTGTGGTTTTGAATTTTACTCCAGGATTGCTCCTAAATATCCATTAATGGTAGGACTTTACTAGATGTGCTCCCAAAGAGCATCTTCCAGGGCCCTTTAGTTGAGAAGGAATCCCCTTCCAGTGCTTTGTGCCTGTGCCATGATGCCAATGAAAGCGTGGTAAGCAAGGACTGAAGGAGGGTTCACTTCCAAAGTGCACATCTGCTCCAGAATAAAAGCTGCTGTCGATGTGCCTCCAGGCACCTTGATGGAGGATGTAGTGATCCTTAAACCTTCAGTGCTGGATACTTCCCTTAGAGTGGAATTCAAATGTCTAAATATAACTACAGTGCAGGACTTTGGGGAGACCTGGGGTAGGAGCAGGAGGCCAGACTGCAGCGCCTCAAATGACATTAGGTGCCTGTGCTGAAGCAGCTGAAGCCCATCCTCTGTGGCCAGTGTCCCAGTACAGCTCCAGGCCAGCCAGAGAGGACCAGGTTGCATTTCTGCTCATGCTGTCACAAGCCATGGGAGTTGGACCAGGCTGCTGTAGCTAGGTGGCTTGGGGGACAGCTGTGGGGAGAGACCCAGAGACTTGGAGTGGGCTTCTCACTCTGTGCCGTGGCAGCATCTAATGGAAATGGGATGGCTCTTCATACATCTGAGGCAGTGACTTGCAAAAGTTTATTGCAGTGGAAATCCTGTTACAGGGAACATTTATCCAAGTCCCTTGGGGTTTTGCTATAGAGGGAAGTCAGACTGCAGTCTCCTGTTTCCTATCATCTATTAAGACTATATGTGATTTGTGGAACATGTATCAGCTTTTCCTCTGTTCTCAGCGCTGTGAGACTCAGGTCCCTCCTGAGCCCTTGCTATGATTGTGATAAAAGAAGTTTGGGGCAAAGGGTGGTTTGTGGTGTTAAGCCAGAGACCACAAATAATACAAACAAGATGCAAAGTGAGGTCTGGTTGGAATTCTTGGATAATGCTTCCTCATTGCTAATTTAAAGGGACTTAGAGTTTTTTGTGGTCAGTTCTGCCACTGTGATCTGGTAACAAATCTGTCCTTGAAGAGGCAGAAAAAAATAAAAGTCACACCATCATGTCCTCTTCCACAACCCAGATCCCAGGCTGCTTATTTAGAAAAGCCTCCTGTTGACTCTCACAGTATGAATGCACAACATCCACAGGAATGTAGCTCAGAAATGTGACCCAATAAATGCCGTGTCTTCAGCCATCAATCTGGTTTGCATCATGTTGTTCTCTCAACTGTTAATCCAGATGTTATTTACATCGGTACAGTAGCATTAAACGCTTGTACAAGCAGTATTAATAGCATCAATAACAATACTAAACATAAATAGCGGCAGCACTGATAGTAATACTTCCAAAGCAGCTTGTAATTGTAACAACCTGTCATTCCTTTGCTAACTCGTGCTGACTCAAGATTAAATTGCTCTATGTGTGGAAAGCAACATGCAAAAGAGCCCATCTGTGCCAAGGCTGTTTTCCTCCCTTTGTATTTTTGTTTGTTTGCTTACACCGACTAGCTGAGAAAACGTCACCAAGCTTCACCCTCTTTTATTGTGGCCACGTTTTTGACTGGCACCATTCACAGGCTGTTAGTCCTTGGAAATGGTGTACAGAAATGGAGTTGCCACGAGTCCTGAGCAAAATCTGGCTGCTGGTGAAACTGTACTGACTTTGGGGTGTTGGATCCTGATTTATGGTGCCGTAATCTGACATCCCTGGCCAATTATTAAAAAAACCCCCGAACTCTAAATGTTGTCAAAATATCCTCTGGTTATGTTTCCTGCTGTTTTGGTTTTGAGCTGTTTCTAGTAACTTCAATACATCTAAAGCAGCCAAATTTCCCTACAACGTCTCTTGTCTATGACCCGTTTCTTGTTCTGGGTGCTAATAGAGTCTCACAGGAAAAGATTTGAGACTTCTGATGTGCAACACACTAAAAGCATCTGTGAGTTTTATGAATTCCTCTGCTTTGTAAAAGGATTGTGTCCTAAAAGAAGAAAAGTAAGCTTTCAGCTCCTAAAATTTTTTTTTCCCCTTCAGTGCAGTATGACATTGTTTCTCATTCTTAATTAAATGGCTATGTTTTCCTGTGTTAAAAACATGCACAAAACAGGGTTTTCCTACATTCCTTGTAGAATTTGCTTCACAGCCTCATTCACTATTAAGAAAATAAAGAATAATTCCTATAAGATGGGAATTTGAGATGACTTTTCTAGTGCATGGCTTATCACAGATCAGGAAATATATCTGCATGCCTTCATTATGCCAGGGATCAAGCCCTAGGTCATTAAGTTGTTGAAAATTTCCCACTCTGAGATGGAACTAGGATAACAGAAGGATTGAGGTGTAACATGTATTGAGGAAGATCTGAGAAAACTTTCTCAGTTTAATGCAGATGCAACCAAGGTATTTTATGGGATTCTTTTAAATCACTGTTATTTAAATTTATTGGCTTGGACTCTACCATAAGTGAATAGCTCCGGTAGACTGTATTCCTTGCCCCATGTAGCTCATAATCTATTCTCCCATGGATTTCCAAGGGAGCTGAACACTTTGGTACCCATGCTCACAGCATCAGTTTTATGTTGGTTTTCTTCTAAGCTTGCAGTCATGAGATGATGAATGCAGCCAGGGGATGGTCACTGTAGAAGCTGTGCACTGTGGTCATCTGTCCTACTCCTCATAAAATGGAGACAACAGTGTTTTGCTGCAGAAAAGGGAAGCTGTGAAACATGGAGCACTGACAGCTGGTCCCTGACAGACTCTGTAGCTGCAATTTCAGATGTCATCATGCTTGAGTATCTATCTCATCTAGGAAAAGTGGATTTGTGCTAAGATGTAAACCAAAGCAGCTGAGGAAACGTCATCAATCATCGACTGGGAGGGTCAAACTTGAGGTAGCAGCACTTTGCACCACCACAATAAAATTCACTGGGAAATATCACCCATTGTCCTTCACTAAAAAATATTAAGTGCCTAAGCCTATCTACAGAAAATAGCTAAGTAGGGAAAAAGTTGTGTTTGCACATCCCCTTTTCTGACAGCCTCACCTTGAGAACCACCATGGAAGTCACCGTTATCTCCCGTCTTTAGAGTTTTCCATTTGATTATGTCATATAAGTTATAAACAGAGTTGTAAAATGAACAATAAAAGGCCCAGCCCAGGACACCTTCCTTAAAGAATTTAAATTATTGCAGTTTCATAGGCCCTGGTGGTGCTGAGTTTAAATTGGTGGCTGGATCATTGACAGTTTGCCAAGGGACTGGTTGTCCCATCCTGTTTCTGCTCCCTACCCACTGCCTTAGCAGGTTTTCGGGCAGCTGGTGGAGAATTGTGGTTCTCCATATGTGTCAGAACAAAAGAACAATTTTGTAAGTGGATGTTGCTTTGAGGTGTTGGCGTCAAAGGTGTTGATCTGGCCTGGGTTATGAAAGAAGCCAAATGAAAGGATCATTGTAATGATCTCCTGGCCATTAAAAAAAGAAGTGTTAGTATCTGAATTCTGGACATCTTGGACGATTTTATACAATGTTTGCTCATAATAAGAACTGTAATAAAACTTAACTTTGAACTTTAATAACCTTAAAACCTCGTAAATTCAAAGTCAAAACCTTAAATGTAATCTTGGCATGAAATGTACCTTTGTGCATCACAATTCTATGTTGATGCAAATGAAGCTCTGGAAATCTTTTTCTAAAGAAACTAATTGACTGGGACTGGGAGGGCTCTTCCGAATATGGAACAGGAGTTTCAAGAGGCAGGGGGAAACCCTCCTTTGTACCATGAGCTGTATTTTAACTGTACTAGAAAAGTACAGCTCAGCTATGTAGCCATAAATTAGTGTGTTTACTGAAATCTTATCTCACCTACAGAAATCTCTGAGAATGCCAAATTAGGCAACAACTTTTCGATAACAAGATTTTTCAAGAAAATTACAGTACTTCTGATGGGTCCCAAAATAACGGCAGCATAATCTGCTGCAACGTATTCAGCCCACTCTCTCCTGATCACGAAGGGATTGCGGAAGAAAAGTATGGAAATAGAAAATGTTGATAATGTTGACTTTTTTTTCTCTCAAAAAATATCTCCAGCTGTGAAAAATATTGTATTTCACTTGTCAGTTCCAGAGGGTTTCGTTTCCCTCCTGGCAGTTGTGGCCAATTTCCGCTCAGATAGTGTTGGTGCCAGACTCTCTTTTCCCAAGAAGTCAGCCCATCCAAATTGCTTTGTATTTGCTGTGGGATGAAATCACAGGCACGAGCTCACATGTCACCTGTGATGTGGCTGCCTTACTCTCTGTCTGATCCCTAAATCCCGGTGGTGTGGAGTTTTAGGAGCATTTAGCAATTCTAACATGCAATTTGGCACCTAAAGTATTTCTGAAAATGTTTCTGACTGATCTGGTGTGTAATTGTCATTGAAACCTGAACCCACCTACCTAAGCCCCTCTTCCAAAATGGGATGTAGGTGGCTGTAGCCTCTGAGACTTGTACCCCAAAAGTGCATGGCCCTGCACCTCACACATTCCCAACAGAGCAATGCCCTTCCCACCCCAACACCAGCAAGCAGCAGTGACACAGTCCCCACCAGGGAAGCTGATGCAGAAGGCTTTTCCTCATCTGCCCACAGGAATGGGAGCTAAGCAAGATTTTGCTTTTAGTTGGTCACATGAAGGATGCTCTGGGGGCAGGGACCACCTTGCCTTTGCTGTTTCTGTACTGCCACAGAGTCCTTTGGTCTCCAAACCATTTAAAACACTGCTTTTTTGGGTTACTTCATCCACCTGTGTGGCTGTGGGGCTGAGTTGACTGATTTTTGCAGCCTCTTTTCTTGAGTCTCAAATGAGAAGCTCCCCAAGCACAGTAAGCTCTGAGTGCACACACAGCCTGTGCCAGAGCACCACTGGAATTTCAAATGCTCTGATTAGATTGGAGAACCAAACATGAGTCACTTGGTAGTACTTGGGTGTTGCTCTGCCTTCAGTATCTTCTGAAAAATGCCCTTCTCTGGAAGCAGCATCTCCATAGCACTCCAAAGCGTTCCAGTGTTTGGAGCTCATTTCATCCCTAATGTAAACAGCACAAACCCTGAGCTGGAATTTGAATGCTCGCGTTGCACAGAAGTAAACAGGTTTTCTTTGTTACTGCTTGGTAATGAAATGTCACTTTGCCTGGCCCCACGAGAAGAGGGTTTTGCTGTACATGCTCCTGAGAAATTCCTCTTGGCTGGCAGTCAGGAGAATGGCGGCATCTTGAGCTCTGCCACAAGATGCTGCAATTATTGTACTTGTGTTTCTTTGCATTTCAAGCCTCTACTTTAATGTCAGCCAGTGCACATTAAACAGGACTGTTCTCTGTGATACCCCTATATCCCTGACAAAAATGGATTCCAGGAATATGGCTAGTGGGGAGTTTTTTGCTTCTTCTGTCTCTGTCATTTTTGCTTGTGGGACTAGTGGCAATTCAGGCATGAATCTGGAGCCACTTTAAAATGCACCAAAAACCTGAGTGTAGCTATGCAAAACACTAGACAAACCACAGGAGCATTTCACAGGAAAGGAATTGTGTGTGCTGCAGTTTTTTTATTAGATTAAAGAAATAGAAAGAAGCAGTGTGATTTACAGCGGCCACGCAATAATAATAATAATAATAATACATAATAAATAAAAGCTGCTCTGAAATCTTTTAATTGGAAATAAAAATCAGCTTTTGCTAAGCAACCTGGAGAGAGGGTACAAAGAGAGGGGAGGGAGCATGGATTTGGAGCCCCTTTGAATGATCTATTATGCTGAAACTGCTTTTATCTTTTGTTTGGTGCAGTTGTTGAATGCAAAGTTGGCTTCATCTGTGTGACATGTGTGGCAGACGCCTCTTTGGTCCGTGCATCCTACAGGGTGCAAAAGACCAGCTGGCTCAGCAAATTCCTCCCAGCATTATTTGCTTCTTATCTTAATACCGTGCACAGGGATCTGCTGACATCCTTGGGAAAGATGAACTTGCACAAGAAGAGGGGGGCTGGGAAGGAGGGCACAGGGGGCAGGGAGATGAGGTGCATGGAAGCAGCTGTCTCCCAGCATCCCAAGTAGATTCTTGCATTTCTCACATCCTGGCATGGACTGTGGAGACGCTTTTCCTGCCTCTCCCCTGTCCTCAGTCCATCAGCAGTTTGTCCCATTAGATGAATGGACAAACCTGAAGCCATACCTACACCAAGTGCTTTGGTTAGGCAAACTTTCCTAAAACCACCTCCCATAGCCTCTCTCCAGGTTGCTTAGAAGAAGCAGAGCCTTTTTTCCTCTTACAGACTTTCCAAAAAGCTCCTTCTTATTCATAGTCATCATTGCTTGGTCACTTTGGACCTCCTATGCCACTCCAGTTCAACTTAAAGGCAGCACAAGCAGAAGGCAGCAGCAGAGGTACTTACCCATCACAGGATGGTAACCAACCTTCTGAGAAATGTCTGACCTAGCAGTTAATGCTAGCTTGGACCATGAGTGATGAACATTCTTTCCCCCTCCTTTTATGACTCCACTGGAAATAGGGGAAATTTCTGGCAGCTTCTCACAGAAGCCTCCACTGTAGCCCTCCCTGCAACCAAAACCTTGCCATACAAACCCAGCACAGGAGGTGGTAAATGTGAAGGTCATTGCAACCAAGCTGATAAAAAATACTTATTTGTATAGAACCACTCTGGAAAACTCTGAAAGTGATTCTGCTCCAGGAGGGGTCTGTCATGGGACATCTGCAGACGGCACATGGTGTATTTTTCATTTCCGACCTGCGCCTGTAATAACCTTTATGGCTGAAAGAAAAGTCGACAACTTGCAATAAAGGTGCTATAGCCAGAAAAAAGAAATTCTAATTTATGGTGATTTAAACACACTGTACCTGCACTGCCATTTGAAAACCATGATTGTAAAAGAACTATAACATGAAAAACGTGGAGAGGAATTTATTAAAGGCCAGGCCACTTTAGCAAAGCCAAGATCTGAGCTGTCTGAGATGTAATGTGGTGCTTATAAACTAAAGGCATAAGTTATTAACTTAACCTAAATGATTTCAGATTTGTGTTCAATGGACTTGGTAATTATACTGAGGAATTTAAGCTGACCTCATCAAGCCTGCTTTCTCTTTTAAAATGTATTTCTGTGTCAATTAAAATGCCTGAGTATAAAAAGCAAAGTTTTTATAGGCCCAGCCATACAAATTCATTATCGCGCTGTTATATACTTGGCAGTCTACAAATATGCCAGTGATTAACTTAGTGTGCATTAGCTGCCAGTATTGCAGCATTTCAGATAAGTGTGGCTATTGTCTACATTCAGCTGACTGAAATTGCCGTGGATATAGACCTTGGATCTCCTGGAGAAAGTAGGTCCTTTCCGGCTGACAGAGGCTGTCTGCTAGATTAAGCTTGTATTGGATATGGGAGCACCTCAGTCAATAGACAGATATCTGCTCCTGGAAAACGGCTGCTGGAGAGGTTTTTGCAGGGTGCTGGACAAGGGTGGTGAATTCCCAGGCTGGGATCACTTCTTGCCTCTGACCACGCATGACTGGATAGCTTTAGTCAACAGCTTCCCTACTCCATGTATTTCCATCATTATATTATTCCCATTTTGTTCCATTTATGTGTCTGCTTTACATTGTAAATTTTATGGGGCAGGGACTGTTTTATGAGTGGCTGTTATTGTATTATTGTAAAATATTATCGGCTAAACTGAATTTTCTCTAACACTTGTTTCTGCTTCTCTGTGTTAGCACTGTGGTGGCAGTGGTGGTGGGGAGATGAAGCAGATCACCACTGGACACCAAGACCCAGGGGAAAATGCCCCCTCCTTTTCCATTCCATTATTAAAGTGGTGAATCAGTCCAGGAAAGGCTAAGTATCATGCCCTGGGGACATCCAGGAGGGAGGAAGGAGAGCAGGGTACATCTCAGTTCCCCAGCATTGCAGATGGGTGCCATGGCTCTAGATGGGCCCTTTCCCTCTGTGCCTTCAACATTATTTAGTTAAAAAATACAATAATATCTAACCCTGCTGGTAAATGTTTCAGAATACCTAATATAAAATTCAATAAAATTATAATGTCAATAGGGGAGGAAACTATTTCCTTGGGGTAATAGGCTCTTTGTATCAAATAAATGCTGGAGCAAAGGTTTGAACTGTAATGGTAAGAGACATCAGGGCAGGCCCAGGGAAGAACTGTTTGATGCTGTGACTGGGGAATTTTTTGCTGGTGCGTTATGCGTTGGCATCTAAGAGCATCTCTTCTGGAGGTGTTGAGTAGCCATATTCCTTGTGGGAGATGATGGTGCTCAACACTTCCAAAAATTAGGCCTCTAAAGATGAATCTTGCTGATTTTGGCTGTATCTGAAGGTGTGTGGCAGCTGCTCAGTGAAGCCATGCTTTGGAGTAAATCTTGGAAGGAGACCATATAGGGTTTTTCCTCTGTTGTTTTCCACGCTTGGGAAGAGTTCTGTGCTTCTGGCTTTCAGGTGGAACAAGTCTCAGGCAGTGCAGTGGGACAGCCGAACCTTAACCTCAGTTACTCAGGAGGCCAACCTGTTCTTCCACCATTTTTGCCTGCATTAAAGGACTCCCAAAATGTTGGCACAGTAATCTGGGGAAGCACGAGATTGGGATTCTCAAGACTGGTGTTCTCTTTTCCTCCATCGGTGGCAGCTCTTGACTCTACACATCACCCTGGGATGAACGGATCTCTCATCCCGCATGTGCTGCAGTTGGGAAGCCAGTCCTAGAGAAGCCATTTAGGTTTCACATCCATGTCTGGGCTTCCTGTCCATGTCTGGGCTTCCAGACATCATGTAGGTGAGGTGCCAGGTCCCTCTTCAGTCAAAAGTGAGGGCAGCTACAGTGACAAAACCTCTAGCTTAAACACTGGCTTTAGGCTACCTGTCCTCAGGAGGTGCACAGACATACAGGAGAGAAGCCCAGGCTGCTTGCTGACATTAGAAATTCAATTTCTCTGAATGTGTAAAGTGAATTGCTCCCTGGACTGGATTAGCTGATCAGAAATATGCATTAGCTCTCAAAGACCACCAAAATATGAGCATGGTGGTCTCCAGGTGTCTGACCTGAAACTGAGACCTGTAACTGATAACCCCTCCAGGCACAGAAGAATAGCCCAGGACTAGGAAGTATCAACGAAGTCATGTTTATGTATATAAAATGATCAGTTCTGTCATAGACTATAAACAAAATCAGGCAATGTAAAATGAGCCATGTTCTTTTTCTTGTTGTTGTTGTTTGAAAAGTACTTGATGAATTTATCTGCATATGAAGTCTGGCTATGATTAGACTAGACCATCTTGGAAGGAGCCTAGAGATTTCCATACCAAATTGTCCACTGTTTTAGTAGATCTTGCTTTATATTTCAGGTAATGATGGAGCCCAAAGATACTGTTTTTACCACTTAGTAAAATGCTGCATTTTACAACCACATGAAGCTCACACTTGTAGGCCATGGTGAATTTTATAGTCTCCCAGTTTTAACCAGCCTGCAACGAGTCTCTTTCTGGAAAGACTTACTGCTTATGGTAAACTGAATACGAGAGAGAGAGCTGTGAAGGAGATATGTGCATTAGTATTTCTTTACAGCTAGAGAAATAAGAAATAGAGGAGCTGTTTTTGGCAAAGGCAAAGACTGAATGCAAATTTCCAATTTTGCTTCAAAGCACAAGATGACTATGAACATCTCTGGGAAGGAGACCAGTCCCACTTGGGAGACAAACTCTTTGGGATCACAAACATATTTGTGGGTTCCTGCAGACAACATCTTTTAGCCTAGGTGTGGCAAATTCCAAGGCATGAGTGGAGGGGGATGTGTTACAGCTTCTGATGCGTATTTTACTCCTAGGCAAATAAAACTGAATAACTGAAGTTTTTGAAATGAAGGAGGACAATTACGCATGCAGGAGAATACTTAACCCAGCTAGACATGTCACAAAATGAGACTCTCACTGATGCATTATTATTTAATGAGTATTGCTCCGTTTAAGCAAGGCCATTTGTACTTGTACATAGCACAAGCCCTCAATACAATCCATTCAGGCACAATAGTAGTGCAGAAACAAACAATTTTTTTTAAAAGTACCTTTTGCATGTGGAATAGTAAAAAGTCTGCTCTGGGTCTAGTGAGATCCTTATCTCTCAGTAAAAGAATTTAGCAATTTCCACTAAACACACTTACAGATGTATATAAGGTACATCTGGCGGTGTCCCTACTACAGCGCTCTCAGAATGGGGTCACTTCTATTCAAGGTACTTCTGGCACCATCTCTGCTCCCCTCTGTGCCCAAATAACACTCTGTTGGACATAGCAGAGGGAAAGGATGGGGATATGACCTCCAGGTCACTGTCTTGAGACATCTGCAGGTCTGTTGGAAGGAGTTCTTGAGTAAGGGGATTCTAGTTGTGTTACAACCCAAAAGGTGCCAACCTGTTCATGTACCCTAATCCTGCATAGATGTGCTTATGTGAACTTGGACCTTCCTTTGTCTGTATTTTAAAATGCTAGAATTTGATTTTACACCTAAATTAAACAAAAATAGTCTAGTCCCTATCACTGTTGCTCTTACCAGACATGGATGTGCAGTGGTGCTTGCCTACCTTTGAAGACAGCCTGCAGATATCTCCAGGGAAATAAAGTCAATCCTCAATTTGGTGGTATTGCTGCAATGCCATGGCACTCATTTTGATCCTGATATTAAGGACCATGTAACTTATCAAATTGTCTACAAAGAGAGAATGCAGCTGACCCTATATTAGAAACAGAAGTGATCAAAATCCCTTCCGGTGCTATTTTCTGTGATTTTTATATGAAGACTGTGCTAGCATAGTCAACAGCAAGATGGAAAACCTGGGAGAGTATCATAATTTATTTTTTCCTCTGGGAAATCATGAACTTTGTTTTTTCTTGTCACTTCAGCCATTCATTGTCCTTGCTTAATCTCTCCTCTCTGAGAAACTCAGCAAGATGGCAGAAGCCCTCATGCCATTTGTATTTGATGTCATATCTTGGGGCATGTGAAGGTTTCCCGAACTGCAAACAGGCTGTGAATGTGGATGCCTGCTCACCCCCTGGCTGCTGAGCCAACGGAGTGAGCTCAAGGGAATGTTTGCTAATCTAATGGGTCTCTGGCACAGTCCCAGCCCCAGTTCCAGCTGTGTGGGACTGGATCTGTCCCCTCTGCTATTTGGATTTCGAAAGGTCTGAGTAAGAGGGGTGTGACCTTTTCATGCATTTCTTCCCCTTGGCAGAGACATGGAGGGAGGAAGTTCCAGAAAGAGGGATGATCGTGCAGCATGCTGGAAGGAGAGGGAGAAGGGCAGTTCACTTGGCTGCTGATGATAAAACCGCTCAGAATATCTCCTGGTGCCTGAATCAGTGGCACTTATAAGGACTCGAATGAAAGTACTGCAGTGCCATGACAGGTGAATATTTGTTTTCCTAGCCCAAGCCTGAGCTATGCTGTGAGTGATCTGGGCCAGAGACCTGCCCTGACAGCCTTGTTTGTCATTAGAGAAGGTTGTGACAACATCCATTAATCTTTTTTAAATTCTTCTCTTACCCATGTATTTTCTTTAAGCAAGGGTTTGTAGAATGAGCAATTTTGTCTCTATTTCCAATGATCAGTCTCTGTGAAGTCAAGACCTTATTTATTTATATAGGGTTAATATTTGTGAGGCTCACTGCTAGAGTGGCCAATAGCTTTCTGTCCAGTGCTGTCATCCATCTCAGCTGGATCTTTCAGAGACTGGTAGTGGCTGAAGTGAGCAGTGCTTTTATTTTCTTTAGTAGTAATTTGAGTGGGTCATCAGAAAGATCAAAATTTCTCCCTCATTAAAATAAAATAATTCATCTGCTTGTGTGAAAGCTTCCTGTGGCACTCACTGCCACCAAGAAAGGCTTTTTCTTTCTCCTTTCCACTAAAGAGGAATGTGCATCAAATAGTTAATCCAGCCTGATTGTTTCTCTCCTCCAGCTTGGTCTGGGTACCAAATGAGGAGCACATTTCAAAGAGATACATGTCTGCCCTGCTGTAACAGTGGCATATTTGTTAATTATCTGTAAGCCATAATTATAAGTTAATTATCAGCTAATTATCAGTATTAGTTAATAATCAGTAAGCAATAATGTAAGCTGTGTTTGCTACCAGAATGACGTTGGAGTTACTGAGCCCCATGGCAGCTCCTGGCACCTGCACTTCATGTGACATTATTTATGGAGCTCAGAGTGCTCCCAGTACAGCAAAGCTTGCTTTGTAGAGGTAACATCTTCAAAAGTGTGTGTTGGATGGTTGAGTGGGCGCTGCATGATTTGGAAATACCTTGGCTTAAACATAAAAAATTTAAATACAGCATGATGGCCAACAATATTGCAAATCGTAATTCTAAACATAACCAGCATGGAGTTTGGCCTTGCAGGGTATTGGCTTAAATAGTCATCATCAACACCAGCCCTCTTATTAATGGAAAATATGAAATATTTGGCTCACTGTACCCACTCAGTGCCATCCTGGATGTAATGTATTTATGCTGAATGGAAGATCTTCTAGAAAGCTGTCAGAGAGAAGGAGCCTTTGAAGGATTTTTTTCCTGCCAGATATTAGGTCTATTGTTGTTGAAGGCAGTGGACTTTGAAGGAGTTTTGTGTAAAAATATTTTGAAGAGGATCTAGAAGCCCACAGGTGGCATGCTTTTGGATTTGCATTATCATGACTTCATCTTTTGACAAGAGGTGGGAGAGATCATTGGGGCACTCAGCTTCTCTGAGGCAAGGGAAGCAATTAACCATTCCTTCTTCCTTCCTGTGAGGGTGCTGAGGCACTGGCACGGGTTTCCCAGAGAAGCTGTGGGAGATGTCCTGGAAGTCTTCAAGGCCAGGTTGGATAGGGCTCTGAGCAACCTGGGATAGTGGAGGGTGTCCCTGCCCACGGCAGAGGGTTGGAACAAGCTGATCTTTAAGGTCTCTTCCAACCCAAACTATTTCATGATTCTGTGAATTTCTCACCTGAGCTCCTGAGGAAATCTGAGAGAGTAGTAGTCCAGGCCAGGTCCTTCTCACTCTTTACATTTATTACTTTTGTAAAATACGTGAAGGTTGATTTGCTGTGCCTCTTGTTATGTGTAAATGAGTGTCCCAGCAAAAAAGGCCTCAAAATATTCAATTACTGATGCAGTAGACATGCTTTTTAATATTGTTTTTGCCATGCTAAAGCCAATGACTAATTAAATTAACTAAAAATTAAAGGGGGAACTTAACTCCAAGCAACGTGCAGTACACTATGGTATTGCTGGGGTTGGAGTTCTGAGCTTTCATGATGCTTAGACTTCACCACCTCTCTTCCCTATAGCCTGAATGCTTTTTGGGGACCCCACCCCCTCAGGACTGCCTTTTAATCAATGGCCAAGATGGCAGGTACTCTTTGATTATTACTCATTCCTTTTTTATTACCTTTGTCATGCTAAAATACTGTTTAGTGATTTACTCCACTTTGTATTTAAATACACTGATTCAAATGTCTTTTTATATTAGGCTGCACTTTTACTTTAAAGATGAAAAGTGCCAGGTATTAATGTACAGTGCAACAACTCATGAATCCTGTTATTCACAGTCTGCACAACCTGGGCTCGAGAAGCACCTGGTTGGACACTTTTCACATGTGTACCTGGATGAATTTTTTACTCCTAAAATTGCATTTTGCAAGGAACTAACTGAAAGTATAAAGACTTTTTTTGGTCCATTAATGTCCTCACAGCTGATACCAGCAGAGCCTTTCATTTGCCTCCAGAAGAAAGAGGAAACCCAGCATCCCAGAAAAAACAAATCTACCCATTTTTAGGAGAAGGTCACAGACTAGGCAGGCTGAAAAGGCCATTCAGCAAAAATAAACAGAGGGAAATATGACCATCTGTGCTCATCTCGGATAAGCAAATGGTATTTGGCATAGGCATAGTCACAGCTGAGTACCATTACCTTCTGTCCCCTCCAGAGAGGGAGTGTGAACTTCACCATTTAAGCACCAGGAGGTTTTGCAGTTGAACTGGCACCATGAGCTGTGAAAGCCTGTCGTGTGAACCACAGCCCTCACTGCCCAGCACTCCCTGTCCGTTTGCGGCTTTTCAGATCTCTGTGTTTATGTAAAGTACACAACACCAACCACCTCTGGTGTAACTCCATCACCTGCTGTGGCTCACAGTTGCCCTAAGTTGTCCCCAGACAGCTGACAGGGAGGATCACAGTCACTCCAGAAAGCCATAAATCTTGGCATTTGGAGGTACCTTACTTAGATACTTGTGATGAAGCTCATGGCCAAACCCTAGACACCAATCTCACAGCTCTTGCCACCAATGCTTGGCTCCTCCCCTCTTTGTAGCTTGTTGATCGTATGTCCTCTTGAAGAAATAGTCCAGAAACAGGGGAGAACTGCATGAAAGAAAGCAAAAGGGTGTACTGAGGGAGCTCTGGTGAAAGACAGCAAGTTTTCCTGTGGAGTGATGCTGTGAGGTTTTCTCCTGACTAACTTCTGCTAAACCCAAATTGTCATGCAGTCTTGGTGTGCAAGACCAGATAAACTGTGCATTTAACTGATGGACTCCGAGCCATCTTCAGGCATGAGCAAGGATGTTTTTGGTAACCCATGAGCCAGAACTCTCCTGTTTGGAGAGGAGACACTGTTTGGTTCAGCTCTGATGTAATGACTGAATACAAAGTTTTTGATGTGAAGAGGTGGTCCAAGTCTGAGACATCAAGTTCAACACAGCCACTTTCTTAACTTATTTACACACTTTTAAAATTTCCAGATCCTGGAGTCATGTGGTTAAATCTGACTCTCAACTTTCATTAAAAGAAAAAAGGAGTGTGACTATTGAAAAACTGTCAGGATGAGTCTTGTTCATTCATAACCACAGGAAAGCAAACTGAAGTAAGATAATTCTGTCTGACTTTGAGGTGCCCTGATCTCTGGTTAAGCAAATCTGGCTGGGGCGAGCTCGGGCTGCAGTTGTAGATCTCTTCTACAGAAGTCTTCCAAAACTTCTCATCTTTGGTTCCATTGGATTATTTCCTCAATCCCGAGAGGATTAGGACTGATGTGGCAGCACCCAGTAACCTCTTTGTACTACATCTTTTGCCAGATTTGTGAAATAAAATATTTAAAGAAAAAAAAACTACCAAAAAATACTATCATGCTGATGGCCTGAGGACAATATAGCTAATAGTAGAAAAACTATATCCTTATTTCAGCTGCTGATGTGCATGTCTGACTGTAGCTTTTAGAGCTCCAGTGATGATCACCCTGTGCATGGTTCGGTTTCCTAAATACAATATTCGGGCAACTTTTCATGCCACTTGAAGTGCCACTGCGCAGCTGAGATGTCCTCGTGGATTGGGCAGAGGTAGACCCACTCTGCAATGGCAGCCAGGTCCAGACACAAGCAGCTAAGACAGCCTAGATGGCCACAATTACTGAGACACCTAAATGATAGCTGATGTGTCCACACTGTTTCCATCACACGGAGAAGCTGGTGCGGCTTCTGCAGCACTGCAGTTCTGTCAGTTCCACCAACACGAAGTGGCTGCGTGTGTCGCAGGCACACAGTTGCACTTCCACAGCCAGTGTGTGCAATCTGGTGTTCATGCTGCCCATCTGCAGAGAAAAAAGATCCTAACCTGTCATAAAGTCTTCCTGAACTAGGTAATTTCCTTGAATACATTTAGAAACATTTGAATATGGGTTTGGTTGTGGGGTTTTGGGGTGGTCGTGTTTTAGTTACCTGTGTGTTCTCTGGCCACAGGGCTTTTGCTGGAGGACTGGACACCCTAGAACTTGGTTTATTGGGTGGTACAGCCATGACCCACCTACACTGGCATCAAGGACAGGACATCTTTGTAATTGAGCAGCTCCATCTGCACTGAGGCATGTGCCAGAGAAATGTAACTACTTTTAAGTGAAAGGACTATACAGATTTGCATAACATATATAAGGATATAGCACACAGGAAAATGAGAAGTGGCAGTGAGATTGTCTAGTTCCTACCTGTCAGCTGAGGTTCTGCAGCTACCCTTGTCTATTTTCTTTGCCTATTTCTCTTACAAGACCTGCAGTTTAGCTTTAACTCACAATGAGAAGCAATTAGGTTTTACCTTGCCACTTTAAGATGCTGTAATTCAATTGACTGATTGCATCCTGGTGTTTTAGACCAAGTCTATCATGGCTGCAAATGTTAACTTAATTTAGGCACTCACCAAATGCTTGTTTCTGGCTGGGGCCCATCTTTGAACAAATGTTTCAATCCTGAAAGATGTATTCATGGAGGATTGCTGATTTGCAGCCCTATTTGTTAGGACACTTTCCATAGCAAGTGCTTCTGTTGTGGAAAAGTTTTTCTGCTCTCTGCAGTGGGCTGTGGAAGCACCAGCCCCCAATATACCTGTCCTGTCTCTGTCCTGTAAGATTTGTGGCTCTAATCAGCACTGCTGGCTGCCTAAGCTCACCCAGGCTTCAGATAACTCTTAGCAGCAAGACCTTTGCATGGATTTGGACTTTGCATGGATTTGCAGAGATTTGGAGTGAAGCTGCATATATGCCTCAGTCAGCTGCCATGTGTAGATATGACTCAACATTGCACCATGCCCTGGCTGTTAAGTTGTCCTCTGGTGAACCAAGAAAACAAGAGAATTTTGGGATTTAGCCCTCCTCAGCCGAAGCCGCCTGCTTACTGCTCACGGTTTTCCTGGAAGTTGCTGAGAACTTCTTACGCCTGGTATGGGGGCTTGAAGTGACAAGTGACAGCAGAGTGAACCCCCTTGTCAAAGAACTGCATTTCAGTTTGGATATGTCAAATTACACCTTGAACAAGAAGGCAAAACAGTCTCAAGAGCCTCTGCAGGGAATGTTATTCCGTGGTCCCTGTAACCCCTGCGGAAGGGAGGGGCTCCTGCGCAGGCTTCGAAGGTGGGTTTGTGTAGGATCATGTTCTACCACCCCAAATGGACCTTTGCTGAGCAAGGGGAGCTGTGCATAGCCCCAGGTGCTGGCCACAGGAAGAGCCTTGCAACATGTTTGGGCAGGACCCAACATTTACAGGGCACACCAGAACTCAAATGCAGAGTCCAGAGTGGCATGGACATGCAGACAGAGATGTCACTGGAAGAGAAATCCTTACAAATACCCCAAAAATGGGATTTTGGGTATAATTGGAGATTAAAAATAAGACAGAATCTAATTGGAAATGGATCAGGGCAGGTGATAAGGAAGGTGGGACCAAACATCTCCATGCAGCAGAAGAGTGCCAGATCCTCTCAAGTAGGCAGTTTTCCATAATTCTTAAATCTTAACCTGTGTCTACCCATGTCCCAGGGTATCCACTGTGTTGTGTCTCATGTAAAGGAGAGAAAGATTTGCCTGTCCTAAGCAGAGAGACTTCCACTGCTGCCTTTGGGAAAGTCTGTGCCAGAAAATATTTAAGGGGAGTATTCAAAGCAGCAGCAGTTCTGGTGTTTAATTTCTCTGGTGAGAAAAGCACAGGGTGGGCTGCAGATGATCTAAGCATGTCAGTTGTCAGATGAAAGCATTTCCAAATGGCTTTCTGGTTATATTTATGTCTTCTGGCTGAAAATGCATTTGATATTTTTTTCAGATGACGATTTTTTTTTCTTGCCTGTCTTAGAAAGGGAATTTACTGATTAAAAGTCACTGCATTGACAGCACTAGAAATTGAAGTTCCTTTTTTTATCTGCAGAACAGGTACAACATGTACAGAGGCACCATACACCCAGGCTGCTGGTGTGTCTTAGCTCTGTCCTGGGTTTAACAACCTGGAAGGAAGAGGGAATAAGTTGATCTTCATGGTCTTGTTAGGTTGTGCCGTTGTTCAGATGGAGAACCCTGACTAAATCTGGAGTAGGATATTTTGTTAATAGGATTTTCTGTTCAGCAGGAGCACGGCTGAAAACCTCTCTGGGCGGATTTGCAAAGAAGGTAACTGGATAGCTGTCAGGTACTGACAAGTGTTGGTCGTCTGAGTTGGTTTTGAATAACTCAATAATTGGCAAAAGACTTTTCCCTCTTCTGAGTAAGTCCCTTTAAGAGGAAAGTGCTTTGACTGCAGAGGAGGTCCCATTACATACTCACAATGAGGATATCACTTTACATGCAGGTTTTATTCTTTAACAAGCCTCTGAAAGAGGTCTTTGTGTCATGATTTAGCAAGGTCCACTTTCTTTTTTTTTTTTTTTTAAAGGTCTGTGCCAAGAGCTAAACGTTTATAAATTGATTTGGGCAAAATAATTCCACAACAAGGTAATAGGCTGTGCCATGAAAACCAGTGGTTGCCTCACTGGTGTATAGATGCTGTCTCTGTTTGCAAACTTAGCCAATATGGCAAGCCTCAACTTTTTTTCCTCTAGTGAGGCCAAAATACCTGACAACAGTTCTTCTGGTAGGCCCTTGGGACACTGTATGCCAATGTAAGGATAGGACAATTGTTTCTGCATATGGAAACAAAAACATAATCATGAAATTAATGTCACTGACCTTTCAACAGGTATCTGTGTGCATGTGAGGAAAGATAGGAGGTGTATCTCTAGCCTATTTTCCTTGGGAAATAAGACTTATTTGATGGGAACTAAGAATTACATAATTTCTGTGTCTGTATAAATATCCCCTTGCTGCCTTCTAAACCTCCTGGCCTATTTTAATCAAATTTGTCACAAGTGTCAAGACATTTCATTCCTAGAAGTTTCACTGAAATAGGCAGTACAGAAGACAAACTCTAGAGAAAGGTTCCAGTGTTAGTATGGCTCTCCATGGACACCAGAAAATTCCTCTGGAGATGTGAAATTTGTGAGAAAACTGGTTTCACCAGTTTTGTGGAATTATTTGGTGAACTATATGGCAAGGTGTCACTGTAGGACCCGCTCTGTGTGTCCGTCTGTCCCTGGGAAGGGGTGGCTTGGCAGCTAAAGCAGCACGGATGATGCTCAGCCAACAAATCCTCACTGTGGTACCTTTGGGGAGGGAGGGAGTGCCTTTGTTTTTCTTGTCTTTAATTTTCGTGTCAAACTTAGTGGCCACAACATCTCCTATGACCTCTTGAGGATATATGTGTTCATCAGTTTAGGTTAGGCTCTTGGAAATCTGTGATGTTTTGCACCAAGGAAACTTTGTACTTCAACACAAAATACAAAATAGGAGAAAGAAATGTTACGAACTTAAAAATGCTAACGCTCAAAAAACCCAAAATACTGAGGGGAAAAATATCCATAGCTTGACTTGCTGGAGAACAGATGCAAATTTTTGAGGCTTTTTTGCTCAGATGTTGAACTGGGTTTTTTTCCAAAGTGTTTCTTTGAAAGCTTTCATTTCTTCTTCATCTTCTTTTTTTAACATGCTCCAGTGCAAAGAACATAAAGCAAGTCCTTCAAATGAGTAAATTCATCATTAAATCTGGATGGTGTTCTTTATAGAAACCATTTTTCTCTTGAGCCATATTAAGTCCATATAATAGGTAGGGGTTTTGGTAGGGTAATCTTTACATGGCATGCTGTTTTCACTCTGCGTGTTGCACATTATTAAAAAAATAAGTGGTGGTCAAATAGCTAAGGTGGTACCTTGCATACATTGCTGTTAAAATGGAGGGTGAATCCTTTCTTGACTGTAAAAGACACTCCCCAGCGAAAGTTGAAGCTGCAGCCCTAACAGGGGTTACAGAAGGACTTTTGGTGGCTCTGTGTAACCTGAGCCAACGTAAGAGTGGCTGGAAAGTGCCCAGCAGGAAGGGAACTGGGAGTGTTGGTCGACAGCGGCTGAACAGGATCCAGCTGTGCCCAGGTAGGCAAGAGGCTACTGGCACCTGGCCTGTATCAAACATAGTGTGGCCAGTGGGACGAGGGAAGTGACTGTCCCCCTGTACTCGGCACTGGTGAGGCCACACCTCAAATCCTGTGATCTGTTTTGTGCCCCTCATGACAGGAAAGATATTGTGGGGCTGGGGGATGTTCAGAGAAGGGCAAGGGAGCTGAGGAAACGTCTAAAGCACAAGTCAGATGAGGAGCAGCTGGGGGGGCCAGCTCTCAACCTGGAGATAAGGAGGTTCAGGGAGGACCTTCTTGAAGGGAGGCTGTAGCCAGGAGGATCTTGGTCTCTTCTTCAAAGTAAAGTGATAGGACAAGTGGAAACCATCACGAATTGTACCAGGGGAAGTTTAGATTGAATAGTAAGAAAAAAGTTCTTCAACTAAAGTGTCAAGCACTGGAACAGGCTTCCCAGGGCAGTGGTGGAGCCACTGTCCCTGGAAGTATCTAAAAGATGTGGAGATGTGGCATTTAGGGACATGGTTCAGTGGTGGAGTTGTCAGTATGGAGTTGGACTCCACGAGCTTAGAGGTCTGTTCCAACCTAAACGATTCTATGATTCAGTGATTGTATGATTCTATGATTAGTAATGGGGAGGTGTGAAGAAAGGGAGAAGAAAGAGACCAGCTGAATAGTTTTGGCTATGCAAAATGAATGTGGTCAGTAAATCAGTTAATAAACCTTTCTACTGGAAATGCCCCGGCCTACACTGATCAAAACCTTCCAGGAGGCAGTGCCTCTGAGACCTTACAGCTCAGCAGAGAACTGCAAACTGTTAATCTGAAAAATATGAAGAGGCAAAGCTCAGAATAAAACAACCCTCTCCCCTCCACATCCCTGAAGACGAGTGTCTGTGGTTCTAAATGCACTTTGTCTATGTCACTCCAGCTGCTAAATGCCTTCTATTGATTTCTCTCTTACAATATTTCCCCCCAGTTTTCCTTTTTTTTCCCCCGTCTCTCTTTACATTTAGTTCCCTTGTCCTACAGGTACAATGCACAGCTTTAAACAAAGGCCACAGAATGACTGTTTGGAAGATCACAGCCCTTTCTGTTGTCTCAGCCAGCAACAACTTGGGAACCAGATGTATTTATTTTTTCCATATATTCTTCCATTGCTTGCATCCATCACCTTGCATATAGGAAAGGGCAAAGAGGGGGGTATTTCCACTGCAAAAGTCCCAACATCACCCTGCACATCCTAGAGACTCCCAAAACCTCAAACAACCGGACCTTTCATGCTACTTCATACCCTTCTACTGGCTTCACTGAGGCAGAAATTTGGTAAGTATCCCATAAAACTGGGGTCTTTTGGGACCAGCATGAATGGTTAAATAACAGGGAGCTTTAGAAGCTTTCATGCAACAGCAATTTCGTTTGAGTGACTCTGTAGCATCATATAACTGTTCCGACTTTTCCCCCACCTGCTTCCCCAGGGAAGGAGCCTGCAGAGATTTTCCAGCTGAGTGGGAATGGCAGGGGAGTACTGGTCAAATGACATGTGAAGCAGCACTCTGCAGTACGGGTTGGGGACATCTCAAAGGAGGAATTCCATACCCAGAGGCTTTAGTGTTTGTGTGGGTTTTTGTGGCTGCTGTCGTTTTCTCCTTTGTTTTCCGCAGCTCAGTGTATTGTGTTGGTACAGCAGAGCAGCACAGGCGTTGTTAAAAAATAAGGTGTTTCTCCCCTTCCCACTCTTTTGTGTGGGATTCCTCTAAGGTGGATGTAAAACCTGGTGTGCAGAGGTCTGAGCCACCTGGCTTGAGGTATATGGGCAAGCTGCTCTCTCCCCCCTCCCTGCTTTCTCACCATCCATCAGAGTTCATATCAATTCGTGTCTTGGCCACAAACTTGGTTAGTGAGTGGGGAAACTATGCCTTTGTTCTGATGCTGGCAAAGCTGAGCAAGCTTGATTACCTAAAATAAAACCATCTGCAACCACTCTAATCAATGGCACATGCATAGAGCAAAAGCTCTAAGCTCGTGGCTCATGTAAAGTGTTCATTACATCAGACTGTTGTGCCGCAGGAAAGAATTTATGGGCGAGAGCAAGTGCCTCAGTATTACCCAAAGTTGTTGGTGGGACACGTGTACCCCTTGTCCCCTCTGGTGGCTGGTTCATTCCTGCAGTTTCCTGTGTGGAGGAAGGGCTGTGAGTGCCTGGGTCATTCCTGTGGCACTGCAGATCCTGGATTCAGGACTCTTTACAAGGTGATGTTTTCAGGCAGGCTTGGAAACCAGAAAGGACTCATGAAGTTAGCTCATGTGACTAGAGAGCTGAATGAGATTATCCTAAACATGTCACTGGATTTTTAGGAAATGGGTTAATCTAATTCTTCATTCGCTGAGCCCCCTGCAAACTGAGAGCTCGTGTTTAGCTCCTTGTCTCAGAGGTGAGGTGCAGCCTGTTGATCACACACACCATGTGGGTCTAATTGGTGACCATATTCTGGATCACAGACTAACTTTTTAGCCGTCTTTTCACAAGCCAGAGCAGATACCCAAGGCAGTTTACCAACAGAGGAATCAGCAATGGAGTACCTACAGTTTCCTTATCTTTTAAATACTTGTATGCTACCCTGGGCCAGAGCACAGAGAAAGTTGTTTTAAGAAGCTCAATGAAGGTAATGAGTTTAATTCCAAGAGAGGTTTCTTAAAACTTGATGGCAGATCAAGGCCAGGAATAAGTTTCCATGCTACTCCTATAATTCCCTTTTCCTACAGCCTTGTACAATGCAGTTAATGATCCACCTGTCAGGACCAAATATTTCCTCAGGCATCAAGAAAATACATCACTTCACCACTGGAGCTCACCTGCCCCAAAGTTGTTCACTGCCATCGTTTTCCATTTGCACTTTTCATGTCAAACTATTGTGCCAAAATTGACAGGCATGGCAAAGCCGGGAAGCTGTACACATTGTCTTGGCTGATGATAATCACAGCATCTAATCCTTTCAAAAGTATAAAATTCTGGTCCCCCATAGTCTCTTTGGAGCCACATGAGGCCTGATACTCGTTAAAATTTTTTTTCGACTTATCTTTTTCCTCGTGTTTGAACAAATGTTGAGCCTGGGAGATCCTCTCAGAGTTTGTGATCTTCCTCCTGCAAAACCCATGTCTTTGTTCAGCAGTACGTGGAGTGGTGGTAGACATAGATGCTTTGTATTCTGAGACAGTGCTTAAAACTAGACTTTTCCCTTCAAAATCTGATACATGGGTCAAAGGGGCGACTGATCACGTGGTTTCATCTGCACACTCCTGACAGCTCCCATCCTCTTCTGCATATTCATCGCTGCCTCTTTCACTGCAAAATGATGTATTTGAAAGTCTAGTCCACATCTGACCACTTTGGGGACTGATTTATAATAGCAGAGAGGTTTTTTTCCAAATTGTATTAATCTTTACATATTGAACGAGGCCCTGGGCTATAGCACGTCGGTTTTGGGGTTGCATGCTTCTGGTTTTTGCAGGAATATTATGGTAGTTTTTAGTAAAGATTGATTTAATCAGACAAAATCTCCCAACCTAGAATCAAATTCTAATTTAGCAAACCAAATCCACTCTGCAAAGCACGTAAGCTTGTGGTTTACGGCAAGGCAGTGCTTAAATTGCCATAGGGTCAAGAAGGTTTGAAGGATTTTCTTACGGAACTCCCCTGAACTGGGTAGGGAAAGTGGGAAAGGAAACCTCTGGTGCTTTTCACACCACAGGCTGGTCACTTAGGTACAGTGAAAGCAGTTGTGAGAACTATGGTGGACAAAAGCAGGCTGGCTTCTTGTCTCTTATTGTAGAGTGCAGTATTGGTCGTGAAATCTTGACAGAACTGCCCCAACAGCTTTACTGCACGCAGTGGATCTGAGCCCTTCTCAAGTAACTTCATTACTCCTACAGAAGGTACTTAGCCAGGGTTGAGATTTCTTCTCCAGAGCAAATAGGGTAGCTAGGTGGAAAAAACCCCTTCCAGCCTCAGACACAGGCAGAACTCACCCTGTGATCACTAATTTGCATCCACAGGAGAGCTCTTAGCCCACAGTGAGAGCAAAGTGATCTGCTAGTTTAACTTCCTTTGAGGAGAGGCTCAATTAATCCAGGTTTCCTCAGCCTGAGATCATTCACAGGGGCAACTATTATGGGTCAGCTGTTAGGCTGAAACTTGTCACCCTCCAGGACCTTTGCCCATGTTTCCAAGCCCTCAGATTTGCTGCAGGTGGACGGGCAGCTTTGATATTTACTTTTCTGTATCACTGTTTGACCCTTCATGGAGGGGAGATTCTGAATTTGACAACAACACTCAGCAAGGGTGTGAATTTCCAAGTTTTACGCTCATATGTGCTGTTTGAAATTCATCCTGCTGTTGGTTGGTTACATAAGGCTTTCCAGGGAGGGAACAGGAGTGTTACCTTGACGTTCCCACAGTGAACCCACACAGCATGAGCTGCAAACTGTGACTGCTCGCTGTGTACAGCTCACAAACAATCTGCAGACTGATTATGATTCACCGAAAAAATCTGCAAATAATTTTAGATGAAGAGTCCAATCAAGAATCTATTTGCAGACAATTCACAAACACAAAAAGAAGTGAGATTCATTGGATAAATTATGCACTATGAATTATTCATCTGGCTCTAGTTAATGAGGTAAATGGTACTATCAGTGTTTAAAGTTAAGCTCATTTGTATATATTGGGCAGATCAAGGCTGAAGTAAGAGCTGAGGTTTTGGGGGAATAACCTAGGCTTCACAGAGTTCAGCAGAAGAACTGCTAACTATGTGCACAGCCAGGATATCATTCCTTCAGTTTGAACACAATGGCTTGTCCATGCTCTTGAATCAGAGGAGCAGGAGAAGGTATTCCTAATTCCGGGTTTGGATCTCTACATTAGATACCATTCTGTGGGGCTTGCAATCAATGCAGAATGCATAAGGAAGGAAGGGAAGCTTGGGGTGGTTTCTGTAAAGGTTTTGTGATATTTTTAATTTGGGGATTGACACGACCTGGAAATCTTGGATCTTGATGGATTTTTTCTTTTTCCCCAAAAATTAAGTGATATTCCATATATGTTACAGTATGGAAAAGTTCTATTGAAGGAAGAATCATGAAAATTTGATTCTCTTCTAAATAATTCCTGTTTAAGTGATCCTACTTTGACCAACATCTTAAGACTTTCATACACAGATTTTAGACCACCAAAGCAACAGCAAAGCACATGCTTGACTTTATCCATATGAGTAACTCTACTGAAATAGCAGAGAATATTTCTATGACCAAATGTATATGAAAGCCTAAATCCATTCAGAAAATCCAAGGTTTAGTTTTAGCCACTCAGAGATTTAATCAGAATTAAATGAGAGGCTGAGTGGACATTAACTTCTTCCAAAACATTTTTGTTTAAGAGTCTCAAGGTGGATTTAATTCTTTCATTTAATCATGTAAGTTTGACAGTTTGCACTTATAATATTCTGGAACCTAAAGCAAAAGAATTTGGAGAATTCTTCATGGAAGTGATTGTTACTTTACTGGAAAAACCCTTAATTTCAAATCTAGATTTCTTTTGTATTTTCAGATTTTGAAATTTTTAAAACTGATTCCTATGGGTTCTAGGGACTTGACATTTTTTACACGAAATGACATTGTCAAGAAACATTTTTTTGACATTGCTACAATAAATCTTTAGCAGGTAATGCTTGAAATTACAGGCCACAAATCTCGGTAAGTGCTATTTACTAACATGATAATTGTGGAACATTCAATGATGTGTTAAGTACCATGGAGTGGCAGTATAATTACAGTACATGGCACGTTACAATATAAATATAAAGTAAATACATGATTATTTCTGGCTTAGGTCACATGGTAAATACTAAGTGCAATTACAGCACCAAGTAATCTGCAGGAACGTGTAATTACTCTTGGGCTCAATTCATTTACAAATCCTTGTCCAGCTTTTCACACCGTATGGGTTGTGGAAATGGTGGAAAACAGATTATTCATGGCTGCAGTGGCCTCCTTATTACCACAGCCAAACGTCATATACGGATGATGGCTCTTCTGCCCCCTCCCCTGTCCCAGAGGATGGAGGTGAAGATTGGCGTTAAATGGGCAGCACTATGTAGCCAGATGTCCATGGCAAGCTGGGCCAAGAGCTCTCCAGCTCATTTGATGAACTCAGCTGATGCTATCTAATAGTTTCATCTTAACAGTTTTGCTTTGGCGAGATAATTTCACCCCATTTTTGGGTTATCCATCAGCAGTGTGGACTCTGCCTTAGGCTGCATCCTGGAAATATAAGGCTATGGCTGAGTGCTACTCATCACCAAGGCTGCTCCAGGAACCTGCCATTTTGTAATCTCTACTTGGATCCCTCTGCTCTGTTAGCTGATGGGCTGAGAGGGATGGTTTGGATAACACAGCCAACAACTCCGCAGGTTCAAGAGAAGAGATGGCAGTGGAAGCAACCAGGACATATGGAAATTGTGTACACCTAATGGAGAGCAGATATTTGATTCAGATGGTGTGAAATAGTCAGTCTACAGATAGCCACAGTGTGTGATAATTGGAGAAAAGTCTATCAGAGAAAAAAATTAGGAGAAAAACAATTTAAAGCCACCAGAGCATCTTTCTGTTTATCCAGCCAAGAGGATAACATGGTGCCTTAGACATCTCCTGCTGCCTCTTGTCCGAAGAAGGTGAACCCCAATGTATTTTGCTAGGAGAGGCTATCAGTATTAATCTTACAGTCTGTCAACAGGACCTGAACCTGGGACCTTCACTGTTAAAGCCCAGATCCCCCGAGATAACATTAACAGCTGCAGCTGTTTGCCATTAGCCAGCCCTGCTCTCCAAGGATTGCTTCTGGGGTAGCTGGGATTTTGGCCTGTTTCTTTTAGGGTCAGCTGCAAAGCATTTGAAGCAGAGACAGGAGGTGGGGCACCAAGCTGGACACAGCAAGAAGCTGCCATGGTCTGTGCTGCTTTGGAACACACAGGAAGGGCTGTCTCCCAAGCTGAGGCAGATGATGTTTGATAGGGTCTGATGAAAAGAAAACTTCCAGAACTCAGGATGGGCACCTCCTGAAAATTTGAAATGCTTGTGACACTTGGGAGTGGGAATATCCCAGTGAAGAAGTAGGCACAGGTCAGGTAAAGGGCAGTGTGACTCTGGAGAGACTGGGTATAGCTTAGAGGAGACACCTCTGCATTTTGGCTGAGCTAAACTGATGTTCCTTGTCTGAAAACTGCTTTCCTTTCCTCAGCAGGCCGAACACGACTTCCAGACCTGGGAAGGTGGATCAGCCCAAGGCACAGCAAGCAGCCCACGCTGCCTTTCTCTGTCATGGTCTCCTCATGCTTCCCTCTCCCAGCAAGGGGAAGGGCTGCCCTGATGAGCCAAAATACTGGGGCAGAGATGAAAGGATGTGATCTCTCAGCATTTTTGTTTTATCCCTCTATACTCCCATCTGTTTTGCTTTTCTTTTGGCTCGTTCAGTCTTACTTGGTTCAGTTTTTCTTGCAGTTTCCCTTGGCCAGAACAGAGGGAGAAATAACAAATGGCCTGAAGAAATATTTCCAGTTGTGTGGCACACACTGTAGTGCACAGGGATAGTTAAACAGGGCCTTGGGGCTAAAACAGGGGAAAAATAAGAGAAACACAATGATTCTGATTTAGCATCAAAATGCATCTGTGTCTTCCCAGTAAAACCATTGAAAACTGAGGTTCCCAAAACTTTGCATAATGCCTACAAAAAGGTGTCAGTTTAAAATTCCTGCCTTGCAGTAGGCTGGAATATATAATTGTAAATTAAATGATTATGGTGTCAAGAGAAACTCCAAAGCAAGAACCTTCTTATTTGTTGCACACCATTTGCTTATCATAAAATATGAAACACACTTAGTCTGTGCAGCAGCCTTGAGAAATCACTATAAAAATCTGTCATTGCCAGCAAAGGCTCTTGCTTACTCCAGCCACAGATAAGGCAGTAATGAAGACATGAATTACATGTTACCTAACTCAAGAGAAAAGTTTCTTGCCCTAGTTCAGCAGACTAGTATAATTTTTAAGATACTGTGTCTAATCCTGAGTGTCTGAATACTCTCAGGTTGTTTAGAATCAATTGGCTTAAATCTTGTGTAATGAAAGTGTATTTGCCAAATAGGTTCGAGCTCCATTGCCATGCAAATTAACATTTACAGGGACAAATTTCTAAGTCCTTCCTCTCTTTGTTACTTCCAAGATGTTATGGATACAATTTTGCACTTGCAGTTATGTGTGGGTGCAGTTCGTGTCATTTAAACTTCTAATTACAGCATTTGATTGCACCCACGTATCTTATCAACTAGTTAGACACGTCAGTGACACGCACCAAAACTGCAAATAACTGGGGGTACAAAATTGCACCAGCAATTATTCGCACCCACTGAAGGCGAGGATGAGTATAAAGCAGGCCATTAAACTGTTTAAAATACTTTTCTTACAGTAATATAAACCACTGCTATGGGGCTATTACCTGCGGGAACGTAGAACAAACATTAGGCTGAATTTTGAGCAGCAGCTGGGTTGGCTTTGTAGCATGAATCTAACCAAGGTTCCCTTTGTGGGTGCAAAGTGTGTCAGCCAGGTCTGAGTTTACTTACCTGGCTTCCTCCCTCAGCTCTGCTCAGAATCCCGATAGTAACAGCACAAAACTCTTCCTTGAGTCCAGCTGAAGCCAAATGTGATGCCTACACTGCACCCCTTAGAAAATGTGCTCTGGCAGTGTCTGAGTAAACACCACAAATTCTCTGTGAGTACAGACTGATTTTTTAAACAGCCTGGGGGCTTCTCTTAGCAGCCAGAGGAGATATGTTGATTGGGTTCATACTCATATTTAAATTTAAGCTTGCAAGTGTTCTGCTGAAAAAGGGTGTAAATGGAGTGAGGATGATTTAGACAGAAAGAAAATAAAGCTCTACTCAAAATAACAGAAAGCAACTTCATGGCCTGCCTATTATTAATCCAAATAACAAATTGTAGTCATCTTTAGGACACATCCTCTTGCCTCGGTCTCTGGGATCTTGCCATTATTTCCTGAAACTCTCAAGAGATGTCACCAGCACCATGGCAAAACGTAGAGATTGCTGTGTGATTGTCCTACAACTCTGTGTTAGTCCAAGCCTCTGGCACTTGGATTAGAGACTGATCCTCCTGTGGTGCAGTAAGGAAGGATGGTCCCTGTCTCAGAAACCTTCCAGGTGGGTTCCATTCCCTGTGGCAGGTATGGGACACACAAACATCATTTGCTCTCATAGATTCATGAGTAGCTGAAGGTAGTAGAGTTGCTAAGAGCAGCTGAAATGCTGGTGGTTACGTTTCTTGTAGATCATTGTGACACTCTAGCTGTTTTAATGTCTCTTTTTAAAAAAATAGTTGTCTTTTAAATGCTAAACATCCTTACTCAGAAATGGTGTACTTTTTACCAAGGATGTTTTCCCATTTGGACTGTAGTCTCCCACAACAACCTAGGTCTTCAGATAATATTTTTTTCCCTATGACAAACACTTGCAATTATTCAGGATTAGAGTTGAGCTTTCTCAAGCAGCTGGGAACATTATGGGAGCTGAGCTGGAGTGGGGTTGCTTTTAGAAAGGAGCCCTCTCAAAAGTGGAAGACAGTAGGGAGCACAAATATTTCCATCCACACAGACAGCAGTGGTGATGGAGAGGTCCTGCCTCGGAGCTGTATGGATATTAGCTTCTTGAAGTCTGGCCCTGATAGAAAACCTGGGAGGATTGTCTTCTGTTCTCATTTACCCTGGGGTAAATCCAGAGCAAACTCAATGATCCAAATGGAGATAGTCCAGATTTCTGCTGGCCTAAATGAGAACATTATTTTCATATACTGGTAGGGAATTCTGCCTTCTTTAATACCATACTTTTAAATTTTGCTGCCACCACGGGACACTGAAGCTTTATTTTTTGGCTTATATTCTACCCATGAAAGAATTAATTGTTTCAGCTTCCTAGAAATCATTGTATGATTCAAGTTACTCTTTCTTCATGGCTTATTCAAAAGTTGGGCTTAGTTTCCACCACAACCGTTCCCTACTCTAAAACATTATTTATATCCATAAACCACTGCAGGTTGGGAACAGCCAATGAAGAAGTAAAATAAACACAGCATTGCCTTTTAGCTGGAGTTGTACTCTGCTCCCCAGAAGGGATAACATTTATAAATTAAACACATGTTTAATTAACTTTCTGTCTTTGCACAGGATTGTGAGGGTGGGCACAGTCACACTGATTTGAAGATGCCAGGTGCTCACGTGACTCTTTCACAAAAGATACAAACCAGTAAAATAAATCATGGTTTAAAAAACTAAGGGCTGGGTTTAGGGCTCTGCCAGTGCTGGCCCAAAGATGTAAGAGCCACACTGAAGTAATTTCAAAGGAGTGAAATCAGAACCTGGTACCCAAAGTGAGTATTTCTGGGTTTTACATGGGAATTTTTTCTTTTTTTTCCCCAGAGGAAAACAGTAATATACGTCCTGGGATTTGGAAGGTGGTTTGCATATACTTTACCAACCTGCAGTCTGCAATCACACAGAGTTATCCTTAACCTGTCATCTCAGTGAGTGACATTGCTGTAGTCAGAACCTCATTTCTCCCTGTTGTGAGAGAGAGAGAGGAAATTCTCCTTTGCTTTGATAACATGCTGTATCCCAGTTGAAAGGCATCCTCCTGGGGAGACCCTGTTTGTATGAGGAGGAAGTTCAGTAACCACTTGTAGCCTGAAATTAATAGTCAGAGTAAGATCAGTCAAAGAGGGTAGCAGTCCCTTTTGAAATGAAGTTAATTAACGACATTAATGAAAGTTTTGGTTCCTTTTGAGAAGAAGAGCTCTGGCTCAATCACAAGGCGTGAGTGTTTGATGCAAGAAGCCTGGAGCACGTTTCTGGGTCTGTCACAGTAGGTTTGTGTGAGATGTTCAGACTGATTCCTGTGGCCTTTAAACTCCAAGTCTACCAGCTCTGCCTGTGCTGGGAACACTTTCCAGAACATCTGTGCTGTGGATAACACCATTGGAATGACCAATGGTATTTCTAGTGGCAAAAGAAAAGGCCTGCTATCTACAGGTCACCATTTTTGTTGCTATGCCTGTTACAGCTGCTTGGAGCTCACAGTGCATGGACCCTCCAGCTTTTGCTAACCCCATGTGGGCAACCGGAGCTAGCAAGGGAGGAGGCACAGAGCTTTGCCTGATGTGGATGAGGCACGAATACTTTCAGAATCTCACTGGAGAGGTCTGCAGATGAAGATTAATGCTTACAGAAGTGTCACCCTCAGTTTTCTGACTGATCCAGAGCTGATGTCCACCTGGCAAAACTCTGTTATGAAGGTGGGCTGACAACACTGCCCAGAATCCCTGGTCCCTGGCATGGCTTCATTCCTCCACACTCACTTGTGACTGCACTGGTATCAGCAGGCATCAGCTTGGAAAAGTGTTTGGCACTGCCTGGGAGCTCTGGCAGGATGGGTGTCCATGCTTTTTATATAAAACCACAGTGGTGCCTGGGAATCAGGGAAAACACCTGGGTCCTGGTCCTCAAGGCTAGGGAGGGGCCCAGCACTGAAGGGAAGGAGAAAGGCTGGTCGTTGGTGAGGGGGATTTACTCTTTGGGAGGAGTTCAATCCTGCCCTGATATCCACTTGGAGGGAGAGAACTTTCTACTTTTAGGCCTTCTTTGTTTAGATTTAAGAGAAAACCCAGATGTGCATTTCTCCTTAGTTTTTGTTGCAGTAACCTGGCAGGACACAAGTCCAACCTTGCTTAAATGACCTCTGTCACTGGGCAGACACCTGGCTACAGTTCCTGGCTTTACTGAAGGATATTTAACAAAGATTTTCCCTTTTCAGTGTTTCAGTTTCCTTTCTCCTTCCCATTACAATGCTGCTGTATTACTAAGACTTTGAGGAGCATCTAACTGCTCCCACCGGGAGAACCCCACTGTCAGCTGAATGTCCCAGCCTCCCTGGTGAATCAGATGCATGGAATATAAAAGGCTGCACTGCAGGGCACTGGGATGGGGCATTGGTAACCCAGCCACGAGGGCAGGTAGGGAAACCACCAAATAAATTGCTTTGCAATGCACGGTGCACATGTGTGTGTAAAGGACGTGTTAATTCTAACTCCATTTTGTGTTTCTTCTCCCTAGTGAGCATTGCTGACGTCCGATTCGTGTTTCTCGCTTGCTATTTCCAAGGAGTTATCAAGTTTAAGTGCTGTCTTTTTCTGTCTTACAAGAAGGGGATGCTTGAGCCTGCTGATTAAACACATCCCTTGCTTTTCCCTGTTCAGGCACAAATTTCCAGACTCAAACTCTGAATGTAATTTCTATTCCTCCCACACCATGTGCGTGTTGCGGAATTTTACTGTCACATTCCAAATCTTGCAGTAAAAACTTTTGAAAGTTATTAACAGACAGGATGGGTACTTCAGCTTTATAGCTCAGCTTTGACTGCTCTAGACTTTTGGATCAGTATGGGCTCTTTATTTTGTTTATTTTGATGTTTGTTGGGTTTTTTTTAAATGAGAGTTTTCAGCCCTTGGAGATCCAGAGAAAAATGGGTTGAGACACGATTGCATGGATCAGTCACAGTTCCTTGCACCGTGCTATCAATCAAGGTAAAACACAACATCCTAGGTGACCTTGTAGAAGTTTATATACCAAAACGGATAAGCGTGTCACTTGGGTGAAAAATGGCCACCAAAAAGGTACTGAAACTATCTGATCTTATTACAGTGTGTTGAGTAAACTGTCTATTATGGTGTCTGTATTGCTTTGCTATTGCACACGTGGACATGGACATGACACAGTGCATCACACACATTATTTCTAATTTGGGAAACATCAACGGGGAAGCCATTATGTGCAGGGCAGGACTTGCAGCGTGCGTGCCTGTGAGCAGAGGAATGATTGAGGATGATTTGCAGAGGACCTTTTAAAGGCTTAAAATGATTCTCGGGGTCAGGCTGTGAACTTCATTCTCCAGGAGATCCAACGCCGTTCACTGGTTACTCATGGGAATGCTCTCCAGTGGGAGTGGGTGGTGCACAGTCTCGCTGTAAAAGCTTGTTTCCCTGGATTTCTCGCCGCCAAGCAACACTGATAATTATAGTCACCCGCAGGTTGGAGACATGCAAAACGAGACACTTGGGAGCCCTCCCTGGAGTAACTGTACTCCAGGAGTTCCAGTTCCTCCTATTCTGAATATGGGCTTCAGGATGCTTTCCTGCCTCCCGCATTCAGTCCGGACAATGGATTTTCTTTTTCAAGACGTGGCTCTGGAACTGTCTGATTTACAAGTGATGGGTAAGGGAAGGTGGGAAACAGAGGTTTAGCCCTCAGTAACATGCCCTACTGTGTGACCCAAAAACATGGAGTATGCCACCACGGCACCAGCACACCCCTTGCAACCTGTTTGTGTCCCACCATAGTGAAATTGCTCTGAGGTTTCTTTATGAAGAATGACAGGCAATTTCTATCTTCAGTGGGCTGAATGTTGTCAGGGATTGCCTCTGTCTGGAGTACACAGGGCAACTAATGTGACCCTCTTCAGGCCACACTCCGATGCTTCATGGCTCTCATAGACCCTGAACAGGTCACACCTGATGCACACAAGGACCCCTCTGCCAAAATCAGCGAGAAAGAATAAAACCATGAGTTGTTCTTTTCTCACCTGCATTTCAAATGTGTGCAAGAACTGAGTATTCTGGACCTGATAAAATGAACTTCTGCATTCAGAATGGTGGGAAAACAGGATGTTTGGGAAGCCACTGTGTCCCTGAGGCAGTGGACAGAGAGCAGAACTGCACCAGCAGTACCTGCATAGCCACATCCCAGAGTAACTGAGTTGGGAAATTTGAACACCATCAGGAGAAGAATTCTGCCAAGTGTCTCATTGATGACAACCCTCTGATGATTCTTTTCCACTCAGAACAGTAGGAAGTACTTTGTAGACAGTGCTGGGGCACTTCTGAGGAAGTGGCAGAGCTGAAACTCCTCCAGACAAGGCTGCAGAGAGCAGCAACTCAAAAGCTGATCCATGGGGAGGAACCTTTATTCAGTTCTTCCACTGGGGATGGATCTCTTGGGTCTACCGTGCCCTGTAGAGATGGGTTTGGATTTGGAGTCACAGGGTGGAAGTATCCAGGGGATCACATGGCCCTGTTGGTTTCTCAAGACTGGAAGAACACTAATGTAAAGAATGCTGCCAGGACATCCTGGAGTCAGGGTTTTCAGATGAGATCACATTGCTGATCTGTTCAATGCTGGGCTCCTAACTTGACTCCACTTTTCCACCTCCTACCGCTGTTTTGAGCCAAAAAATGTTCCATTTCTTTTAACTCCTTGCACGTAGTACTTAGGCACAAGAAAATATTGCACATCTACTGAAAAGAAGTATTTTTCTGGACTTGCACTGAGGTTGCTGATGTTTTTCTACCCTTCTAGTGAATATATTCAGCCATTCTGAGCCTTTGGGCTGAAGTCACTGGCCACCCCAACCCTGTCCTTCCCAGAACAGCAACCATTCAGCTGCACGAGTTATTGGAGAGTAGTTGGGGAGCAGATGGAAACCTTGTGCAAATCCCCAGCTATGCTCCTGCCTGAGCTTTGGGCCAGAATCAAATCCTGTATTTGAGCAGCCTTCTGGCTGTGGAGGTGGCATAGACAAGAAGCCGTGTAACTCAGCTCACAAAGCCAGAAGGCAAAAGTGGGATAGATTTCCTCACTTCCCCTTGGAAACCTCCACATTTCTCTTCCCTTTATTCCTCTTCTCCTTTGTGAATTCTCTGCTCTCATCTCCCTCCACAAGAGTCCTGTGTGACAAAGGGGGGAATATCTTTGATATCTTCCTTTCCATCAGGCTGCAGATATGATGAGAGGGAGATTCACCACAGTCTCAATTCACTCATCAAACTTCAGGCGCTTCACCAAGGCTCCAAAATTAGAAGCCTCATTGTACTGACTTACTGCTGTTTGTGCCAGCAGCATCTTGAGAAATGGAGAAATACTGGCATCTTGAGAGAATGATTCACCCTCCTCAGATGTGAATCCCTCTCCTGAGGTGTCTCTCTCTTCTCTGTGACTGTAGCTGGTGCCCAGATAACGACAATCCTAACTTCAGTGTCTCTGCCTGCTATCAGGTGGGATCCATCTGAGCCGAAATGCCAGATAAGCAAAACAGCTTGTCAGAAGTAAGGTGGGGAATATGAACAACAAGGCTGATTTGGCCTTTACTGTGAGAGGAATAAAAGTTATGAGAAGCCTTTAAATCTGTTTCTGGGATGATATTTTCTTTTTTTTTTTTCTTTTTTTTTTTTCCCCCTATCCTCTTAAAACAACCTTCTGGTAATCCTCTTTGAGCGAGAGCAATGGCAGTTTTTTAGTGGTCCCCTTTCAGGACAGTCAAGGAAAAGCACTCCCACTCTTCCCTACTGCTGACAGATGATGTGTCCAGTGAAGAAATCAAAACTAGTCCCACTCCCCCACCTCAAAACTAAACAAAACAAAACAAAAACCAACCAACCAACCAAAAAACCCACTCCCAACCCCCAAAATCTTAAACCCCTCCAACCCCTACCAGTAAATAAAGTTTAAAATAAATAGTTTCTGCTTTTCAGGAAAGGGATGTAATAGGAAATATAAAACCTCTTGAATGACAAACCTATATCTAGCCTGCTAGCAGGTACTACTTTCCCAAAATATTGATGCTTTTAAGCCTTAATCCATCTGTCAGAGCTGATAGGATATTTTTAAAAGGAAAACACTGCTTCAGGCTGTTGGGGGGAAAATGGAACAGAGTATGTTAGCAAGATGTGTTACCTGTCTTCTGACAGCTAATGTATCTTCCTTCACGTCACTGCGTCTTTTTCCTCCTCTGGTACCAGATCAAAACAGAATCATTACGGATGGCCCCAAAAGACAGCTTGGTAAACACGGAAGATAAATTAAGTTCTACATTCACCTGGTGGGATCTCGGCACAGAAAACTCAGCACAGAGTCTGAGTGGGGTCCAGGTACCTCTGCTCCACGGTTGTGTCTGGAGCCAGTGGGGATGGCAGGACCTTACACTGGATAAGGAGTTTTCTTCCTTATTTGTCACAGTTCACTCTTCCCTTTTTGCTAAGGCTCTTCTGCTCATGTGCATGGTCAGATGATTTGATTTTCAAAAGCCACTTAAGCCATTTAAAGCAGAACTGATGAGCCTCTTGGGTTAAGGCACCATCCACACAGAGTTATGGTCAGATGAAAGCAAAAAATCAAATAGAAAAGATGGGTTGGAAGAAGCAAAGGGGATGAACATGGGTTTGCAGCTGAAAGAGGGAGAAGAGGACACACTATCAAGGCAACTTAGAAACTGTCTTCTGGTAACTAAAGAATAGAGAAGTAAATGTTCTTTTGAAAAACCCCAACATTTACTTGTCTGGCGGCAGTACAGTGTGAAACCTTGCAAATAAATGATTCAGAAGAGGACAACGTGAATTTAGCCACCCAGATAATGGGTTTGCATTGTTTTCTTGCATTGAGGAAGAAACAGGATATGCCATCAGAAGTGATGATTCTGTTTTCAGCAGAAGTCGCCCTCAGTATCTTCTTACAGAGAAGAGTTTTCAGCTGAGCTTTTCATTAGCCACCTGCACAAGTTTTTCAAGCAATTCATGCTCTGTGATTTGTTCTGCTGCCTGCTTGAGGGCATGGTCCCAGGTCAGTCATGTGAGACACAGGAAAAGCAAATGGTCCCTCAATGAGATATAAAGAAAATGCCTGACTTGCTTCCACCCAGGAGAATTGAACTGTGGCCCCACAGGTCACCTGCTGCAGTAGGACTTGTGTGTTTGGGTTCACTTTCCAGCTCCATTACAGATGTCTTCTGTAGTCCTAAGAGACTTACTTTGGAGCGTTTCTAGAAATCTATGCTATTTAGTAGATAAACTGATTTTATCAGTCTCTTCTGGCCTTAAATTCTGTGCCTTGGCTTCACATGCTCATATTCCTTTTTTTAAAACCTCCCTTGGGCTGCACTATAGGATAACACACAGCCATCCTCAAGCTGGATTGACTTTACCTTTATGGATATGATCAAAATTTTTAGCAGGAGTAAATCACTACTGCTCCTCTGTAGGGAGTAATGTAAAAGGTCTTACTCATTTAAATATGTGCAAATCAAGGGTAGTTTAACACAAGTTAAGTAAAGAATTATACTAGTAGAGGAGCAAACACAGAGAAAAAGGAAAGCAAAGAATGGGTTTTATTGCCAATACACAATGGTATGATGATGCTAAAAGTGGACTTATTTCTAGCCATGTCCCCTTTATGATGTTATTTTCACCTCTGCAGAACACACATAAACCTGTAGCAGTTCAGGAAGGTCCCTTTCACATCCAATTGTCACTGCATTACAAAGTGCTTTAGGATGTAAGAAGGCAGGAAATCCCTTCACTGGGAAGTCTTTCCCTTACATCCTGACCCTTGTCACACTTTCTTGGAGGCTGCTGGTCCTCCATCTCCTTCCCAGAGGCCTCCTACAAACACTCACCAGCCCAGCTATCCTGCTGCCTTCCTGCTCTCCACTGCCAATGAAACTTCTGTGTGGTCGATGTTTTCCCATCAGACTCTCTCATATTCCTGAGCTGCTGTTGGAAAATAGCCATGATAAATTCTGCCACTAATATACTGCCACCTGGTCTCCGAAAACTCTTTTGGTATCTGGTTTTCTTGTAATGTATGTGACTTTTTTTCCTGATTCTCCTCTTTCTTCCAGCTTTTCATGGGCCCTTAAATACTTTTCTTATCCCTTTTTCTACTCTGTGACAAGTTTCCTAGTTTCTGGGGCAATAAATTAACAATGCAAAACCTCCAATACTGGATGTCAAGTGACTTATTTTTTTTCCCCTTCCAGCCTCAGTGACCTAAAAAAAAGCTCCTATGAAGGCTACAATTCCTGCTAGAAATGCAAAATTATTTTAAGCAGCAGGACATATTGGCCTCTGATTGTGGCTGTGATGCTTATACACACATGAACACAATGATGTCCTGGAGACTGTTCCTTGTGGCTATTCAAGTTAATCACAACCACAGCACAAATGGTACAATACTGCAGGAGAAGTTATTTTTTTAAAGACATTTTCAGGATGAAGTCTTAAGAAAATTCTTGGTAACCGTAGGAAGATCCTATCTGATAAGGGTCGTGTTGTCATTGCTGTTTTGTGCTAAATGGAATGGCCATACAGGAAGCTATACTGAATTGTAGACTTGGGAGGCTTAAAATCCACAATAGAAAATCCCTGAAAGTATTCAACTAGTTAGAGGGAGATGGAAAAGAGTGGGTTAGAGCTCAGGAAGAAATGGAGCCTTCTGCACTTCAGTCCACTGTCTCCTTGGCACATACATAAACAAATTTTTAAAAAAACTCAACACTGAACGATCTTTTAAAAAGAGGAAAGGTTTATGGGTAAGTGGTATTTTGTCCTCCAATTTTTTTCTTAATGAGGTCAGAACATGTTTAAAAATATTTCCTGAGGTATCTTGCTTAATGTGTAGCGCATGTGTTTACATCAGAGAATGGTCAATGAATTCTACAGTTCTCCATCTCTCTGTGGTTTTTAGCTTGTTTAGAGACATGGACAGTTCCCATAAATACTGTGCCTTTTGGGCTGACTCCATGCCAGACATACTCACATATTTTGGTTTCCATGCTGTATCACCTTGAAAAGCTCAGCCTTGAGCGCTGTCCCCAGGTCACCCCTAGCCTTGCCCTGGAGAAAGGCAGAGAGCAGCAGCACTGGCCATTGGGAGACATCAGGTCTCCTGCTTGTTGCCGATTTTCTGTAGCAAACTGCTCACCATCACTCATATTTTCTGTCTTGCTTTTCTTGTCTTTGGGCAAATTCAGTCTTTAAGACGTAGATTAATTCCTATGGAGACCATAAATTCATCAGGACAGGGCTGGGGTCTCACTGTCCAAATACACTGGACTTAAAACTACTGGTACTTGCCAAGAGCTGGGCTGCAGAACCAGGGAGTGCCTTGAACCAACTTGTACTCCTTTTTCCTAGTGTCTCTGTCTGCCTTCCTACAGCCCCTTTGGGATTTGACCACACAGAGTGCGTGCGCTTAATTAAAATTAGTTTAAGAACAGAAGCAGTTGAAAAGATGCGAAAGATGCTGGGGACACAGCTGGCAAATGCAGAGCCTCAAGTTAAACTGAATTTAAAAAAATAGGTTTAAATCCACCGAGAGTATCTACACAAGGGTTTCTACCAGTTTAAGTTAATTGGTTTAAAAGAATGCTTTTAATTAATCCTGTGTGTTCCTGTAGGTGGCTGAGACCTTCCTTGGAGGTAGAAGAAAGAAGCCGGCGTTCTCAGATGGGGCTGATGGCAGGAAGAAGCATTTTTAGTCACCCGTGTCCTCCTCCCATGGGAGCCCAGCCGCTGTGCCAGGGATGTTGATTCAGACCCATGAAGTATCATAAAAGTTTTTGTGTCACCTGGGGCAAGCTGCTTAACATTTTACCCATTCCTCTGCCCGAGAAGAAAAGGATAATTACATCTAATTCCCCGGGGTGCCTAAGAATAAATATATAAAGCATTAGGAGGGGACAAGATGCTGCAGTAATGGGGGCCATGTTAAAAGTACCTCTTCCTTTCTATGAGCTGGTTCTAATGATGTATTTTGCTTTGCAGAGTAGCTGCTGGCCATACATTACTTTTCAGACAATGAAGGCTTTAGATGTGTCACCAGAACGATTACTGCCGAACTTGTGATGTATATTTTTATGAAATTTAAACGTTTATAGTGCCTTGCAAAAATAAAGCCAAAAAAAGAGAGGAAAATTAAAAATCTGCAAACCTTTCACCCCTAACATCTTTCAACAGATCTTGTGGTGTTGGATGGAAAATGAATTTAACAGGATATTACAGTTCTGTTGCAATATTTCTGGTGTACAACAATATTATAGTTGGTGTTAAACTTTATTACTAGCCTTGTGATAAAATTAGTTCAATATCGGCTGCTTTTATAATGTGGTTTTACGATTGCAAACATGGAATAATGTGATAGTACCAAAAAAAAAAAAAAACCACAAACAAACGTAAACCCCCTAAACCCAAAAGCATGGAGTGGAGGGAAGGAACAGAAAGTTACCTAGCAGGAAGGTGCAGGACAAGGGCTGCATTTTAATGTGAGATGCTGTGAAAATGTTCTTCTGGAACGGCTTGAAGGCAGAATCAGCTCTTTGATTATATTATACACAGGCTGATGACTGTCACCGTGAAAAGTGTCAAATGGGGAAGAGGCAGGAAAGCCAGGAAAAAAGGTAACAATTTCATGGCAGTGATTGGTTTGCCCAGAGGAGAATTTAGAGCAACGTCATTGTGCTGTCACTGGCACCCCAAGGAACAGAGGCTTCCAAAATGGGGCTTTTGAGGTTCTTTGTGTTCTTAAATTGGGTGAGCTTAACCTCAGAAGGGTTTAGTACATTAGGGTGGAAATACAAGCCTAAGCAGTGCTGTAACAGCAAAATCGGTGTGTGGTATACAGACACCCAACCTGCAACACTCTGCCATGTTCCATCAGACTTCTCCATGTCACTGTGGTGTTCCCTGTTTCATTTAGAATCATGGAACCTTAGAATCCTTAAGGTTGGAAAAGGACTCCAAGATCACCAAGTCCCATTGTTAACCCAGTACCACTATATTCACCACAAAGCAATGTCCCCAAGTGCCACATCTACATGGCTTTCAAATACCCCCAGGGATGGTGATTCTACCACTTCATTGGGCAGCCTCTTCCAATGCCTGACAACCCTTTCAATGAAGAAATTTTTCCTACTATCCAATCTAAGTCTCACCTGGTGCAACTCATGGACATTTCCTATTGTTCTGTTGCTTCTTACTTGGGAGAAGGGAACGACCCCCACCTGGCTGCACCTTCCTGTCAGGGAACTGTAAGAGAGTGAGAGGGTCTCCCCTTGAGCCTCCTTTTGTCCAGGCTGAGCCCCCCCAGCTCCCTCAGATGCTCCTCAGCAGACTTGTGCTCCAGAACCTTCCCCAGCTCCATTCCCTCCTCTGGACACACTCCAGACCCTCAATGTGCAGTGAGGGACCTTTTTCTTTTAGTGAACTTCTTCAGATATTATATCTTACTTCACGTTTGTGTAGAGCTTGGTGCAACAGGAACTATTCCCTGGTATTATCTGTGGTTTCGAGACCTGCATAAGTCCCTAAAGATCTAGGACTGGATAGCCTAGATCTGAACTGGTACAAACCTGGGCAGCTCTACTGGAGCCAGGCCAAAGCAGACAGAGAAAGAGAGAGGAAAGCTCTGCTAAAAGTGACCGAAAATCTATGTCTGGAAGCAGTGACTTCAGAGATGTGTTTAGGATGGTGTTTCAAAGTATGTTGTAGGTGGTGTCTTGCTGTGTCTCCTTTGGTCTTAGGGATACCCTTCAGGGAACAGCTGGCCCTTGCTGCACCTTGTCATAGAGTACAAGATGAAATCAGAATAATGTCTATCATCTTTTTTTTATCTTTTTTATTTATTTTTTTTTAAAGTAGACATTTTACTTCTTGGGATTATGGCATCGACTGGATGCTGCTTTTTGAAGCAAGGCTGGAGTTACGCAAACTGTTACACAAACAGTTACTGTTGTCTGTGCAGAGCTCTGTGCTGATTTCCAAAGAAATTTCTGCTATAAAACTATTGGGCCAACATGGCTGCAATCTTTGCTCTGCTTCAGCTTGGTCTGTTCTCATGTCGGAGCACATCTCTAGTAAAAAGGAGTGGAAGGTGGAAAGAATCTGGAAAATGTATTGCCTATATGAGCAGTAAATGCAGCCAGCAGAAGCAGCTTTTCCTAGTAAAGAGAGCTGGGAATAGTTAGGAACACTCACTGAAGAGTATAAAATCCGTTGGGCTTCGTTGTAAAGATCTAGCGATACAGATATGTGGTAGTTTCCAGAAGGAAAACACAGCTAATGAAAAGGCATGGCAAAGTTTCAAAACTTGGAGGTGAAGTTGAGACATTCCCAAATTAACAGCTAAGCTGCGAACTGCCTGTGGAAGCCTGGGCTGTGCTAGCACTTTTTTAACCCATCAGGGGCTGAAACCAGGGAATGCTTTGTGCTGGATGCTTGAACTAGATTATCAAACCAGCACAGACCTGGTATGATAACCACTCCTCAGTCCAGAAAGAGAGCAGACCAGCTGTAAGGACCTGCTCAGAAGGACATCGCTACCAGGGTCTGTGTCTAGTGTCTGGTAGTTCTAACAAGCTTCAATCTCACTATGATTGCCTTATTTTGCTGTTCCTGTAGCTCAGACACTTTGCTTTTCTCAGAATCTTCTCAGATGAGTTGGTCCTGAAAGCCTCCTCTCTCTGAGACTGCTCCTCTCCTCCAACAATTCCATGCAGAAGATTGGAGTTTGTGCAGGAATTTTTTGAAGCAGTTTGTTTGGCTCTGAATTGCCAGATTCTCCACAACACTCCATTTTACGTAGCTGAGTTGCACCTCATCGGATGCATTTCAGTGAGTAAGGGGATGGATTGGAGACCGGCATAATTCATTTCGCCATGATCTTAAGGGTCTTTTCCAGTGAAATCGTTCCATGTTTCTATGAGCAACACTTAAAGGAGACCATAACATTGTTGTGGATGATTTGATTAAAAGTAAAAGTGGCTGAAGGGTATGTGAGCATGTAGGTGGGGAGAGTTTAAAATGGCAAACAATTAAATCCTGCAGATAAACTGTCTGCTTAACATCGTAATGGCCTTGGTATTGCCTCCACCCATGTCTGGAATTGGTGGGATGCTTAAACTACACTGAAGAGGGGAAAAAGTTCTTGAAATTGATTGTCCTTTCCCACAGGTATATATTTGATACTCATCAGCAGCACTGTCCACTGCAGAAAGTACAATACAAGCTCGGCCAGAAGGACTAGCTTCACCCTTGGTGACACCGATGGACCCGAGCTGGGTGGCACCACCCCCTGACTGCTCCTGAATGTGCATCCAAGAGCCACCTGCCTCCGTGTCGCAGCTTTTGCCCTCGGGCAGGGTGTCTCCATCTCACTCTGGGCCCTGGGGGCCATCCCTGTCCCCTGCACCACCCTCCCGGAGCAGGAGCAGCTGGCAGCCTGCAGTATGGAGCATGGAGCAGGGCTGCCTTCCCTGGCCCCACATGCAGCCACCCCGGGGTGCCCACCAGATCTCGGCAGAGAGGCCTTTCAGGGGTGATTAGGAGGACAAAGGGCTGTGCCTGACAATTAGAGAGAGGCTGTGGGAGTGTGACAGGCATGACTGGAATTTGGAGCAGATGAGCACTAAAATCACCCATGGCCGCGGCCTCAGCTTTATTTCAGCAGCAAGTTTTAAAGTTGAGGGGCATGTCTTGCTGTTTTGGTTTGTTTGTTTCTTGTTTTTTTTAATGTAGATTTTTTTTTTTCCCAGCTTTCTCAGGCAGTTGAAAGGAAGCTGTGGTACCGAATCACCCCGTGGTGGAGGTGGGAGGTGTTGCAGCATTTAGACCTGGAGTAAAGAACGGTACCCAGAAACAAACTGTAATGAGAGCGTGTCCTTTCAGAGCCAACCATCAGGGAGAGCAAATCAATCACGCCCTGCCCTCCGCTGGGACCAGGGATGATTGATTCAGCTCCTGTCGGCTGCCCATGGGCCGGGATGTGCGCGGACATGAAAGGAGCAGAACAAAGACCCCATTACCGCAGTGGGCAGAGAGAAGGCTCCCCTGCTGCTTGATGCATCTCTCCCTTTCTCAGCCATTGCAGCCTCCCCCTCTTTGTCCTCCTTTCTCCTCTAGTGCTTTGATCCTTTCTGGCCCTGCTTTCCAGCCAGCCTCGCCCCAGTTCCCTTTACCAGTTACTCCCAGTTGTGGTATTTTCTTGTCAGGGAAGTCCCAATACACTCCTGCTGCAACTGCTCTTCCTGGCCTATCCTTGTGGTCAGTCTTTCTTTCCAATCTATTTTTCTTTCCTCAGCCCTGTTCATCTACCCTTGCAGAAGTGATAACAAAACTCAGGCTCAGACAAGTGTCTGCATTTTGGTATTCATTACTGGTGATGCACTGGCCTCCCGGTTCTTGCCTGTGGCTCCTAATGTCTGTTCCTCTCCTTCTGGGATGCTCCCATTTTTCTTTATTTATTTGTCTCAGTTAGGACCATGGAGTTGAGTCACAGAAGTGGAATGGAGCATAGTTATTTTGGTTTGAAAAGAGTTTCTGTCCCTTCCCACTGCACAGAGGAGTGTGAAGGGATGAAAATTTGCCTGTGATTTTTCTTCCCCACACTTCTTGTTTTCACCCACATTATTCATAGTCCCTGGCTCTTCCCCCTCAGGGCTTTTCTGGGCTCCTGTTGCTGAGGCCCCCCAGGAAATTGATGGCTGTAGCTGGCAGTGCCAAGGCATGAGCTAAATGGTGCGAGAGGTGTGGTGCTGCCTGGAGCTGACTCGCTCCTCTGCTGAGTGGCTGACACTGAGTACCTCAGAGATGGACGGTGTGAACCTTCAAGCTGTAGCATTTCAGGTACTCTCTAAGACCAAGGGCCAGTGGGGGGCTTGTCCCAGCTCCAGACATCCCCAGATGTGGCTATTGATGAATATTGAGTCCATCCAGCTGGAGCTCACAGGCTGTGGTGTCTTGGGCACTGCTTTCTCTGGGACTCTCTGACTCCCAGAGGAAGAACAGGAGTGCTCAGAGCTCCAGCAACCCCAGTTCTGCTCTGGTTGGCCTTTGGCTTGTGAAGGCAGATCCTGTTGCTTGTTTTGCCAGGAACAAGCCCTAGAGCTACAAGCATATCTTCATAAGGCCAGGGGAAGTTTTGATACGCCAGGGTACCTGGAGTTCCATAGCTCTTTAATGCTTCCCACACATGTAAAGTGGATCAAAGTAAGGAAGACTGGCTCTTCCTCTGCTGATTCAGGGACAGTCCTCCCTTTAATATGTCCTTTCCCAGCTCTGTTTAATCACCCCTTCATTACTCATTCAGTCTAAAAGAAGTTTCTGGTTGTGCCGAGTGAAGAATTTTTATTTCTCCAATCCATATGCTCGTGCAAGCTCAGCAAAATCCACTGGCACAGAGCAGCTTGGTCAGAATTCTGCAGCTCCAGGGGTAGGCTTTGAGTGTGTTTTTTTCCCCTTTGTCTTTGTGTGGACACATATACACACACAAGGAGAGGGCAAAGGCTAAAACCTCAGAGGGGCTGCTTACAGTTTCATCAATATTTCATGATTAAGAAGGTGACAGAATTCTGCTTTATTTAATAAGAATATTCCCTAGGTAGGTCCTGTTTTCCCAGCCTGCTCCTGTAATTACAAACTGTTTGTGCATTAGCTGAGCAGCTTCAACGGATTGTCCCCCTCTTCAACTGTTTTAAATTAAGGGGCTGACTTTTGCCTTGGTCAGACCCACGCTTTTGCTGGAAACCAGTGACATTTTTCATAGATTATTTTAAATGAATCAGGAAGAGAAGAAAAGAAAGTGTGAGAGAGAAACTGGGTGTGATTGGAGGAGCTGAATTTCACCCTCTCTGAGCACAGCTTTTGAGCATCAGGACATAGTAGTCAAAATGTCAGAAGAGACTCTCTAAATTAGTAATTGTAATCTGAGGGCAGCATAGCCCACCAGCTGGATAAAGGGTGGCCTGCAGAGGTGGGTTTGGAATCATGTTCAGCACTGCCACAGCTCCCTGCAGCAGAAACTGTCATGGGGGATTTCCACAACACAGAGTGCAACGGGCCAGTACCTGGGTGGCCTCTCAGGGGTACCACAAAATACCTTTATGTGAGTATGCTCAGTGCTCTGCAAGTCCCTGGTGCTTTACAGACAAAGGAAGCATGGGGAGCATGGCCGTATTTTGAGCTCCCAGCGCAGAGATTGGAAGGGGCTACAAAAAAGCACCGCAGATCTTTGGCTCCCCTGCATTCCTGCAGCTCAGTCTGGGGATGGACACGGCTCCAATGTGAAATGGGGACAGGTCGTGTCCATGGGACTGTTGCCACACCATGGGAGCGTGCAGTGGTGCAAATAAGGGCAAGAGGAAGGCTTAAGGCTCCTTAGCACTGCCATCTAAGTAAATCTGTGGCAAGTTTAGAAGTGTTTCTGTTGCTGGGTCCATGTTGGTTCATCTCCACCTCCTGATGCTTTGAGGAGACGCAGGATGCATCAGGAGCAAGCACAGGGCTTCATGCTGGGGGCTTTGACCCTTGAGGAACTCCTCCTGGTTGGTGTAACACACTGTTCTGTGAGCTTCTGGGAGAAAAGGTGATTTTCCCCCTGGACAAAGCAATGGACATCAGGACCCTAGGAATTCCGCAGCCCTTGGGATTACCCCTTAACAGGATATGTTTCATTAGCATCTCCAAAGGATGTTGTTAGATCGTCTGGAGGTGTCACTGTGGGAAAGCTCCATCCTTTCAGGACTCCCCACTACCGTCTCTGTTTTAGTCCACAGTCACAGCTTAAAGGAAGCAGTGTTTGCAGTGAGAACATGGCAAGCAAATGACAAGGTGAGCCACCCAGGGGTGTGGGAGGACGTGGGCAGAATTTTGGGAGGTCGCTGCTACTGTCCTGCCTCCGACATTCATCTGACTTCTTTGTTCCAGCCTTAGGAGGGCAAATTCCACAGGCGATCAGCGATTCAGCCTGCGGTAGGATCAAAGCAGCCTCATTTCCAGGGTTCGTGTCTGATGTTTGGATTCTCTGGCACAGGGACAAAGTCAGGATTTTCCATCAGCTGGGGCATGGAGGGCTGTATGTGTTCGTATGCGTGTATGTCTCTGATTGGCTCCTCTCACATCTAACACTCCTTGGGATCTCCACTCTTCCTTCTGCTTGGAGCTCTCTCATCTACCTGGCTGCCTATTTTTATGAAACTTGAAGGAACTTCTAAGCTTTGGGAATGTTTAATCTCTTTCTTATTGGTATGAAATGTCTATTTGGTTCAAAAGTTATTTGGGTTGAAGATACACAGGTTAGGATTTCATAAATAAAGTAGAAGTAACCCTTCATTTTCAGTCACAACTCCCACCTTGCCTCTCAACAAGAGCTAAGAGTGCATTTTACAAAATTGTGATATTTTCCCCATCAAAATGAATGTCTGAATACATGTAATTGGAAATGTTCAGCCATGAACATGTGCTCTTGGTAAAGATAATTAGTGTGATGTGAACATCACTGCTCACTGGTCTTTCCCCTCTGAATACATCACAGCAATCCCTCATTCTCCTGGATAGTCTTCCCTCAGCCAACACCACATGGAGTCAGTGTGGTGCAGCAGTAGGATTTGAACAAAGAGGGAAAAACCCTAATCTGTGCCTATATATCCCAAAGAACATTTAAGACCTCCCAAAAATGTCTTCTGGGACATGGGGACATCTTCCAGAAACCTTGAACATATGGTCTCCTTGTGGGGCAGCAGCATGGGTGGCTCGAAGCAACAGGCAAAATTATGCCCCACAGTTACCTACATTTATTTGGGACTCTGATGATGTGGTCTGGGGTTTCCACCTTCTCTGTGCTGCAATTTTCCTTTGGTGAAATGAGGTGCGGCTACCGACCTTGTGTAAACTGCCTTGGGGTCCTCAGCTGGGAAGCAGCCCATGAAAATTATGTATTATTAGGAAGAAGAATGTAATGCACTAAGTTCAGAAGGTGACTGAAAGAGCTGTTGGCAGTTTAGCTGTCATCTGCAGGCAGGGATACTCTGAAAACTAATGTCAATAAATGGGCCCCGTGGTGGCTCTGAAAGCTCCTGCCATGTAAAGGCAAGATGGGAGTGACTCTCAGAGGCTGCACAGCTTCTCTTGCCTGTGGCAAATCACCAGTTAAATCTGAGCTGGAATTAGGCAAATTTACTGCTCCAGATTTAGAAAAGGACTGCCAAGTTCTAGAGAATAGGACATGCCTGTTGGGGATAATGCTCAATCTTTTTTTTGAGACCAAAATTTAAAAATTATGTTGTCCTCAGAAAACAAGTTACCTTAATGAACGTTTTCACAGATCAAGTTCAGCTCTTATCTTGCCCCAGGACATGAGTTTGCTGTTAATGGAAGTCTTGAAACTAAACTAACAAACAAACAAAAAATAATAACTACTTATTAACTGTTTATGCTCCAGCTGAGAGCTTATGGCTTGAGGTGTTTGCCCTTATTTCATGGGTAATTTTCGTACATTCCTGCATGTGAATTAGTTTATACTGTTCTGTTTGAGCTTTTCAGAGGTGGGGAGGCAGCTGGGGTCAATAGGAGGCACAGGCTGTGCTCTGCTTCATGACAGAGCCTTCTTGCAACAATTAGAAGTGAATGCAGTTCTGCAACACCTGTAGAAGAGACCTCCAGTTTAATTAGGCTGAATAGGCCCTTAGCAGTTGCACAAGTGTCTCAAGAGTAGGAGAAGCAGCTGGACTTCATGCACCCATGTGAGATGCAGGACAGTGATCCAGAGGCATAGGGAAGTTAGGGGGTCTCTGAAGAAAATTTCCATTCGGCTGTAGTGCCTTTCCAAACTCTCCTGTGGCTCCCAGCCCTGTGGCTGATCTGCAAGGTCAGACTGTCCCGTGCTCCCAAGCAGTTCTGGAAGATGAATTTGCAGGATCAGTCTTGGATATTAAGGGAAAGGAGGGAGTCTCTTTGCTCTGTGAGGCTTTAGTCCTTCAGACTCACCACTTGGTTTGGCCAAGTGAGATTCTGTTACGCGGTGGAGCACGTCACCAACTCCAGGGGCTGCTCCTAGAGTTGAGAGTAGAGCTGGGTGCCCCAGACAGCCTCTCTGGCACCACATGGCACCACGACGAGGTGTGAAATCACCAGCTGGATCCATGGACAGCAGGTCTCTGATCTCGTGAGCTAAAACGCCATCCATCCTTCAATCCTATAGGCACTAAAGCATCTGTAGGACATTAAAAAGTTGTCTAGCACTCCAGGGCAGTCCCCAGCTGCTCAGCCTCTCTGCCCCAGCTGACTCAGGATGTCTCCAAAGAGGAGCCTTGGTGCTGGGCTATGAGGCTGCTGGATGAGCAGCAACACTTGAGTGTGTGCCCACAGACACAGCCTGTCAGCACTGATGGCTTGTCTCACTCTTTTCAGAGGATTTTTTTTCCTGCTTTGAAAGTACAAGCAGGATTTTTTTCTTGGGAAACCAGCACTGACTGGACTAGAAGTGGAGCAACCTGGGTACATGGGTCTGTAGGACTGGCTGTGGCGCAGACATGGCCAGCAGTGGTAGAGTGGAGGCACGAAGGGCAACTCCTTCAAAAAGTGCGTAAATAGTCCCAGTTCTTCCATCAGTGTCTTTCTCCCACCAGCCAGAATACAGCAGAATGATACCCATGACTGAAGAAATTCCAGGCATTATTCCTGGAGTTCCCTGTAGCCTTTCAGAAAGACAGCCTAGCCAGGGAGGCAGAAGTCACAAGTTATTTTCCCTTATAAAGGCAACACAGAACGGATGGGTCTCACACACCCGTCTCCGAAGCTCTGTTTGTGCTGATGACTCAGTTTGCTGCAGTGATACTCACTGAGACAACGAGATAAACCTTCCTAGAATACAATTTCTCAGAAGAGGTGGGCTCACCTGAAAATCAGCTGTTGGTTAATAAAACTTGATCTGCTGACTCACGTCTTTGTGCAGTCTGGGCTGGTCTGCTGTGACCCAGGGAGGTTTTTGTGAATCTGAATGCAGAAATCTGTGGCATTCCTGCGCTGCTACAGAATCTTTAAAAACAGTTTCATCAAGAGTAGTTGTTACTGCGAAAAACTCTGCCTCACTTGCAGTATGTTTCATGCAGTCAAGGTCTAGGAGAAAGTTATATAGCAGACAGTAAACTCCACCTACACTTCTCTTTTTTATTTTTAATTTTTTTTTTCTTTTTACAGACAGATGTCAGTGCCTTTGAGTGTATGCTACTTTTCAAAGGGGCTTTGTAAGCTGATAACACATTCTTCCGAGGCTACACAATACTTAGCACTGCTCTAACAATTTTTATCTTCAAAGTGCTCTCCCCTGTGTGAAAGGAAAGTCAGTCTCTTCCCTGAAGAATTTCAAATCTAAAAAGACAAAAAGGGGTTAGTGGAGAATGGAGCTACATGAAGCAAGTTCTCAGACAGTAGTTCACTCACTATAAACAAGTCCTTTTTGGTTAAACTGAAACTTGGCAAAATCAGACATTTTCAAGGTTTTTCACCCTCAAAAATGTAAGAAAAACATTTTTTAAAATATTGCAGTCTTGCATCTTGCTGTTTGCTAAACCAAAATTTTACATCTCAAATCAGTATTTTGCTTGGAAATGCAACTAATTTTTTTTCTTTAAAAAATTATGAATATAAAAAAGCCCTCATAGAATGAAACAGATAATTCTTTTTATATTTCCTGGTTAAGCCACTGAATCACAGAAAATAAAATCAATGCAGGGAAGAGCCTTTAAAAAAGAAAAACATTATAACCCCTCCTGCAAAATGGAGAAACGAAATGGTGGTGGATACTGCTGCACTGATTTTTACGGTCGACCTTCTGGCTACCCTTGCCCTTCCCAGCCCCATGTCATGCATCAAAGCCAGCTTTGCTGTACTCATGATTACTTGAGCATGGCGCTGAGATGCAGCTGCATTCCTTCATCTTGTACAAACCAGGACCCTTGCAGGAATGGCTCTGCACAGCACTTTTAGCTCCTCTTTCTTTGAGATCAGCAGACAGCAGAAGGAATACAGGAGCTTCTGGAGGTAATAAAAAATACTGTGGCATGGCTGCTGCAGATCACTTCTTTTGTATGATCCTGTTTGGGGTATGGGTAATACCAAACCCCACAGATGCTGTGCTGGGCAGCAGTGAGATGTGAAACCTCAGCCTTCATCACAGGATAGCTCTCAGGTTCGGGCTGAGCAGCCACTGGGTTGAATGTTTTAGGTATGTGGTTGCCAGATAAGAGCAATTTTCCCTTGAAAACTCATCTTCAGTATCATTGGAGACCCAATAAAAAGCTGTGTTGATTGGAGGGAGAGTTTGGACCCTGGATAGGATCCTGATGTTGAGTTATGGTTGAAAACTGCATGAGGTGTGTCCTGTAAATGAGTATGGCAATGGCCAAGGGAATGCTGCCTTTGGGAAGGGGATGAAGCATCTTCCTTGATGGAAGAGTGTGGAGAAGGTTGCCTCAGCTGCACTGATTCGAGAACATTCAATCTTCCTGCCTTGAGGCAGCACCAGTGTTCAGTTTGGGGATCTCAAACTCCTTTCTCTCCTCATCTGTGGCTGAAGCTGCTTGAAGGGACCTTGAAGGGACCTTTTCTCCTAAAACAAAGATCTGTGCATGGTCCTATCCTTGAAGGAGGGGAGGTTTCTGAAACCTCCCATCCTGCAAAGGACTCGTAGTATGAAATCCTTCCCTCACTGGGGTTTGCACACCCTGCTGCAGACAGAGGTTGTACAAGGGTGCTGGAGAGTATGGTGAGACTAAACAGTGGGACTTTCCTCAGAGCACCCTTGCTCTGCACAGCACGGTAACAGCTCACACCGCAAATTTAAAAAAGAAGCAATAAAAGATCACTACGAGCACTCTGAGAAGCCCCAGCATAAGGCCTCAGCCTTAAAATAATTAGTATTGATTTGCTCCAATAACTCGGGCTACATGTGATGGTTCCACAAGCTACATCTGCCTAGAGGCTTTGTGCTCAAAATAGCTTCCTTTTCCGCTCTCCTTCAGCTCCCGTTTCCTTCGCTCCTCCAAATCACAGCAGAGTAGCGTTCTGCAGGGAGCTATGGGGAAAATCCCATTATAGACTGCGTGGGAGCTCAAAAGATACTCAAAAAAAGTGAGCCAGGTTAAGTGAGGTTGGAGTATTAGAAGACAAAATGCTGAAAACCACGCTTCTGCGTTGTTTCACGGCAAACAACCGAAATCAGCGCCAACAAAATCACTTCCTTCAAAATTTTGTTTGAGAAGAGCAAATGCCCTGTTGTCTGCAGGTGTTAAAAAGTTGGCTGGAAGTGTTGGTGAATAACTTTTTAAAAGTCTTCATTGCTTAACATGGCTGTGCTAACAGCACAACAATACTCCCTGGTCTTATAATTTTGGAATATAATCTCTGCAGAGGGGAAATGTTTGCATTTTCCCATTAGTGACCAGCACACTGGGTGCAACAGAAAGTTCAGTTATGGCTGGGCTGAGGGAGATGAGAGACCCACAAAGAAAGAAAAGGTTCTCTAACTGACCACCATTTCTCCTCCTCCTTCTCCTCCCCTGGTTTCTCAGAAAACTTCAGGGAAGTTTCTCATGCTTCTCCACAAACAGAATGGGAAGGATTTTAAAGAAAAATTTGGGGGAGGTTGGAAGAAAATTAGTTCAATGTGTTCTGCCAGTTGGTTTCCTTATGCAGCCATTACCCTCTACATTGGCTACCTTAAAGCTTTTCTGACATGTGCAATTACTGGTCCCCAGAGAGACTGGAAAAACACATTCACAATGTGATGCTGGGACTGCCCCTGGGCTCCAACTCCTTCCTCTCACAGCTGGGCACTCCTCAACCCCCATGTACAGTAATACATTCCAGAGTGTCCCATAGCAAAGATTTGGGTAATTTTTCCCCCTATTTTTCTATTTGCAAAGCCAAAAGAAATAAAATAAATAGAGGCTCAAAGCTTCTAATAGAATGATATAAATCACTGGGCTGTTATGTAGTAAAATAATCATGCCCTGAAAAACACGCTTATACCATTCTTATGCTCTTTTGGGAACAGCCACACTCTCCAAATGGAAGGAAGTCTCTTCTTGTAACTTTCCAGAGATGCATGCCTCAAAAGGGGAGAGAAATATCTTTCCAGGCAGCTAAGAAGCAGCAAAATTTTGGAGTATCATTTAAAGGAATGAATATTATGATAGTAATACTTACCATACAAATGAAGCCTTAGATGTGAGATCATTGGGGATGAAGTTGGACCAGCATCAAAATCCAAAATGATGAACTAAAGTAGAAGCCAAGTATGAGATGAACTGCTTGGGGTGGACCAGTTTGCTGCCTGTTTTAAAAGCACTTTATTTCTGAGGGAAATAGATAAGGGATGCAATGACATGGGGAAAAGGAACAATTATCATGTTTCCATCAGTGCTGTTGGCTGGAGGGCGATCTGCTGATTTCAGTGTCATTTGGGACCACGTGTGGTTGTGTGTCCCATGCTGTGCACACGCAGATCTACTGCACACACACTGCACATCTGGGTCTGGGCCTTCCAGGTCTGCAGGCCTGTCCTCAGACTAGATTTTACCTCTACTTTGAACTGAGTAGTTGGGGCATGAGGAGAGAGGGAGCGGATGGACTTCCCCTGCTCAGCCCCGTCTCGTTCAGAGGGACTCGGCCTCGCTTTGATCACACTTGCAAGTCTTGCAGCTGAACGGATGCCAAAATAGGAACTACTTTCTTGAAAATCTGGCCTCTAATAGCCTGCTCTGCTGAAAACGAGGTGACTTTGACATTTTTGGGTGGGATTCAGCCCACGGATTTAGATGTCCATCTGTCCAAATTCCCATTATAGACAATGAAGGTCAAGAATGCCATGCATCTGTCTAAACATAGGTGTCTAATGTAATTTTAAATGCCCTCTTGTATCCAAGATATCTCCCTGGGGCTGGCAAACATTACCCAAAATCTGTGGAAAACTGCACCCCTATGGAGCAGTACCTGGGAACCAGCCAGGACACCCCAGAACCTCTAATGGTACCAGATGCCTCTTTTAGGCAAAATATTTATCTCCTGATCAATATTATGTAGGATCAAGAACAATGGAGTTGTACAGATGATGAGCATTGACTAGATCTCCATTGGCTACAAGAGACATTAAGCATCTAGCTCACAGTACACCTACATTTAAGAGTCAATCTGACCCTTAATCCCATAACTAAGAGCTGGTTCCTTCCTTCTGCTGCCTGCAATTCATAACCCAAGTGAAACAGCCCTGAGCTCCAGACTGATGGCCCCTGTCCCAAACCCCAGTGTATTACAGCAGACTGGCTAGGACATCTGTATGGTCTGGCTCCTTTGGGAGCTCTTGGCTGGCTCATGGGGAGACACTGACAAGGCTGTGGCCCATGTGGCTCCAAAAGGACCAGCGGCACAGTGGAGCAGCCTGATGGCCAAAACCCAGGATGGTTCTGGTTCACAAAGCTCTGGAGCAACCCATGCCCACCTCTCCATGTAATCCTTGACCTGGCTTGTCTCTTCTGCTATAGTCTGTTTGCACTGTGTTCATGTTGTTCAGGTTTCAGGTGGTGGTCATGGTGCTTTCACTCCCTTGGAACTAAGGTGGTTTTTTTGCTTAATTTTCAGGCTTATATAAATTAAAGAGCTAAGAAAGTGTATATGAATATGACCTCATTTTTCCCTCCTACCTCCCCCCACACACTTCCCCAGTTGACATGTTTGTGCAAATGTTGAAGATGAATAACGTAAATAGACTTCTTTAACAGTGATAGCTTATTAAAATAGCATGGGTGTGTGAATTTCTATCGCTAACCGGGAACCCTGCTGCTTACCAGTGGCAATGCCATCCATGCATTATTCAGCAGATGAAAAAGGCCATTGTTCCTGTGTTCTGGAATTAATCAGTTCAGTATGAAGATTACCTGTCACCAAAATATCATGTTTACTCAGTCCATCAAAACAGCCCTCTCTGACAGCAGCTGGGTTTCCTCCACAGGGCCCTTCATGCTAAAATACATGTTTGTAAATATGATAGAGACCTGGTGGTGTTAAGGAGAATGCAAGGAAGAACCTTTTAAATCTGTCTTGTGTGCTGGAGTTTAAAGCTTGTTGTGGGGACAAGAAGGAAGAAATGCATGGAATAAGGAGCACCTGTGAGTTATAATTCAATCAGTCTGAAATCCATAGTGTTATTGTGACAGATCTAAATCTGACTTTCAGGCTTAAGTGCTTTCCAGCTGCAGCAGAGGCATGTGAGGTCCTTGAATTCATTATTTTGCTTCCATGCAGTTTCTGAGCTTGGGTACTTTTTTCAACTGAAAGTTGTGGCCTTTCTTCCATTTCTCTTCTCCTGGCCCTTGACCTCTTACTCCATTTGCTTCTCTTGCTGCCAAAGTGAGGTATTTGAACATCTGGCCTTGCCTATTTTCACCACTCTGCTGTATCAGATTAAGGAGGCCCAAGGTTGAGCTGTGCTGTGGCACACCTCAAAAGACTGTTGTCAACAGACTGATGGAACTGAGATCTGAGTGGACAAAACAAAAAACGTCTCTAAAGCAGAAGAGTGGCCTTCTTGGCTTTTTTATTTTGGCTTCTGAGTGCCCAGGATATTTAAAATAGGTATAAATGCTACTTACACATAGTACCCTCCATTTTTTTTTATTTATGCACAGTTTTTCCCCAACAAATACATATTAAAATATGCATTAAATGGGATCCCATACCTTCAGATACATGGGCAGTTGCACAGTCTCAACTAAAACCCAGTGATTTCCTGAGTGGTGACGGAGGAGGTGGATGGAGCTGTCCCTGTTGTGTCTCCAGGTCCTTGCAGAGCCCCGGCTGGGCAGAGGCAGATGTGCAGCAGCAAGGTGCTGCCTGCCTCTTTGCCTGCAGAGGCACTGATTTCAGTCTCTCCCTTAATTTGCCCAGATGCTGCTTTTAATTAAGCTCCGAAAGTTTCATGGTCTTTGAGACCTCTTCCACTCCGTCAATTTTGGTAGGAGCTGGCAGGCAGTGTGATCACAGCCTTGCTTCTGCTTAAATTCAGGCTGAGGGTTGTGCACAGAGATGACTGTTTCCAAGCAGGGTTAATGCATTCACCTGGGGTGTGAAATATCAGCGATGCTGCGTGTTTCCCAGATGACCTTGACTCTCAGAGTGACTGGCCATATGCTCGCTTAAGCTGATCGCAATTTTTTTCCCCTCTTGTTGACTTCAGGGGGTGTCTGATCAGGGCCCTAATCTCCATGTGTCTGTAATCCCAATTAGTAAATGAGCACACACTTTGCTTTATTTAAAATGCGAGCTCCTCACGAACACCGTTTGTACAGATTCCAGGACGGCGATGTGGGGGCTGGCGTCTCCTTCTGGATCAACTACATCCAATAATAAATACCAAGCCTTGCCACCCTCCCAGAGGGATGCTGTCCCATGGCCAAGGACTTTCATAGTGTGTCACTGTCTCTGACTCACAGCTGTAATTCAACTGTGACAATGGCAAGGAGTGTAATCCAGGGAATAGGTTGGCCTTGTTACAGGAGGAATATGTCCCTTCACAGAAAGGCAACCGTCTCCATGTCTGTTTGCTCTTAACTAGATAAAATCTGGCTGCTTTGAAAAGATGTTTTAAGGATGTTCTGTCATTTTTGAAATTTCCCAAGGAGAAAAATGGATTATTTTAATGCAAAGGGCCCAAGGAAAGATAATCTCTTTCAAAAGTATTTGGCGGGGGGGACAACACATACCAGATAATGATGCTGCTTTTGAATATTTCAATTAGTACTTTCAGAAGAAAACGGTTTTCAGAAGTGTTTCTTTGTTCTTTTGACTGGCTGAGGCCCATTTTGTCGGTCTGAATGCTGGTGTCTCTGCTTTTACTGTATAGATCATGTCCCTGGCCTGGCCACTTGAATTCCCTAAGCTGGAAACAGCTTCATTCATTGCAAGTATGTCAGCTCTGCTCCAGGCTCTGTAATAATAACTCTTTCACTTCAGCTGATGAGATCTAGATATCAATCTTGCTGAGGTCACCAAAGGAAAAAAAATGAGCTTGGTCACTTCTCCATTGACGATTCAACACAAACCATATATCTCTGCCTAGGGCGCCTCACACTTCCTCCTTATTTTATCCAACTTGCACAAAAAGCACAACTGAGATTTCACTGAGCTTAAAAAAAAAAAAAAGCCCTCCATGACATCATTCATATTTGGTACCTCCAATGTCATAGGGACAAGTGGCAAAAGGGTTCTCGTTTTATTAATGCAAACCATCTCTAATGGAAAGAAGCTGTGAGATTGACCTAAGCTCTCCTCAAATGCAAAGCACAAAATCCCTGTACCCAGAGACATTACATAAAGCTAGTAACAGCCTTTTCTCTGGTGCTACTGAGTAGAGAAAAAGGAGCAAATGAATTCAAGTCTGTTTATCCCCATCTGGTTAGATGATGTGTTATTGGCAGGACTGTCTGAATTTGCTTTGTGTGGCACCTTATACAAGACACCTAAGGCATATGTCTTCCAGATAAAAGCCAAGTCCCCTGATTAAAGGGTCAAAGCAGAGTGCTGACAGTAGGAAGACGAAGCAAGCTGTTACTGAGCTCTGCAGAGGGATGGGAGCGGAGATTTCAGAGCAATACAGTGAAAAGCTGAGAAAAGACGCATTTCATCCAGGCAGAGTTACCAGCATTGAATGGACTGCACAAGATGCAAAAAAAAGAGTACCTGCTGTTCATGCAAACTGGAGAGAATTCCCCTCCAAGGACCCAGACAGGGACGGTGGGGAGTGGTGTGTGAAGGAGACCTGGAAGGGGCAGATGGTGCAGTGCGCTCCTGCAGCAGGTCCCGCACTGGTGGTCATCGCCACCGCCCTTATCCTCTCTCTCCCACCATCACCTGCCTCCTTCTCCTCAACACCCCACTCTGGGTTAGCTTTGGGGACCTTGGGCTCACCAGCACACAGGACTGGGGCTGTCCCAAGAAAAGGCACTGACCTTTACCTGGATGGCTCCAGATGCCCACGCTGGACAAGCACCAGCACCGGGGAGTAAGAGCAGTTAGTCACCACCATTTGTCACTCTCTTGCCTATATTGCCCATTCCTTCAGGTTTTTGCCATTTCACATCTCCTCTGGAGACAGCAAGGCAGCCCTTCTTGCCTCCCAGAAGTGGAAAGCTGAACTTTCCCTGCAGGAGAAATTTCCATACCCCAGCACCAGGCATGCTCTGGCAGCTACAGCTCTATTCCTGGGGACTGGCTCGTGGTGCCCTGTGGAAGAGACTGCTGCACAGGATCCCTGAAGCAAAGATTAATTAATGAGTGTTTGCACAGCACTTTAAAGGTGTGAAGAGCCATATAGATGCTGCTAAGTATCATTGTTAATTATGATTAGGTGTAATATTGTAATATATAAATATTGCACAGTAAATAGCATGAAGAGCATGAGAGAGGATTTCTCAGCAGTCATTGACATTTTGTCTTTATAGTTGGAGATACATCTACCCATTGGACACAAACCTGGTCTGGGAATTTGAAGGGTGCAAGCAGTGGGAGGAGAATAGTCAAAAAGCTATTTTGGTGGTAGATTGAATGTGTGGACTTCTTGTAGGGGACAGGGAGAGGACAGAGCAAAGCGGCATTTCAAAACAAAACACTGGAAAAACTGACTATTGAATGAACATAATTTCTTCAGTCCATTTTAAGGAAACTAGAACCTCACCAGCGGCAATGTTTTTGCTAAGATGTGTTTTGTCCAAAGGCAGTTTTTTGCTGCTGAGCACTGAGAGGGGTGACTGCAGCCCAGGGACTGTCCCTGGGGTCATCCAAACAGCCACTAAGAACTTTTCCTTCCCTGGTTTAGGAGCTTTGGTGGTTGCTGGAGGATTTTCATCTGCACCTGTGGTACCTGTGCCAAATGTTCAGGTCTCTCTTTGGGTAGGCAGATAATGCCTGTCCTCAGCTCTGTGGAATTTTCTGTGAGCATCGGCATCTGTGTGTCCACCCTCTGGTCACCCAGAGGGACCAAGGTGGACAAAAACTGCCCTCCACCTTGCCTCTGTGCTCAGACTGAGCAAGTGGCCAGTAAATCTGAGGGTTAAGCTCTTGAGCCAACACACCTGACAGACTTGCAGGTTTAAGTGAAATTCTGTTAGAGTCAAACACCTGAGTATCCCTGCGCTTGGGGCCCTAATTTCTCAGATTCTCACTTTCCTCATCTGTAAGACTGAGGACAATAATTCCCTTTATGAAACAGGTGGAGATGTATGGCCAAAGGGCCTGAAGACAAGGAGAGTTAACTTTTATTAAGTGGATTCTGAAGGCCAGAAGGACCACTTTGATCGATAGGTCTTGTCCGCATAACTTTCCTCTGCAGATTCTTTATACCCATCCTTTAGCCTCTATTTCAGTGCTGGTGTGTTGTTATTCTGTGCCTTAATCCACCCCTGAGACCTCCATCTGCCTCCCTCAGTGCCACCCCAGAGAATAGATCTGGTACCTGGTGCCTTTGATACAAGGGTTGCTGCAAGGATGAATTTGTTAATATCTGTTAAAGGCTATAATTTGATGGCTGAGGGGCAGGTGTATTAATCAGGGGCATGTGAATGCTATTGAAACCCTAATTTGCCAGAAAGAAAGGAGAAGAAGTGAGTAGAGCAGGGAATTAGCACATGATAAATCTACTTAATATACAGAAAGAGAAACTTACAGGGAGCGAGCTGCTCTGTTTCCTCTCCTTTCTTGTCATTCATGCCTTATTAATAATGCTTGTGATGTTAATTTTCATCTCACACAAATGACAAATAAAAAGGCCTGATTTATATTGTTCTTGAAATACAAAGATTCATACACAGCCTTGGAGAGAAACTCTGATCACTCATTCCCCGTGGTAAACATAAATATTCAATAATTAATATTGAATTTTCGGAAGGCTGATCTGTTCTCTTGATCTCTACAGCAGCCTGTTGACCCTGTCATGTGTTACAGGCAGCATGAGATTGAAAATTGAGCCTCGTCTGTATCTGCATATACCCAGTGAATCCCAGTTAAAAGCTGCTGTATTAACTGTGTCTGACTTGCCACCACCCTGTTACTGCCTTGCTGAAGAAGAAGAACCCTTAGTACACCTTTCATGCAAAGCTTTGGAAATTGTTATCCTGTATTTGCTCCAGGGAGTCCTTGATATCCCCCATTCCAGCTTGCAGAGAGAGCTCTGCTGCACAACAGATGGCAGGAGAGCCCGGTTTTCCCAGGATGTGCCCACTCCTACCCCAAGAGTCCTTCAAGGTGCACTGCAACCCTCTATCATAAATGTTCCTCTATACCATGTGATGATCTGTGCTTTCTCCAACCCTCTCTGGAGGGAAGGAAATGCCCTGAAGGAGAAAGAGAAGAAACAAATGGTTCAGTCCTGCAGGGAATTTGGACCTGGCTCTTTCCTTGGTGCTGGTGTTATAGAGACTAGCAGGAAAGAGAGCAGGGAGTCAGAATTTTTGGCTGGTAACCACTGCTTCTTCCATCCGTGACGACAGCAGTGAGGAAAAGCCTGCCCATAAATTCTCCCAGCTCAGGGCAGCTCATTGCTTCTGTAATTGCAGATTTTTAGACTAGCTTTTAGACAGCACAGACCACTCTTGACAGCAGGGTACCAGCTCTTCTCGAGGCTGAGCCCACAGAGGACCGTCTCCGTCAACTCACCAAGAGCCACTGACACAGAAACCTCACGTGACCTGTTGTGTCACCTCTGAGAAGAACCTTCAGCATTCACTCTTTTCTAGAGCATCACTGCCAGAACAGCCACAGAGGAGGAACATGGAACAATCAAAAGAAGGAATAACTTCCAAGGCATGTTATTTTGTAAATGAGCATTAAAATAAAAAGTAACCCAAAACCACAAAACCCAAACAACTCCAAGAACACCCCCAGCACAACAAAATTCCTTTCTGGACTCCCTACTGGTTTAATCAGAATTTCTTCCTCCTTGCTTGACCTCTCACAACGCCCCTGAACTATAAATAAACTTGTGATAGTTATGACACAAGCCAGGCTGCCAAAGCAGGCGTGGAAAGTGGATGGAGATGCTAGGAATGATCTCTACCATTTGAAGTGTTACCTTACTGTATTTCTTCCCAGCGACCAAGACAAGAGAAAGAAGAGAGAAAAACAGTTGAAAAATGTCTTCTCATTTTGCACTTTCAAAATCATTCCCTTTTAAAAAAACTGTTTTAAATGTATAGATGGTCTTTTTGCCCATAAATAAATGGCTCTTTTGCACAATAAACATGTGAATTGGACTATCAAGCATTTCAAACACACTGTGTTCCCTTTTGGGTATCATAAATATCACAGTGTAACCCCTGCCTCTGTTAGTTTCTGTTTCATAGTCAAGGCATAGGAAGTATCATTCTTACAAAAATATCTTACTCCCTGGAAATGGCTTGTTGTAGGTTAACAGTCAATCCCTCAGTAGTCTGTAGGCAGACCCTTTCTTGCCATAAATTGATGGCACTCCACTGGAGTCAATGGAGATTATATAAATTGAGGGTCTGACTCCGTGTGTGTCTCCCACTCCCTCACACACGGCGTGTTTTAATCAGCTGAGGTAGAGAGCTTGCTGTATAACCTATTTGAGGAAGGAGAAAAAAATAACATTAGAGAAGTGATCTTCTTTATCTAGGGCATGGATTTTCTGTTTGAAGCTTGGGCTTGTGGTGACGGCTGGGAAAAACCTTGTTGGTGAGTGTTTGCAGGTCTGCAGTGACTGAGAAGAGCACTGTTCTTTTAAATATTCTAAACAATTTTCCAGGGGTTTCTGGTTTATGAAGTGCCCTTCTGCCGGTGGCACCTCTGACCACAGCAGCATTACTTGTCTGAGGCTGCGCTTTTGAGTTCTGTTTGCTGACCCATTACTGCATCAAAAAAGGAGAGATTGAATTTAGCTCCAATAAAATTGCATTAAGTTTCCAATAGACATCTTTTATTTCCAATTGGATATGGCATCTCCCTTTGAAAAAGAACCAAGTGCAGTGTTTCCAACAAAAACCTCTGGAGGTCTTATCTGTGACCTTCTCTCCAGAACTTTTAGCAAAGTCCTGTTGGATTAGGTACTTACTTTGTTAGAAAACATACCTTTGAACTAGCATTGATAAATATTTCTGGGTTGACACCACTTGAAAACTTATATTTGCATTGTATCTGGACTCATAGGGCTGTCCAAAACACTCCAAGATTATCTTTTTTTGTAGAGTAAGGAGATGATGTAGTGTAGAGTGGGGCACATGTCTCTATTTCCATAAATATCTATGGGAGAGAGGGAAATTTTGAAAACCGTCTTCCTTTTGTCTAGATATGAACCACGTCTTCATGAGTATTTGCTACTCAGCACTCCATAATTTTTTCACACAGCAATGGTCAGGTACTTGGTTTTTAAACTGTTCGTTCTGCACATCCACTACTTCCACTGGGTGACTTGCTCCTATCTGATTAAAAGAATGCTCCAAAGAGGAAAATAATAGGATACTGCATTGTGCTTTATTGAATGCTGAATATTATTAGTTCAGCCTGGCACCAGTTTGGAAACATTCTGGGCATTGTGTTTGTTTTTGTTTTTTTTGAATGCCCAAAGTCCTAGCTCTACTTGTTTACAAAGAACAAGCAAAGCAATTCCACAAAATACCAGGAATCAAATTCAAGCTGTTTTGTTTACACTCATTTACCAAATCTGTTTCCATTCTCTGACTAGCTCTCATTGTAGCTAGAGTTTATCAACATTTTTCAAACGCCAACATTTCAGTGAAACAGATTTGTTTGGGGGGAGGAAGAGGAAACGTTCACTTCATTCCAAAAAAAGAAGCCTACTCATGAGTCAAATTGTTCAATTTGATTTTAAAAAAGCCCTATTTTCAATTATTATTCCACACATCTTGCAAGTTTCTCATCTGAATTAGAAAGTTTTCAAGACATTTCCAAAAGAACCCTAAAAAAGCTGCCAAATGACAATTACAAATTTCCCTTGTTTCTGTCCAGTGAGACTGATGTTTCTGAGTATCCCTATGTAGGACAACTACTTCATTTCTCTTCACATCTCTGGTGCTTCAAGGTTTAATTATTATAAATTATGAAATTATCTAGAACTGCAAGTGTACATAGACACCCTGAGGGCTTTAGAGAAACAATACAGAAGGAACCAGAGCCAAGGGGAACTAAATCAATATGTTCTTGTCATTGCTTAGAAGGTGATACATGTCACGTTATTGGCTTCACCTCTTCTCCTGACCTGTTTCCCTACCTGATTGCAATCCCTGATATACATACTGTGAGTAATCTGTGGCACAGACTTGTCTATAATTTCTCATTCTTACTCGAAACGGAAAACCCAAAAGATTGTGCACTGGCTTTGGTGAAGCGACACCTGAGTTAGGGCTGTGCTTACAGCAGAACTGAGCCCGACATTTACGGCTGGGATTGCTGATCTCTAACATTACTGATTACTTAATATCAAATGTTTTGTGTCTGAAATAAGTTTCCTGGTAGTTTGACTTAACAAGTACGGTTTGTACAGCCCACATACTTTTAAAATAATTATTTTCCTCCCACAGCTATTAGTGAAAGCTGTGACATCTTCCCCTTCTTTGCAGTGATATGTCATCTCTGCTTCAGCACCAGATGGTCCAGGAAAATGAGCAGGAGAAATAAGCGTGTCTATTTTCCCCTTCCTTAACATGGCAAGAAGATAAATGTGAAATAAAGAAAGTGTTACCTGTGCTAGGATAAAGCCTCTGGATGTGATGGCTCTCTCTGCCAATTTCCTCCTTTGCTCTTTCCTCCCTGCCCCCTCCACCAGCGCAGTCACGGCTGGTAACTGGACATTATGGATGGACTGGTCCTTCCTTCAGACCATCCTCCTGGAGCTTCAGGTGCGGGAAACACCTCAGCCATCTTTTTTTATCCAGACCTGTTGTACATCGTGTATCATACCTGATCTGTATCACGATTAAGGCTCTCTGTTGGGATTAGGAGAACTAACACTGGTTTCTGACTGCTATGGGGACCTCCAATGACCTTAAATGTTGTTCATGCTTTGTGTTCCCACAGTTGTCAAGAGGAGACAGTGACTATTGCTTTTTCTCCTGCATATTTAGGGGCAGGTCTTGTCTGTGCTTCCTGAGTTAGGCAATCAGAGTAGGGATTCACTCCCATGTCTAGAAAGGTGATTCTTACAGTCACACCTGTGAAGTAAAACTCAGAAACATGAACTGAGTAAAATAATATCTATACACCTGTAGAGGAAACTGACACAATAGTTTGGAAGAACATGACAAGGAAATCATTATCCCACCACCAGACTCCCATGCCACAGTGCCAGGCCATCCCATGCCTTAGCTTTGACTGGAAACTGAAGATGGCAGTAAGTGCCAGCAAATATACTCTGGTTACTGGATTAATAAAAGAGGACATTTAATTGACCCTCAGGGCCTTGCCTTGTCCAGCACTGCTGGACAAGTGTTCTCCAGGCTGGTGTTGAAGCTGTCTAGGAGGGTTCAAAGCTGTGGTGTCCCCTCTTGTGATGTTCAATAGCCAGTATTTACCTTTATTCACCCTCGGTGTTCAGAGACAAGAGAGAAAGAAAGAGGAGTCAAGGATGGCCTTTCCTGCAGCCAGAATTCCTCACACGTTAAGGCTGTTTCACACACATCTGCCCTACAAGTCCTTCACAGAATCACAGAATCACAGAATATCAAGATGGGTGAGGTGGAAGGGACCTCAGTGGGTCATCTGGTCCAACATCCTTGCTCAGTTAGGCTCTTCCCAGAGCACATTGCACAGGATTGCATCCAGACGATTTGAGAATATCTCCAGTGAGGGAGATTCCACAACCGCTCTGGGCAATCTGCTCCAGTGCAGTCACCTGCACAGCGAAGAACTTCTTCACTCAGGCTGGAGTAAGAGCAAAGGGAAGGTAATTTGGATGTTAGCTCTAGTTAGTGTGTAGAGCTTTATCTTCCCTTTTATTTTGAGCTAGAGCTGCTAGACCGGCTTGAAATTCAAACTGTCCTATCACTGCTGCCTTAAACTGCAACATCAGGTCAGCAATCCATGCAAGGAACAGACCTTTTATGCTGGAAGCACGTTCTGCCTGCCCCAGTGGAGGATCCAGTCTCGCAGTCGAATCTGCTTGCATGGGAGGAAACAGCATTCATGAGGGTGTGAGCATGAAATTCAGCTGTGAAATGTCTGTCCCCTCGTTTTATTTTGCTGTCTGCTTATCAAAGTGTTTGTTAATCTTCAAATTCCCTTCAACTTCTGCTCCAGTGAATACATGTTTCGGAGTTTCCTAATACATGTTTTTTTGTACTTTTTCTTGAAAGCCCTGTCATTTATCAGAAAATAGAAACAGTATGACTGAGATCTAGCACAACCCAATAAGGATATAAAATATTCTGGGTGAGCATCTTGTGAAGTAAAAGGTCTTGAACTTCCTTCAGCAACAGCTTGACAAAAGCAGGAATAAAGAGTACCTTTGCAAAAGCATAGATTGGGTCATAAGTATTTTCTGGCCCAAATTACAGCTGTTTATCTCTTCTTATAGGCATCCATCAGAAACGGTTTGAGCGGTCACCCATAGTTTTTATTCTTGGCAAAATGCCATGCTTCCATTTTCTTTTCATTACTGGCTTACAATAAATTGCACTCATGTCCCAAAAGCAAAAGTCTCTCCAGTCCATTATCATTCCCTAGGGTCATTCTTTCAAATGCAGTTAAACTTGGATCTCTCTTGCCTCTGAGGCATCTCTCTTTTTTAGACCCTTTTCCATTTGGACTGACTAAAGTTCCAAAAGGTTAAATGACTTGGCCAGGGTCATACAGTGAGTCTGTGGCTGGGCAGGAGAGAGAGACCCTGCACATGACAATAACCAGCCAAGCCCCCAGGCCCCAAGCCCTGAAGCAGTATAAAAGGATTTTATAGGCAAACCAGCTCAGAAAATTGCAGACTCTTAAATAGTTGAGTTTATAATGGAAATACTAAGAGAAACCTGACTGTAGCAGTGGAATAGTAGTAATGCATTACTTATTCCATTAATGGCTGTGTTCTTAATAGAAACAGGTTCATTACATGGTAAGAAGCAAAGTTTGCATTAAATAGAAACATCATTTGGTGTTTTATTGATTAAAAGGAGATTAGATTTCCACGATGTTCTTTAGCAAATAGGATGCCTCAGAGGAAATGTATATATTTATATTATAAGCAGGAGGGTTTTATTACAGCATAATGGAAAGAAAATGTATCTCATAATGATAGTTTATATCACACAAGGGGTCTGATAACTAAAAGTTTAACTCCTAACCTAGCAGCGAAGTTCAGAAGTCTGTATTCATGTATTAGTGCAAAACTAACATTTTCCATTTGGGAAGTCAATTGTTCCATGCTGCAGGTGACATCAAGGTTAGACCCTCACTTCTCAACCAGAAGATCAAATCAAACCTGTCCCTGTGGACTACGTGGTGAGGGCAAATTATTACACCGAAATATCAGCATCAGCAGAAACTTAATCATCACCAATCAGCAAATACACGGCACACCCTTGTTTCCCTCCTCCCTGGATCCTTAATGGTGTAAATATCAGCAATGCCAATTACCCACCAATGATTTCACTGCTCTCTTTCAGACACGTGAAGCTGTGAAACTGTGCTTGTCCTAAGCTTCAGGACTGTGGGCGATGGGCTGAATTTCAGCTGTGTGAGAGCCACCTTTCCATCTGCCCCACTCTTGCAGAGGAGTCGATCCCTGGTATCCCAAAATCACCACAGAAACTTTTGTTACCAGACCAGAAAATTTTGTTAGACCAGAATCACATCAGCTCAAATTGGAGAACATCCTGACGAAGGCCAGGGTGGGCTAAGGTACCCTGCAGACTGCTCCGACTTACACCTTGAACCATCCTCCAAACGCTCTGATATGTATTCCCCAAGGATTGCCCTGGATTCAGGCTGATGGATTTAAAGACTAAATCTTTAAAATGCAGTGTGGATTCCTGTGCTCATATGAATGTGAGGGATGTGTAGCTGACTTAGAAACAAGCACCTCCATGCCCCAGTGTGTATTTCCAGTTCAAGAAGAGAAGAAACATGACAGGTGAGCACATTTTCAGGGGTGGATGAGATTTTACTGAGTACCCCAAAGTGGATGGGTTGTTTCAAATACTCCCTCAGTGTGTAGCCTTTCTGAGACAATGTCCCTGTAGCAGATGTTGCCATGTTCGTGGATCTATGGCTTGAAAAGAAACCCATCACTTTTCTATCTGCCATGAGTCAAATCCATCAAGTCAGTCAAGAGTTAATTGAAAGGCTCCCATTAACTTCAATGGGGCCAGACTTCGCTCCTAAATAATTCTGAGGAGTTCAATTAATGTTAATGGACACCTAATGCCGGTAACTAACAATCTCCCTTTAACAACCTAATTATTTCTTGACAGATGTTGGACTAGTAAATAATCTAGTGGTCTTTGGTGGTAGACAGCTTTGGAAAAATGCCTCTCAAGGCAAAGTAAAAATGGTTTTCCACCAACCACCCTGCAGATGGTCAGATTTTACATCTTGGCTGTGTTTTGATGACCCTTTTGGTTTTTTTTACTATGGTTGAAATATGTATGATAGGAAGGAAATACTGTAAATGTAGCTTGGTTGGCTTTACCGTTCTGCCAGAGCACAAGATTATAGTTCCTAAGTGCTTACTGGCAAGTATGACCTGATCATTTGTAGTCTAAATTCCTGTAAAATAAAATACCTGTTTCTAAATATCTGTAAAATGGTGTTGAGGACTCCTGAGCTTTACCCAGGGAGCAGCAACAGCTCTAACCACCTTTTCACCAAGTGGTGCATGTAAGGATGCAGTTGTTCAGAGATACAGCAGGTCAGGGTTTCCAGATGGATGTAAGGGGTGAGGTGGGAAGAAAGACCATTTTAGAGGTCTCCCAAAACTTTTATTACTTGACACTTGCCTCTTGCTTTCAAATAGCCAAACACAAAAAAGACACTGGCAGAAGAGTAAAAACCAGAGAGACCTGTGGAAATTACAGTCTACTTCATCCACTGCCCTCTAAGGCCCAAGCTCCTGTTGTGCTGTCCTTTTGTGCTGCAAACAAGGGTTCCCAAAAGATAGCTCACATTTGTCCCACAGGATGTAATCCAGCTGGTCTGTAGGTAATGGTGATAGCGATAGGAGCACGGAATAAATCAACGACAGCTTCTGGAAACATTGCAGCACTTCTAGATGAAAAATGACAAATTTCTGAAGAATTTGTGGAATATCTAAATTTCTGTTGAAAAATCAAAACTCCCATAAGTGAGGATAGGAAGGCATAATTAGAGTTGAAAATTAATGTGATTCCCCTCATTTTAACCAAAGAGTCATTGAGTTTGCCCCTGTAACTCACCCAAGTTGTGAGATCAGTGCAGCATTCAGCCTCCCTTTGCATCTGTCTGCCTTTCATGTACAACCTGTGTGAAAACCTCCCTCACTCACAGCAGCCTTTTTCACCATTTTCAGAGGCCAGATCTAGAAAAGACTGTTTCTGTTACCATGTCCACCTCCTGCCTGGCAGCCTGCCTGGTGCTGCCTTGGCACCAGCTTTGCCTCCTAGGCAAACAACAAAGCTCTCAATACTTATTGTTTTTATAGGAATGAGGCATAACGATGATATTTATATAGTCCAGCATGTGTCTGATTCAGATTAAACTGTGTGAAGACCATTTTTAAGGATATAGTTTCCTTTTGGATGGTACTGAAAGTCTTCTCAGTGTGTTTAATGGTGCTAGACCTGGACAGGAAAAAGGTAAATTTGATACATCTGTGAATACTGTGTGTTCAAGAGCCTGCTGGAGAAATGCCAAATAATTTCCCAACACAGTCCTACCTGAAGATAAATACTAGGGTGTTTGTTACAGAGTGTGCTTGAAGGCACAAATCCCGCATTTCAGGGAATTTGCCTGGCCTGGGTGTTGGCATGATGGTCAGAGCAGAGACAGAGGTGGGCACTGAAGCTGCCACAAACGGCTTCTTTTACAGCCAATGTAGAGAAAATGGGTGTGATTATCTGACCCTAAAGCTGTGAGGTTCAGGATGAGCTGAACTGCACAACACAAGTGTCTGCTTCTCTGCGTGGATACAGAGTCGGGTTGTTCAGCTCCAGGGGAGACATTCACAGTGCCAGTGCAAGCACTGGGTCAGCTGAATCTCTCCCACCAGGCTTTGGACCTGGATCTCTCAGATGGCTGTTAAGTGGTGACTGGAGCAAACAGTGTTAGCCCAGGCCAAAGATGATGATTTACAATTTGTTGCTCACTTCCTTGAGAACTGTGATCACATGCTGATCTGAGGTGATTCCTGTGAGTTAATTCTTTCATTTGTTGACTTCTGTTCTTCAGTAACTTGGTAATAATGCGCTAATTTTGCGTCCTGAATTTTGAGGCAACATCAAGTGTGACTTGTCTCAGTGTAAGGCACTGCTGGGAGCTGAGACACAGTGTGGATGAAGAATTTTGGATGGGATTGGTTGAGATGCAGAGAACCAAAAACCACAGTGACTAAAGACATAATGCTTACATCTGTGCTTATAAATAAAATAGGCCGGGGCCTGTGCTCTGGTGCTAGAGCCACTGGCATCTCACAGCTCATTTCCATGCATCTGAACTCTCTCATACTCTTAATTAGACTAAGAAGTGCCTCAGACTAGACTAAATAATCTAAAGGTCTTTTTTTTTTTGGTAGATCAGATGTGGACGCTGATCATAGGATTCATATGTGGGGATGAAGAAAACATGGAGATGTGATCTGTGAAAGCCAGGAGGAGGTAATGGAAGGCAGGAAGGCTGTACCTCTCTTGTCAAACAGCAGAGGCTTTGCATCGTTGGTGGCAGAGGAGGGACAGAAAGCCTTACGAGGCTGTAGGCATGATGTTATCTGCTTGTCCAGGCTTATGACCCTGGGTGAACATGCCACTGCTTTATCCAGGCTTTTCTTAACAGTCACAAGCACTGGACACTCCTCCGGGTGACAATTTCGTGGTTCTGCAAGACTGCAGGACTTCACGGAGCTGAAATAATGTGCGAATCTACATCTGTGAAGCTTCACATCTGGCCACTGGCTGATAGTTTGAAAAACATAATTTTATGGTCATGTTTATTGCTCTGTGTGGCTGTAAATGAGGATTAGTCCATTTCCAAAGTAAGAACAACACTTAAGATGATAGGCAGACATTGGAGAAGAGTATGGGGGCACCTGGAACTTGTCAGTGCTGAAAAAAGTAAGGAGAGATTGTTTGAAGAAGCGAGATTTAAAGACAGATTTGGATGTGTGAAGATAGAGGCCCAGATTCTCAACTGTTCCCAGCTGCTCTTGAAATACAACACAGCAATAAAATTAGGATTTGAAGCTCTGGGTGGCACAGAACTGGCAGATCCCTAGGGGTTTTTATACCATTCACTTCAGGAATTAAAATTAGGAAATCCTGCTTGTTGGAGCTGTTTCTTAGGAACACACGTATAAGTCAGAGAAACTCTACTTCTAATGGATTTGAGTTGTAGATCGAGTAACTCAAAGTAATTTATAACGCCCTTTGGTCATCCACTGGGTGTATTTCAATGAATACCAAAAGAATGTGGCCCAGGGAACATCCTCTCAAAGAAGGCTGGATTCTGGAGCAAAACAAAAACAAGAATGGAAAAATGTAGCAATAGAACCAAGAAGACAAAAATACTTATGGAATAGTGTGGAAAAGGGAAAGATGAGGTCAGAGACATTACAGGAAGAACAAACTGTATTTTCCCTGTCCCCTTGCAGCATCTGCTAGCTAACACATTCTCTCTCTCCTTTTCTCACTTTCATTTTCTGCACAACTCAAAGATGAAACTGCTCGTGGCTTTATTTTTGGCTTTTCAATATCTGTGTCCATATGAATTTTGCTCATCTGTATATCTCAAATAAATGAGATATGAAATGTAATTAAGCAAGTAAATTAAATTAGCGTGATTTGTCCTGTCCTTGTTCCTTGCCTCAAGTCCATCTCTTACATGTTTCTACGACTTATCGTTTCTGTGGGGAAGGAGATTGAAGGCCTAAAAAGAATAATGTGTTGAAGTTAGCGTGGTGCTGATGGGGTCCTTGATTTAGTCTTGTTGTACTTTAATGACATTAAAAGGTCAAGATCCACCCCCTTTTGAGCAGTGAATATTTCCTGGGCTATATTTACTTACGAAGGGAAGCAGATGAGGAAAGATGAAGGTACACGGTGTATCTACTCATACTGCTGCAACAGAAGCTCTCACAGTTCATCCCGGTGCTGTAACCACCAGGTGAATGATCAGATTGAGTGTGTAAAGCGGAGGAATGCTGACCTGGGTCAAGAGACCCTGTGGGTTTTGAAGTGAGGAAAAAGAGCCTTGTGTGAATTTTGCATTTTCATCACACTCTAAGTAGCTTGGGTGGAAAACTTCCCTTTCATTTTCTCCCAGTACTTGGAGCTGGTGAGATGATTGCTTTGTATTTTGTATTTTCCTTTCTTTTTGTGTTTGTTTTCTCTGTGGAAATGCATATTGCAAATGTCAAGAGCCTCCTGTTCCCGTATCTATTTCATCTCAACATCATGCACTTCTTTGGGCTGACAGATGATTTGTCTCACTGTTGTAACACTACAGTGTTATGAAAACCTGAACCCATAGATCTTCTTAAAAGTGACACTTGGCCTCTGGTCCATGGCCCCTTGTGCCCACCCCCAATGGCACTGTCTTCTGTCTTATTATTGGGGTTTGTAAGGCACTGATCCCCATGGGGAAATGACGGTGAAAAGAGGCTCTACCAGCCTAGGACAGCAGCCTGTGGCCACCACCAGGTATTGGAGCGGACAGTTGAAGAGCCCTGCGAAAGCCAGACAATGACTTTTCTCCTACCATGTTCACACCTCAGTTTCCTTGCTTAGACAGTGTCAAGTGCCCTGACAGTTTTGTCTTTCCCTTCTGCTGCACTCAATTCCAAAATCTGTGCCTTAATTAAGTCTGTGGCACATCTGGATAGTCTGAGGTCTGTTTAAATGGCTTCTCCCTTTTCCGCATCCTTCCGAGCTCTCAGCCTTGGTCAAGATGCCATCATTTCCTTAGTGCAGCATGCCACTGCTGAATTACACATGGTGCCAAGTACCACTCTCCTGCAGAGTTTTGAATTTATCCTGTGAGCTATGTGATATCTATTAAAAGTTGTACAGTCCTTGCCGACCGGCTGCTATTAAGGGAAGAGTGTTTACCTTAACCTAGACTGCCCAAAAGAGGAATGGAGGAGGTGCTTTTGGTTCTTTACCTCCTCCTACTCCAAAAGCTGATTTTTATCTTTCACAGCCCCATTTTCCTGTTCTTTGGGGTTCATTTTCTTCATTCCAGATGCTTTGGAAGAGACCACACGAACAACAAGGTGAATGGCTTGACCTTGCAGAGGAAAATGTAACATGTCCTGGGGTTTTTCTCCTAATTCTGCCCCTGAGCATTAGGGACACCTATTTCAATGATCTAGCTTGCCTCTGGCTTATGAGATGTGATTTTCCCTTTGGTCCTGCCTGCTCTCAGTGCTCCTGGCCCTGGGGCAAAGAGAGGCTTGAAGGTACTGGAGAAGAGGACTGTTTGCTTGGCTCTAGCCACTTCTGGTAGTGGTAACCCAATGCACTGCTGCCTGAGACAAGCTCATTAACCACTTTGTTTATTGGCTCTTACCTCCTCCTGAAGAACCTCCCTCTAGAGCTCACTGTGCATTAGCTGGAGTGCTGCTTTTGTGATGGAAATAAAGTAGCTTAGACAGAAACATGAAGTGTCCTCTCAGGAAGTGCTTCAAACAAGACACAAACCCCAGATGTGGTTCCCCTTTTGTCTGACACTAGAGGGGGACAGGAGGACCTGGATGATGGCCACCATGAACACAGCCCAGGCAGCAGAGAGGGACTGACTTGCATGATTAGAGAAAGATGCACTTGGTCGAGTTGTTTGCAAGATATGGGCAATTCCAGAACAGAGAGAAGACTCTTCCCAGTATTATGAGCACAGTGTTGTGGGGGAAACACGAGCAGAAACATTCAATACTCTGTGCAGGCAACCTCATCCTCTCTTTCACCATCCAGCCAGCAGCAATGAAACTCCAAAGAACCTACCCTGGAATCTCGTGGTTGGTGCTCATGATCTTTGCCCACGTGGTACATGTGTAACTGTGGTTCAGTGATGAAAAATAATCCAGAGCTCTTATCTTCTGGGAAACACAGCCAGCAAAACTCCTTCTCAGAGGAAAATAGGACCTCAAAATAGGCTCCGTCAAAACTCTGGGAGGCACTAGTGCAAGTCACCTCCTCTGCAGTGCTTTCACTGGACGCAACAGCCGCGACGAGAACCAGTCAAGTCCCCGACACTGAGGTTTTCCCATCTTGCCAAGGACACAAGAGTCTGTTCTCTTCTCATGCCGGCTGCCTGTTACAAGGACTATTCACTGAGGTGGCTCTGTTGTGTTACCCCATACCAGAGGGATCTGCAGGTTGGCTTTCCACCCCAAAGGAGCACAGCAGGCCTTTTGGGCTGTGCTGCCACCTCCACAGCAGTTTCTCTCCTTCAACTAAATACAATAGGACTGCCTGGCTTTTTGCACATGAAACAATGAGCAGAGTAGAACTTTATGACCACAGAGTCAAAACCTTCTCTAGGTCCTTGGATGCTTCCCAGTGAGCAATATCTGGAGGGTATTCATTTACACAGCCACCAGGGAAGCCCCTACAATCCCCTGCCCAAGGACTATGCCTTGCGCCAGTTGGTGCTCATGGCTGGGTGGGTTCTGCTCTCTGAGTCAATTCCAGTAAAGACCTGAACATAGCCTCAATTCTGCACCATCGCCAAACTGGAACCACTGGACTGAAAATTTATAATACTGGGATGGGCTGAATGCAGGAGAGACAGTATTCACCATGGAGATCTTTTATAAGAGAACACAATGTGCACAAACCTGGCCCAGGATGCTTTGACTCCCAGTGGTCTGAGCAGGTCTGATAGTACACATAATCTGGCCCAGACACTTTACTGGAAAAAGTTGTGTCAGAGCAGCAAGCTCCAGCTCAGCTTGCTTTGTGAGGATGTGGATGCCTTTAAACCATGTGCTTTACAGGTCTCTCATCTCTGCATAACTCTGCTCATGGTATATGGGAGGACTGGGTTCACTCGTGAGCCTTCATTAATTGCAGATGGCAGCACTGTTAAGGGAGTGGTAGATTTTGGTTTCTGGGGAGAAGGTTTGCCTTGCTTTCACCTTCACACCACATCAATTTATCCCAACGTTCTCCTGATATCCCCCCTCCACTCCGCCTCGTTAAAATTGTTGCACAATAATTGTAAATTTTACAGCGCTCAAATTAGATTATTTCCCTTGACACAGAAACAAACAGACTGCTAGGAAATGACCATTTCAGATTACTGGAAGAGTCACACAACGCTGCTGAGCCCAGACCAATTGCTGTTCTCGGTTGCACATGTGCAATCCCAGGGATATCATTTAGGGCTGTGCACATGAAAAGAGAGTGTGCATCGCGCCCCAACACGCATAAATAGCCACGGACCCCATCCTGTGTACTGCTGTCATCAAGTCCAGACCGCTGTGCTCATAAACTAAACACAGTAAATTTAATTAAGGGATGATCCCACAATGCTAATCAGATACATGTGCAGATTCCAACCGCGGGATCAGGCCCAGAGCTCTTGAGGGCTGAGCCCCATCCACTGCTGTGGACTTGTTTAATAATTTGGGGACGGATGAACCACAGGATTGGGCTTTGTGTTGTTTTGCTGATGAACCAAAGCACATGCCAAGAAATGCACCCAGAGGTTTTTTTTTCCTTCTCCATGATGTCCCTGTGGCTGGCAGCAGCAATGAGCAGAGCTCTCTCCACTGTGCAGGCAGGCAGGTTGCCCAGAGTAATGCCAGGAACAGGCTGCTTTGATCCAGCACCAGGCCATGCCCACTGTGGATTTAGCTCAGACCAGCACTGGATTTACCAGGCCACACAGCAGCGAGGCTCTGTTCAGCTTCCAGCAGCTGCCAACACTTCAAAAGGAATATCAACCTGGCATTGAACCTGCTAGATGCTGTACAGGACATCACTGTCATGGCCGTGCTCTACTCTGAAGCCTATAGGCACTTGGGTCTTGGCTCAGAAATTATAAAAACAACAGCAAGCGAAGAAATTTTACCGCTACTGGTTGTTGAGCATCATCCTCACAGGAACTGCGGCAGCAGAAAGGCATCATTTGCTTGTGTGTGGAGACCACAGGATCATTTGCATGGGTTAGAAGGTGTAGGAGAGGCTTGCATGGCTTTTACCTGTGCTGAGTTCTGGCTACAACCTCTGTACTGAGAGCCTCAGCTGAAGCCCACGCTCTGTCTCCTCTTATCCCTGTGATCTGCTCTTTGGTGGAGGAGGAAAGGAGTTCAGTCTGCTTTATTCAGCACCTTTCCTCCTTTGACAGGAGAATAAAAGGCCCTGCTCTGAGTCTCTGTTGTGCAAACAGGAGTGGGAAACCCCATTTCCCACGAGCTGTTCACCGCAATGCTGCCGTTGGCTGCTGAGAGGAGGAATCCAAGCTAATGATAGCAGTTATTCCAACAATGTTAATGATTTGTAGAAAGATGAATTAAGCAAAGAGAGAGAGCTGCACAAGTCTATTATTACCCTGTGCCTAACTCTATTAAAAAGAGCTGAGCTGTTCATCCATTTATGAGCCATTGACAAGGAGGCATATATCTCCATGAAAAAGGTCAGATTGCTCCAAAATGGTCATGGGCACATTTCTTTTCAAGGAGGAGCTCTCTGTGACAGAAAGTCTGTGTTTGGCAGAGGGTTTCCGGATGCAAGACTGTCTGAAAGACTTCTTTCTTGCCTGCTGCATGCACAAGGACTTACCTTCAGCTTTTGAGGTGCTGATTAAGGTGACAAGAAACCAAATTCTGCCTTGACTGCTTGCTTGCACCTTGCACATGGCAAAGGCTACAGCCCTCTGGCAGAGGAAAACTCTTTATTTCTAGGGCTGGGGCAGGGGCAGGTCAGCCTTGAAGAAAGTTTAGTGTTTTGGATGAGTGTCATTCGCTCTGCCCCACTCCAGTCTCACCCATGGGGCTTTCCCTGACTATCTGTCTTGGAGTATTTTAGGAAGCTGTCATTGTGGTATTGAAGTGCCACTTGTTTAGTGCAGTTGGGATGAGACAGAGCTGAAGTTCTCTATTGATCTGCAGAAGAAAAATAGCCTCAGCAGCAGGGGGGATAGCATTGCTGGCAGCAGCACAGGCTGCCTGGGAGGAGGTGGGGATACTGAGATCCTGGCTCCTCACCCCTGTGGGTGCACGCACATCAGAGAGGACCTGGGCAAAGGGCAAGACAGATTTGAAAGAGGAATTACTGAGCTCTAAGTCTGTTTTTGTGTAGTTCTTGGTAGTACTGAGAGCAGATCACCACCTCAGTATGGATGTACCACGGTCTGTAAGTCCTGCCCTGCCATTCTACCTCAGCCATCAAGCCTCTCTGGTGGTGGCAAAGTCTACTGTTGTACAATTCACAGTGGAAGTCAAGTGACAATGGTTCTTACCTACTAGTGAGCTACACAAGACTCAGATGGAAATGATGACCTAGGAATAAAGCTTCATATCTCCTTCTGTCTAACAGCCTGATGTGTGGTGCAGCTCTCTTCCTCAGAGCAGTTTAACGATGAAGGCAAAACTTGGCCAAGTTGCAGGTTCGGCTGGTTCATCTGTTGGAAGCTGTGAAGCTCCTGTGAAAGTGTGATGTGCTTCACAGGATCTACTCCTGTCTCTCCCTGCCAGCTGCAAAGAGGTTCAGGAGTGGATATGTGTATGCCTGAAATTTTTGTCATGTCTTGGTTTCAGCGTGTTGTGCCACATCTGTTATGTCTGGCCATGGTGTATCATCCCTGATGCCATGACATTATTTGCTGACATCTAAGGAAATAAGATGGAAGCAGGGTTTTAACTGTCAGTGCTGCTTAATATTTGCACTATGGTCATGTCTAGACAGCTCAAGTGAGACAAGGCTCTGCAATGATGGCAGCACAGCAAAAACAAGGTAAGAAGTAGACCATTGCCTGACGTGCTTTAAGCTGAACATGAGAGGAAAGGAGGGAAATACCATGTCTGTGTTTTCCATGGCAGCCTGGGGCACAGAGAAAATATGTCACTGATCAAGAGCACAGAAGCCCTCAGCAGGGGAGTGGGATGGACCCTGCTCTGCCTGATCCCACTTCCACGCTTTGTTAGATCTGTCCATCCTCGTCTGCCATTAAAAACAGAGGCTGTACCCAAAAGGAACTCCAACACCACACTTTACCCTCCAAACCTTTAAGAGCAGTCTGCTGTCTAGACAAGGCACAGTCTTGAATATTTCCTGATATTTCCTCTCATTGATAATGATGTGCAACACAAGATAAGCCCCTGCCGAAGATCAAGTGTTTTTTGTGACATGCAATCCAATTTGCCCACCTCCTGCTGCCAGCTGGAGCCACACCATTTCAGCTACTTCATGCAAGACAGGAAAGATGCTTGTGAAGCTCCTTTCAAGGGACATTGCTTCCAAACCAAACCCAGCATGTAGGTTATGGAAGGTCATTCCCTGAGACCAGTGATGGGTGAACAGATTTGCATGAAATAAAAGATAGCCCCAACTGCCTGGGGAAGGTTCTGACCTTTTTCTCCAGGCTTGGAAAAACTCTGTTCAAAAGTTTGCATGCAAAGTCTGTTGTTAGCCAATTTTTTGTAGGGTTTTTCTGGATGGGTGGGAAGGACATATCTCTCCACTGTGTTGGCTCCATCATGTTCACTTAACAGGCTTGAAAAAGTCCTGTTAAAACCCAGCACAGCTGTGGGGAAGAGCCTAGGTTATATCCTCTAACTCCAGATCTTATCATGGCTTTTCAGCCCTCATCAATTACTGCAATTCAGATGAATGTCTTTTTTGCTAATTCAAACCAAATGACCCTAGAAGACATTCAATTGACATCCTAAATAACACACGTGGTCTGTCCATTACTCAGGCAGAGTGTGACTGTAGTTCCCCAAAATCAATGTCCCTCTGCCCCAATGCTGCTGAAGGACTCAATTCTACCTCCACACATTTCCGAGTCTCCTTACTAAAATCACTGTGATAGATCTCTGGAGACAACAGTGAAGGTTATGTTAATGAAGATAAAAGGGTTTAAGCAGAGCTATTTGGTGCTTTTGGTATCCAGCCCCATCTCCCCTTGTTTTGTGAGGAGAAGTTCATAAAGCAGTTAAACAAAACAAAGCAACAGGTTAAGCAAAGCAACAGGTTCCCAGTTTGAGTAAAGAGTTTGCTGTGGCCTGAGAAGCCTTTGTAAAAAAAAAAAACGAAACAGGAACTGAAAATTTCTTGGACAAGTGGAAGCCCTTAAGGAAGAAGACGAGGACTGCAAGCAGTATAGGGGATAGTAGGACTGCCATTTTCTTTCAGCAGAGATTATAGATAAGAACCAACAGGCACCAAGCAAAATTGATTTCTGTAGCAATTAAACCTACTCACCTTTGAGAAGTTTGTTACAATCTCAGAAAAGAGGATATAAATGCTCGGGAAAGCTGCAGAAGAGGTAACAGAGTATTGTGCACCACAGCCAAGCAATTTGGTCGTCTCCTTTGAGTTTCATAGGATGAGGAGATGATGTAGCTGAATATGTGGCAGAGCTGGAAGGGCTAATTGAATGTTGTTTGATTAGCAACCTCCTGAGGGATCTGCTGTGAGACAGATGGAATTTCATCATTACGAGTGCCATAAACCATTGCTGATTGCTGGTGGAGAACTTCACCTGGCCCAGAGCAGCGCTGTCGGCAGCAGCAACGGAGGAAAGAGAAAGGCTGAAAAGAAGGGTATTTATAAATACCCGAATCAACTGAGCTGACCAACCATAAAATGGAAAAACTCAATGGAAGAGCAGCTTGTTTTGTAGCAAAATTTGCATGTGAGCTAACCCAGAGTCATTTATGCCTCAAGAAGGGATGTGCAGACAAAAAAACCAATGACAGCTTTCAAGAACAACCTCTGAAATCCACTTTTTCATCCAGAGGTAAAGGAAGGGAGCAGGGAGAGGGTTTTATTTTGAGGAGGTAGAAGACACAAGAAATATCTGTTTTCTAAAAGGCAGTGATGGACTTTATGGTGCAAATGTAGAGTTGAACTGCCTGTCAGTTTCCACAGAAGCACATCCAACACCCATCAATGAATTTATACCCCAAAGGGCCAAAGAGGTGAACCCACTGCTGAGTGCCACACTTATATGTGGGCTTTGGAGGACTCCTTCTGGTGAGAGACTTATGGTTTGCTTCTCTAAAACACAAATGGAGACATAAAATATGGATTCGTCCTAAATACCTAGGCCAAACCTCAAACCTGTCAAATAGATATTGTTTGCAAGAATTAAAAGGGAAATGTCAAATAGACCCTGTAGACATACTATTTCTCTGTGAAAATACAAGCAGGTGCATATAAAGGGTTAGGACATCTAGAAGGGAGAATAATGGGGATTTATGGAGAGGATGGGCTCATGCCAAAGTAGCTGCTGGTAGGGTTAGCTCCCCATGCCCTTGGAGGAAGGATTGAGGAGGGGTGGTGAAAGAGGGCATCATTCACAGCTGTTATTATCTGCCTGGATTGCACTTTGAGTCCCTGTATTTGAATCAGAAAAAAAAAGTTTCCTCTGCAGCAACTGAGCCCGAAGCCACAAGGAATCAAGTCTCTGGAGGAAAAGAGCATCTCGTCCCTTGGACATGGGCTGTCAGGGCAGGGCAAGGGGGTGGAAAGCTTAGTGGAGTGGGTGCACAGCAGCAATCTCTGCAGACAGGGATAGATGGACACAGTGAGGATCTGATTACCAGGAGGACAAAATAGGCAATGAGAAGCCTCAGAGAGCACCAAAGAGCAAATGAAGCGTCACTGAAGGGGAGCCTGTGTTTTATGGCAAGAGTAGTGGTGGCCTCAAGTGCAAGAGAAGTTATTTGAGTAACTGGGGGCAGCATGACTTCATAACCAAGTATCTCTTCTCTCGTAAAACCAGAAGTGTTATAAGATCCAAAGAGTAGTACTTGGAGTACCTGGTGGGCAGGGAGAGGATTTACTTACGGCTGTTCACTTGTGGCCTTTAAATAGGCCAGCCACCTCAGAGGCAACTAACTTAGAAAACATAGTTAAAAAAACTATTATGGTAGTTGCTGTCCAATATTTAAATTCCTTTAGAGTCATCACATGAAAACCTGAGGCGACTTGGTACCAGGGGAAGAAGTCAGAGAGGATCATGAGAAATCTAAAAAGCCATGAGGTCATGACAAGTGCTTTCCATTTGGACCGTCTTAAAAATCATCAGTGCCACATCCTGTGACATTTTGGTACATAACGTGAAGGCTACTGGAGGGTGGACAGATGGCTTCATCTTCAGGTCAGTCACTAGGGCAGAAAAGACTAAATTAGCTGATAAAAGAAAGCTAAGTTGTTGTGCTGGGAATAAAATATCTTCATCACTGTCTAGATGGGAAGTACTTTATTTTTCTGGCACATCATAGCTTACTGAAAAGATTCTTCCATGGAAAAAAGGCAGGCTGGCCAGTGCACCCAAAAAAGGAAATAGTCCGTAAGGTGAAGGATAACATAGACATCCTCCCTCTACCAACCACCGGTATTGCAGAGATGGAGTCACTCAAAAAAGAGAGGACATCTCCTACCCATCCCAGAGAAGGGGTAGCTTGGACACAAGACATGCGCTATGCACAGTGCACACTGTTTTACACCCAGAGACCAAGAATTATATCAAATGCATTGTGTATTTTTTGTCTAAAATATTTTCAAAGGTGATGATTAGGACTTGAAAAGTGTGGTTTCTTGCAAGGAACCCTCTCCTCCTGCCCCTCCCCAGCATCACTGGGATGCTCAACGTGTAGGACTGATCTCTTGTGATTTAAAAATTTGTACTGTGGGACATATGCACCCTCAGAACATGGATGTTCATGGTGACCTTAGTGGTCCCCACTGCCATCTCAGAGAGTAAACCAGTTGAAGCTACAATGAAACCCTAGGCATTGTGGAAGTTGAAAAGTAATGATTGTGGACATATTGAGGACTTTCTGAGCAAGGCCAGGTTGGAAGGGGCTTGGAGCGACCTGGTCTAGTGAAGGTGTCCCTGCCCCATGGCAAGGGGTTGGAATGAGATGATCTTCAAGGTCCCTTCCAACCCAAACTATTTGATGATTCTGATTCCAAGTGGTGTCTGAGGCTTAAGATCGTCTCACAGCAGTGTGTCTACCAGGTGATGTTTAAATATTGGCACTTTGGTAACAGGTGGTGTTTAAATATTGGAGCCTTGGCCCTTCTTGCGTGAAAGAGCTGAGGCCATGATATATGTGTGCACCACTTGGGCCCAGGGTGAAGGAACCTTCTCAATTCCTTGGCTGTTAAAGGGGGACACCTCTGCCATGTGGAGGACATGGGTGCCATGGGGAACAAGTATGAAATAAGTGACATGAAAGAGCCTGTGGTTTTTAATTCAGTGCATATGAACTCTAGTTAATCATCTTGGCTGTTAATGCAATGGAGGGATAGATGTCACGGAAGTGTTAATATCTTAACCAGGGCATTATGGAATGCAACATCCTCATTTTCTCTTTTCGGCAGCTCTGTGATAAATAAGGCAGCAGGTTCCCACCTGCAGTGCTGTGAGCAGTGTTTGGTTCTCTTCAACCAAACAATCTCGTTGCTCAAGGAATCATTTTTTCCCCCCACCTCGGTTGAAGCCCTGAGGAACCTGATCCTTTTTGGGTAAACTTGTTCCTTGGCTATATGAAGTTATTTCCTTTTACTCCCTTCTCTTTGTTTCAAGGAGAGCATAGGAGAAAAGCTGGGCTAGTCTGGAAGACTTTTATCTGCTCCCTGGAGGCACATCAGTCGGTGCAGCAGCCCTGGGGAAACATTTGTGATTGCGTGGGTGCCAGATACGTGCCTTAACCCGATCAGCCCAGGTTTGGAGCCTACAAGTGCTCTTAGAGAAGGATACAAGGACCCATGAAGGGAAAAGCTGAGCTGATCTGCTGATGGAGATGGAGAGAGACTTGTAGTCTCTTCTTTCTTCCATTCCCATGTCCACACCAGCTCCTACTACAGAGCAGAGAGGTCAGGAAGGCCATGCAGTGGAAGAGCCCAAAAGCAAACCCACATTGAACTAGTTTGTGTCTGCAGTAAAGAAATAAATAAACCCCCATCGCCGTCAGTTGCTCAGCCGTGAGCGTGCAGAGAGGTGTGTGCTGTGCGTGGGACCACAGCCTCCTTGCCAGCACCTCTCAAAACTGAGCAGAAAAGAGCACGGTTTGGCTTAGCAGCTGCTTTTTGGAGTTGTCTCTGGCTGTCATTTTTGGGAAGGGATGGGGGCAGGGAAATTGGGTTGGGTGGCAGATGGTGTTAAACAGGAAAGGAGGCAGTGTTTGTTTGCAAACATGGCGAGGTGTCGTTCCATTATTGCCCGGCGCTCTTGACAAAATCAGTGTGGGAGCTTCCTGCCAGCTACCGCAGCCCCGCAACGCCGCGCGGCAGATGAATCAACGCCAACCCGGGAGCAGGTCCCTGCCCCAAAAGTCCCCCCTGCGAGTGCGACGAGCAGGGGCAAACGCGGCAGAGATTCGCTGCCAGGCACGAACGAGGACGGCGGTGCCCCGCATTTCAAGGCTAGCACGGGGCACTGGCAGCCTACCTTCAGTCAGCCTGCATCTCTAGCTGTTTGTTTCTCCCCCTCACCGTCCTCGGAGATGGAGTGATATCTGCAGGGAGAGGGAAGTGCCGCCCGCCGACGCTCTGGGAGGCGCCGAGCTCGTCTCGCTGCGCCCACGCGGCGGGGTTCAGGTGTTTGGGGCCGGCGCTCAGCCACGGTGTTTCCTTCGCTTCATTCCTGTGGCAGGGAACAGCGCTGTGGGAGGATGTCACAGCCCTTCAGTGGTGGCACGAAAGGGGCAGGCTCATGTCTGCAGGTCCCTTCCAGGAGGGAGCCCAGCTGTGGGTGCTGATAGAGACCCCGCCTGCACGGGAGCATCCTGCATCCTCAGCACCTCTCTGGGCACGCAGCTGTGAAGCCTCTGCCCTCTTTGCACATCTTGGATAGCTACTGACAGCTCCTACAGAGCAAGGCGGGAGTCGCAGGAGTTTGGCATGTTTAGGAAAGTCAGCTTTGCTGTGATCACAAGTTTACTGATCGTGGGGTTGGGAGCGCAGTCAGGATTTCAGCTGTCCCTATAAGGCCTCGGGTCACACTAAACCTAGCAGCGTTTTGAGTGGCCGTCCCTCTTGCCAGATGTGGGCAGCACGAGGGACTCAGCAGTGTCCTCCTGTAGTGGACATCTCCCTGCCTGCAGGCCCATGGCAGCGTGAGTGCTGGGGAGTAAATGCCTGCTAATCCTGGGGCTGCAGCCAAGGCTGCCTCCATGGGTACTGAGGGGATTAAGCACTGAGGAAGAGATGGCTGCTTTTATGACCATTCCCCTAAGCCACCACAGACCCTCTTTTTTCTTTCATTTTTCTGAAAACATGGTGTTTTAGGACACTGCTGCTTGTGCATCTCCTTTCCACTCCTGCTGGGAGAGCCAGGATTGATGACTCAGAAATTGCTAAAAACATCACGCTCAGCACTGCCACGATCAGGAGTCTGGTTTAAAAATCATAAGATTTCTACCAAACAGAAATCAATTCTTCTCCCTTGTCCTCTAGTTTTTTTAAGGTGGAGGTCATGCTTCAGTCCTGAGCTCTGAGGAATGCATGATTTTATTTGGTTTGTTTTTTAATGGAAAACAGGAGTTCCCATCTTGTCTCTGGGAGGGCTTGAGCACAGTACCAAGTTATGTGCCTGTCCCATTAAAAATGGGAGTGCTGCCCACATTCAAGTGTAGGAAACACCAGGAAGGACAAATGCAAACACCCAATTCTGCACCATTAGCTTCTATATGAATATTAATGGCCAAGGCACCACTGCAGTGAGTCAAGATCTGGGGGGGCAGGTTGTCTCCAGATCCTGTGACCACTTGCCAACAGGAAAAATGAGTGAACTTTCACTGGCTGTTTTTCAGGGCTGGATATTGTACTTTAACGAACAATCGGAAGGCAATTGGCTGGAAAATAACTGGACCTTTAACAGCCTTGGTGCTTAATTTACCATGTATTTTTTCTTACATTCTCCTTCTCATTGCTGATATTATATCAGCATGACCGCCTCCCTGACATCGGTTTTATTCAGATACTGCTGTTTCATCTCTCCTCTGCTCCTCACTCTGCTTCCCTGGGCCATTTCACCAGGTCTGCCTCACCTGTCAGAGCAACCCATCACTGTCTCCTCAACCACAGCCCGTTAGGAAAGGCAGCACCCTGGAAACCTCCATCTCCATGGTCCAAACACCAGCTTCTCCATCGGATTCGGGGCAGCTTTCAGGGGTGCTGAGCCCACCCTGTTGGTGGAAGGGGCCGTGTGTGGCAGCTCTTTGGACGGGGTCATTTAAATCCGGGATTTATGTGTTCTCCACGCTTTAATTGCGTCAAGGAATCTCTCACTCTGGCAGTGTGTAATCTCTCGACATTTCACATGCTCTGCCCGCGGTGTCAGAAGATGAATGGCCCATTCAGATGGGGAGTGCTTCACATCCAGATACGCTGACTTACAATGCTGATAGACTGGAGCAAGAGATGAAGGATAGCAGCAGGGACGGGTAACTTGTTGTGCCTACCAAACCTCATGGATTCAAAAATAAAATGCACTCTGTGTTTATCTGCAAATGATGGCATTTTCACTCGCCTGGCTTTTTCCTTGCATCTTCCAGCAGATCTCCTCCCTGTTTGCCAGTCTCTAAACAATCTGCAAAGTATATCTTTGCCCTCAGGGTTTGCAGGGTGGTGCTGCAGAGCCAGCCTTGGTAGAACAGGCTATTGAGGAATCCTGAAAGCTCTCTTTAGAATATGTATGTGAGTATTGTTTCTGTTTGGCACTGAATCTGTCACCTGAAATGACTGAAATTTTCTTAATGGTGCATGCACATTTGGCTGGCCCCTTTTCTCTGCTCTCCTTAAAATACTTTTATTATTAAATACTGTCGAGCAGAAGTCCTAAATTTAATTTTCTGGTGTTGTAACAAATAGGAAGAGACCACATCATACCATCAGACAGAGTGGGAGGAAAGAGGTGACTCTATCTTCGTCAGAGGAACTAACATTAAATAATTTGCCCAAGGTCATACCGAAAATCTGTATTATCAGATCAGGGAACTAAAACCAGGTCTTTTTTCAGAATTTTGATCATAGGACAAGTTTTATCATCCCAATCTGCTGTATTTTCACACTGAAATATATTACTTACCTCTAGAACGGGCAAAACTTGCTTGCAAAGGGTAATTGCAATGTGTTCCCATCCAGTCAGAAGATCCACTGTGGACAAGTTAAAATGTTCTGCTGTAATTTGTGTATTTGCACTGAAGGGTTTGGAATATATGAAGAAGTTAATCTGTATTGAGATGTGGTACAGCACATGCAAGAGCAGTCATAGCAGACAAGTTTATGTAAATAAATAGATAAATAGAAGCACGAGTCAGAAGTTGGCTGATCTGAAATCTCAATGCTTATAAATCAGCAAATGTGAAGGTTCATCCAAGGAAGGAGTAGAAGGGAATGTGTCTCGCTGAAACTGAAATGTTCTGTTTATTACAACCACCCAGATGATAGCTAGTAAATCTTATTTGCTTGCCTAATAAACATTAAGTTACTTGCGCAGAAGATGAGCAGCTCTGGCAGAATTTGAGGCTTAGCTCAGAGCAAGCCCCACTCTGGCTGGAACTGGTTAAAGAATTCTCCTGCACAACTACTCCTCGGTGATTGAACTGCTCCATAATTTTCAGTCTGTAGGCTTTCTGTCAGGCTCATATGAGAATTCTTGGAATTTTGGAAACATTTCTGAGAGGGGAGAATCAGTTTTGGCCCACATCTATTTGTGAAGTGCAAGGTCAGGGAAGAGCATGGGGATGGGATGGAAAGGGAGGAGTGGTCTTTGCATTTCAGTTGCAGTCTTATGAAGAACTTACAGCATGAAAAAGTGTTGTAATTGCACATATTTGAGCTGTCATGTATTTGAAAGTCAGGAAGAGAGGCCTGTCTGCCATAACCCAGGTGTTGTCCAGGGGAGGATGTGTGCATTCAGCTTTCAAAGATGCAAAGGACTCTGCCTTCTAACTCACCAGCTGAAGTTATGTTCCCAATGTTCATTTTCTGGGTTGAAGTTTCCTTGCCATATCTTTCTGTATGTACATGAACTGCCTTGGGAATGTTGACCAAATATAGCTTAAATTATATCTTTCTCTTCTTCTGAGAACATATGACGAGTGCGATGAAAATCTGGATTTTTTTTTTTAACACAGAAATCACTGTGTCCTATGTTTGAATAGACCAGCAAATAACTGCCTTTAAAAGGGGGGATGGGGCTTTGAAATGGATGCAACAGTGAATTTGCTTGTTTATCATTGCAGAGAGTAACATGATGAGATGCTCTCTACTTTAATTTCCACTAATTTGGCAAGTTACCGGAGTAACTCTAGGTCCAGATTTTTGGAAGATGTTGGAGGCTTTTGAGCATATCTGAAAATCCGGCTCTTATTTTAGGTGTCTAAATGGGAATCAAACGCTTGTAAAACAATCAAGCCCAGTTGTGGGTGCTGAGCACTTAGAAATATGGCCTTCAGTTGTCAAGAAAATCTGTCTGCTAACATATTTTAGGGCTGAGAAAAACATGGCTGGAACATCAGGCCAAAGGAAACAATTTGTCTTGTAATGACAGGGTTGAGAGGTAGATGATATTCTTTTAAATACGTACGGTGTCTAGGTCTGGATGATCTCTGCTTCCAACTAGATGAGGATATAAAGACACTGGTAATGAGATTCATTACAGCAGCTTTCTAATCTCTTTCGCTACAAAATACATTACATTTGGAATTTAACTGTGTGTGCAGCACACCAGGTGGCCAAGCTGCTTTTACTGAGAGAAAATAAAGAAGCTGAAATGCACTGCTATGTAGTGCTCTTAATGCCTAATAATGTCATAGAGGAAGAAGTATGCTCCTGCTCTCTGTTGCTGATGACTGCCGAGCGAAGCACATGTTATACAAAGTCACATATGCTGGAGAATAACGCTGCTGTGGGAGCCCTTAGCTCACTGGTATGTGACACTGCAATGTGATTAGGAAAGAAATTACATACTGGCAAAGAGCTTTCCCCCATTTTGAGAGTGAGAGAGAAGAATCACCCCCTTGGAAATGTTATATCTGAGTGAATTTACTTTTCCATGGGCTGATATTCTTCTAAGGAAGAAGGATGTTCCAGCCACTGCTCTGCAAAAAGGACATTTTTTTTACTTTATTGGCCCAAGATGGTCATGGGGCTGTGGAACAAATTTCACCTTGGGTGAAGCAGAGAGCATTTCTCCAGTTTCTGAGGAAATTTAGTCCAAGGTTTGTGTTGTGCTGAATTTGAATATGGAGACTTAAAAATAGGGCTTCTAGTTCACATCCCAGTCTCTGAGGTGTTCTTGCTAACGGTGGAGGTGTGTTGACATGGCAACTCCCTAAATCTAGCCCTGAATGCTGTAAGCTTAGCTCCTGGCCTACCAGGACTCAGAACTCTTCTGATCGAAAGACTAAGTCAAGGCTTTCTGTCCGCTGAGGGTGATGCTTTATCATGTAGGTGAAGTTGACCTGTGGGGTTTTTTTCTCCTAATCGCATAAAACCCCCTCAGAAATTTTGCATTTTAGTTTAATAAGAGCAGAGCTGACCTGCTCACCTGTAGTATGTGGTCATAATAAAACTGTGGCAAACTCCATTTCCCCCTTTTATTTCCTGAGCGCCTCATGATGCAGAATTCCTTTACCTTTCTCTTTGCCCCTGTTTTTTTTTGGTTTTGATTGGAAGCTGTGTACAGGCTGTGAGGCACAGTGCAAGAATTAAATGCTATTTCCAGCTGTTTGCCATGGCTCAGATTCACTCTTTGCCATGGGCTAGGGTCCAGTTGCAGGACAGATGCTTTACAGTTTTGTTTATTGGATTTTCTACACAAAGGGTTGTGCTCCACATTGACTGGGAGCAGGTGGCTTGTAGAAAGGAAAAAAAACCCCGCGCCAGGTTTTTGTAATTTTTTTGACCGTCTGCAGATTCTTGTGACATACTGATTGCAGCTGGATGTGCAAAAAGGCAGGGCTGGAGGTATCCATGAGACTGCCATCCCATGGTTCACACAAAAACACTGATGCTCTAGGACTTATGTTTTTTCCAGAGCTCGGCATTGCTCGTGCCGTGGCCCGTGGGCGAGCTTGGCCAGCTCATTTCCCCTTCCCTTCTCCCATAAGTTCTTATTCCTTGGGAAAGCTGTGGACTGTGTGGGTGTCTACCATGTGAGATCCCAAAAATGCTGGAGAACCACCTAAGGGTGGCCAAAATGCACCCAACCCTCAGTATGTAGCACCTACATACACTCGTATGTCCGGCTGTGTAGCAGGTCTGCTTCCGCCTCTCGTCACGTACAGGACGCCTGCCTGTCACTGCGTGGAGGAAACTGTCACTTTGGTGACAGCTCTGTTGGGTATTTCCTCAGCCTGTCTTCGCTGCTGTCATGGACCTTGCTTAGAATGGATTGAGAAATGAAGCTATAGAAATATGTAGGTAAATTGGTTCACTTGGAAAAATAGAAGGAAATTGAATAGACCGCTGAAGTCCAGCTTTTGGGGTTGGCCCCAAATGGACCTGAGCAGGGCCTATGCTCCCTTCCTGATCTTCTTTTTCCTTCATTGTGTGAGCAGACATGAGCCCTTGTGTAGGCAAAATTTAGGTGTCTCCCCATCCTTGCTGGATCATAGCAGTCATATAAAGGTATGTGCAAGAAATTCCCCTTATGGGACTGAGGGATACCTGCTGTGGTCTGTGTGAAATCCCACGTCCCTGGGGACTCCAAAGGAAAAGGAACAGCAGCAAAAAATAGATTAGTTTGAGTGGCAAACCGTGGAATGTCTTCACCATATAATTTTAAGGCGAAATTCAGGGGGGATATGGAAGGCTCTCAAAAAATAATCATATAAAAGACTTGGGAGACATTACTGTCAGAACATGATGGCATGTGGGTTTGGATTTGGATTGTTCTGAGCAATTTGGTGTAGTGGAAGGTGTTCCTGACCGTGGCAGGGGGGTTGAAACTGAGTGACCTTTAGGGTCTCTTCCAACCCAAACCATTCTACAGTTCTGTGATTCTCAGTTTATGCAGTTAAAGGGTGGGATGAGGTGCATGGTCCCAGCAGCATGAGGGGCAGATGAGGAGCCAGGATCCTTTTATTCATAGCTGTGGTGATCAGTGTATGAGCAATCCTGATGTCAACATAGGTTTCTATAAACCAGTTGAGCTAATTAAGTGTGAGTAGGTGTAAATTTGGGAAAGGTCAGCATCTATTAGTGGCAAAGTCACAAACAGGAGAAGAAGCTGACTTTCTGAGACTGCTCACAGCCAGCAGGTTGCCTGGCTCTGGGCATGACTGAAGAACTTCTGTGGAAATTTAGGAACTAAGGATAAAAATTACTTCACTTTAATATGCAGGGAGGTTAACAGAAGCCCGCTGGAACCCTTTAAATTGGCAAGTAGCCGCATGGAGCCTGGGACATATTAAATGACTGTCCTGGTAACTCAAAGCACATCTAGGCTGGAAGTGTTCACCTCTATCTTGTGAATTCCTTAAATAACAAACACTGTACAAAGCTCGAAAAACCACCAGATGAAATCTCAATGGAGAGGCACTAGGAAAGCAGCTTGACAGAAGCATCTCTGGAGCAGTGCTGTGTAAAGAGGAGAAAATCACACAGAGATACAGGCTGGAACTGATGTCTGCTCTGGAAGGATTTACTGGCAACATAGGGTGAAGTGTTTTGGGCAGGGCAGGTGATTTTCATTCAGTGTTTTGAAGCAGGAATTAAAAAACTTTTCCAAGGGCTGAATCAGTCTTTCAGACTCATTTGATGGACCAGAAATGAACGTCAGTCCCCATTAATGCCAAGAAACATTGTGTTCATGAGCTGTATGAAATGGAATTGCGGCTTGTGGAAAGGCCACAAGTACTCCATTCCCATGCCTGGAGTACATGGGATTCGGTGCAAAAAATCTCTTTCCTAAGCCTTCCTCACTATCTATTACTTCTCTTTGTTGGGGAAATTTCAGCATCTCTAGATCCTCATAAACTCAGAGTATGTCCTCCCTGAAGCACGATTATATCTCCCTGCTGATGGAAGTAGATTCCTAAACTCCTGGCATGAATCTGCAATATGATGCCTCCAAGAAAACCCGTAGGTAGGATGACTGGGCCAGTCAGCTTGGTCCCAGCTGAGTGGCAGGGATTAGAAGCTGTGGTAGGATGAGACCAAGCAGAGACAGCTTGGAGGTACCCACAGGAGGCAGCTGAGCATCCCTTTCTCCTGGCAAATCCCAGTCCAGGCCTGGTGGATGAGGTTGATGCAGCAGTATGTGGCCTGGGGAGGAGGACGGCTGTGGTGTTACACGGTTGGGTGTATGGGTGGGTGGGCTTTTGGGGAGATGTGAGGGATGCAGACCATGGTGGCATCTATGGGATCACACATGGGAGGGCACCGTGCCATGCACAGGGCTGAGGGAGGTGGGGAGCAAACAGGGGGGGCTGAGGGGCTGTGTGGATGGGTCAGAGCTCACTCACAGACATTGCACTGAGGGTTCTGATGTATCCTGGATAGATATTGCTGTGACATTACTGTCCTTGAAAAGCAAAAAAAAAATTGTATCTCTTTTTGGCCAACATGGAGATCTCTGAGCCTTGTGGACATAACACCCTTGTCATGTTTACATGTGAACTGCTGGCTTTCCTCCAGCCTACCTGCACTTTTTCCTGAGCCCTTATGCCAGGCCCCTTATCATGCAACACTTTGCTGTTTGCAGCTTGCTGATGGGTTGTCAAGACAGTGCACGGTAATGTCACCGCGCAGTTTGTCACCGTGTCATCCGAGTGGAAGAAGGCGGTGGTGATACGCAGGTCTTCATCCCTGCCCGCCTCTTCCCTGCTCTGCTGCTCATGGCAGCACCACCACGACTCCTTCCAGCTCTTTATCACCCCTTGCAGAAGGTGAATGTGACTGGGGGCATCTCCCAGGTGCTCCAGGTCTCTCCCATGGGTCAGAGAATGGAGTTCAGCTTTTTCCTACCATGGCACCGTGATTCCCAACCCAGGGCAGTGGCACTGGAGGGTGTCTGGTCCCTGCTGTGGGTGCTAGAGGGCAGACAGGCCACCCACACCCACTGTGGATATGGGCACTGATTTCTACAGTGATAAAAGAGGAGGAAAAAAAATTTTCAGTGTCTCATTCTCTGCCATCATGTCCAAGTGCAAAAACCAGCTAAAAGAAGGAAATACAACTGCTGCCCTCATGGCAGGTCAGTATTTGGGCTTTGTAAGGTTGATTTTTTAGGATGAGGGAGCAGCAAGGTGGTCCAGGTACCAAACTGATATGATTTCATGTATTCACCAAAGAATGTCAACAAAATCCCATTTCTCTAAATGCAGTGGAGGCAATGAACCAGCATCCCGTCTACATAGAAAGCTCTAAAGTGCAAGCAGCTTGTCTTTTTGTGTTTTCTTAAGACCCTATTTTTGCAAGACATCATTTCACTAGCATAAATCCTTGGCTCAGCATGGCCAAAACCAGGGAATTCCTCCTTTAAGAGTCTTCAGACACAGCCTGAGGTGGGGTGAGGCCATGGGCAGCTCTACACAATGTTTATGGATCAACATGACTTGACCAAAGCCTGGCAGACTTCTTGGCTGTGATGGGGTCAAACTTGATGTTGCATCCAAATCCTGTGAGCAAGGAGGACATTGAGGATGAGCTCTGGAAGGTGGAGCAGCAGTGAGCTGTAGGTATTTGTAGGAGGAGGAGCAGCACTCATCAAAGCAGTCAGATTGCTGGTGGGTCTGGTTGTAAACAAGCTGTTGCTGAATTGCCATCAAATCTCGAATGGACAATAGCGAGAATGAATCAGCAGTTTATGGTTGTGGGGGCTTTGAATGGAGTGATCTCTACCCCTGGCCTCCAGGAAATGAGGCAGAGGAAGCTGGATGGGACCTGGATCACCCAGGTTTCAGTTATGGTTCTTGAACGTAGAGCACACACCAAAATATTACACTTAAAAGGTGAAAGTGAATACTTACCGTGATTTAAAACACTCTCTTGCCTGCCCTCTAAGTATGTTTAAAACTGAAGGAGTTTGTCAGACCTTTGTCTTGCATGACAAATGAATTCATTTCCTATTGAAGTATGACTGGCAGAGCCAGCCTGTAAAGCACTGAGCTCCTGGTGCAGCAGTGGGTAATCTGTACGCTCTGCTGCACACAGTTTTTCCTCCAAAAACATTGGCTGAGTCTTTAGCTGCTTCCCAAGTCTTGGTCCTAGGAAAAGCACTGGGGTCTCTCCTCCTGCATTCCAGTGTGTGAAGATTCAATCTGAGGAACTCTTCTGCCTAGGTCTAGCCCTGCAGAGGGTGTTTGATTGTCCCATGGAAGTGAAAGAATCGTGGTCACTTGTAGGGAAGCCTCCTGGTGCTGCACCTTTCTTTGGAGCTGATGTTCCTACAGAGGGGAGCAAATTCCTTTGAGAAGCAGGGTGGAGATTTACACCCATATTGCTTTATATGTGATTCAGCTGGCCTAGTTTATGCACCTAAAAGTTTTAGTGGCAAGCTCAGAGAGAGTTTGAGTTTGAAGCAGTTCAGGGCATCCAGTTCAGGGCATCCTTTCTAGCCAAGTGAAGATGGAAAGAGCATTCAGCTCCTCCAAGAGGTGCCCACAGAGTCCTTGCATTGTTTGAACTTGTTTCACCTCCACAAAGAGAAAGTTCTGGCCCAAATATTTAATTTACAGAAGCCTAAGGAATTTATGATCAGACCCAAATCATCTAAATCAGGTCTGCTATCCTTTTGTCCCGATGGTACATATCTGAGGACAAAGCAGTGTGCTGCTGCAATAATGTCAGCAGGATTTCCTGATCTCCTTGTTTCCTAGCTCCGGGGGGGGTGGGCAATGATCTGCATGGGTGATGAGTCAAGGCTTCTGATGCCACCTCCTGTGTTGGCTTGGATTTTGTCAAGTGCAGGTTTAGATCAGCTTCATAGAAGGATGAGAGGGACCTCTTGGACCTAGCTTAAACAGAATTGAATGACCCTAGGGTAAATCAGCACCTAGAAGCTTCTTCACTGTTTTTTTTTTTTAAACCTAATTCTGACCATTTGGAGACATTGACTCATTGCATTACTGCAGGTAGAGCCTGTCTCTTTACACAGTGCAGCTCAGCTGGTCCTTGTCAGAGCTCTCAGCATCTCTTGTAGGCACTGGTTGCCCGATCAATGCATTGATGTGAAATTTTAGTCTCTGTAGGATTGTGTAAATGTGTCTTTCCCAAGTTTCCCCTGAAAATTGGACAGATCCCTGGATTCAATTTGCCTGGACCTAAGAAGACAATGGGATGACAACAGGAAGGATTTGTGGGATGTGTGTTGCATGTCTCTGGAGTCAGCATCCTCACAACAGAGGAACAAAATTTGGTCCTGGCTGCAGGAACCTCGAGCTTGACACTGTCTCACAGCACCCCAGAGCCACACAATGTAAATGTTTATTGCCTTCTTCCCGTGGGCCTGTGGCTTGTTTTGAGTCCCATGCAATGCAGTGGGCAGGCCCTCCAGAGAGCAGGGTTATAAAGGAACCAGAGGCCAGATGTGTACGAGACTCCAGCCCAGAGAAAAGTCCCCGCAGTTCGACTCCGTCAGGGCTGCAGGGCACGGAGAACAAGGGAAAATTGAGTCGGCCCCAGGATGCCATCCGGTCTTTAGGGCAGACAAATGCATGTAATCTCGGCCGGGGCTGTAAAGCAGCATTGCTAGGCTGGAGGAGAGGAATGCGCGGCCGGGGAGCCGCGATAATGGGAGGAGGGGCTGGGGAGAAAGGGGAGAGGAGCGGCATTCGCGTTCCCTATCTGTGAACTTGATGCAGAGAGACGATCGTAGTTCCCAATAAGCAGTTCATTTATCTTAACTTAATGCCTTTTTTACTCCATCGCTAGCAGAGTGATCCCAATTAAGGCAGCACAGCAGGGCTTCCTGTATAAACCTCCTAACACCGCCAGTCACGTTATTTGCTACAACCAGCCAGAGTTATGATCACCAGTGAAAAATAAGCTTCCTATCTGGCAGCTGGCCAGATTCATCCCAGCAAAGCAGCGGAGTAGCAGGGCTGGGAGCGGGAATGCATTGAAATGTAAAACAGTTAACATTTCTACAATACATGTCAGCATCCACCAAGCAGTGTGGGCAATTAAGTAATGTTACATTGTACACTTCACCTTGGAAGAAAAGCTCATTTTGATAGAATAAAATACCCAAATGCCACAGTCTCTACTGCTGAATTCAAACCTAAAGCAGTGTTTTCCCTTCTATGCGCAACGCCTAGCACAGAAATAAGAAGGGAGAATAAAGCAGCATGATTTTAGACTTGGAAGATAAGTAAAAGTGTGGGCCCTCCGCCAAGTTTCTCACCATTTAGCAGTGCTGAGATGGGATAAAGAGCAGATTTCTGACTGCTTCCCACAGCCACTTTTCACGTTTTGCGGAGCTGTTTTATATTAGAAAATTGTTGAAAATCTTTCTTTGCATCTTTTTTTTTCCCCCTTCTGATTTAAGGGATCTTTGTGTCTCCTCCTCCCCCCGGTCTTCTGTGGAATCAGCTCCTGTGCGGGTCCTGACATCACTCTGCATGGGAGCAGTTTACTTGTAGGAATCATAAAGCCCTTCAGTGGAGTGACCCGGGAAATTGGTTGTGGCTGCACACGTCAGTCCTGCTGCACTACTGGTTTTTAAGGTAGGGTGTCCCAAAATTTAGTGTGATAGCACTCCTGGAACCCTATGGACAGCCTTGAAACTGGGCGGTGACTTCACTGAAAAATCAAACAATGTATGTGCATCTGGGCCATTAGTCTGAATAGCTGAATTCAAGAGATGAATGGAAATTGCCTGTTGCTCGAGTTCACCAAAAGGGAAAACCTGTCTGTCTTTACAAAAAAAAAAAAAAAAAAAAAAAAAGAAAAAGAGAGAGAGAGGAAAAAAAGGATATAAGAAAAATGTACTCTCTAAATTCCTGTGGGTTCTATTAAAATTCTTCCTCTGTTGGTATGTTATTGGAGAGCCTTTAGCTTTGAGAACTGATTGTCCAGTACTGCTGGCTTGTCTTTTAAAAAACCTGGATGCTGACTGGAACCAGATGAAAAATTTTAGCTGAAACATCTATTAGGAAACTAATTCTGGGAGATATTCAACAGACTTTCAGGCTCATTTCTGGTACCCGCAGATGCCAAAATGGTAAAGAGATACTGCACATGCTGCCGAGAAATAGGAGGAGAGGAATGGGGAAGGAGGGAGCAAAAATAAAGTGGCAAAAGTGTTAGCAACACTGGGAGGTGGAACTTTTTAACCAGGTCTTCTTTTCTCTTTGGTCCAGGAGTCTCATGAATGCTACTGTTAGTTTAGTCACTAAACATAATATAATCATGATATTCAATGAATAAAGTTCCTAATTGCAGCTATGTGAATTTTCTGAGAGGTGTTTTGAACACAAAACCTGCTGTTATTGAAATGTAAAATGGCTTTTTCTGGTTTTTTTCTGAACCTCTCTGTTTGGGGCCATTGTGTCCTGGTGCTCCTTCTTCCTTTGGTGTGGTATTTTGGAAATTGGGCTCAGATTCTGAAGGCAGGCTCTGCTCTTAACACTTTGAGGGTGTAGGAGGCTGGCTTTGATATTTTGCATCGGTTCTGCTGAACCTATTTCAGGATGAAGTTTGATGGTTTACACAAGAAAATAATCTGAAGAAAGTAACATTTAAAACCTGATTCATGAGCTATCAAATCCAGGAGAAATTGTGTGTAATGGGAGAACTGGGAACCCCAATTGTGCAGAGATTCCCTTCTGCTCAGCAATTTTATGCTTCCAAGTAGTCACTGGTTATTCATACTATACAGGGAATGATTTTTTCAGACATCCCAGAAGAACAAAACTGAGTTTCTCAGGTAGCCAGGACTAAATTACTCCCAACAGTGCTGTGTCTAACAGCAGAACACTCAGAGTGCAACAGAGAGTCCTCCTAGAAAGTATCCATGTGCTATCAGGGACATCTGAGCCACGGAGACTCCACTGAACTGAAATGCCAAACACGAAATGTCCTTCTGCCACCGCTCCACTCTGGAGCTAAGCATGTTGCTGTTATGGGCATGTGTGCACATTGTTTCCTGGGCTTTGCCTTACCATTTACCCAGGTAAGAACAAAGAACCTCCTGTTCCTTGTTTGAGGCAGAGCTCTGACACAAACAAGAAGTCCAGAAGGTCTAAGGCCCTGATCCTGCAAGGACTTCGCCCCCTGAACACATGGACTTAATTGGGACTACCTGAGCCTATTGTTAAGCATACATGCAAGCCCTTCCCAGGCTGGAGCCCGGATTAGTAACCAGGACAATAAACTGCTAGAGGTGGCTTAGAATGCCAAGAAGCAGGTTTAAAATATTTAGGCTTCCGGGACCTGAATCGAAAGAAAACAGATTCTGTATTTTCATATTCTGAACCGATCTCTATGAGATGGTGATGTTTCTAATGCTCCTACAGCACTTTTTTAATGTCTATTCCTTGTATTAACTGGAAAATGAAGGTGCTGCCTGTGGTTCACCTTCGTGGAACGGCTCGGGTTGCATGGCAGCTCCAGCAGCAGGCTAGGATGATCCATGCTTCTCCTGCCTTGTTTTCTGTTGTGTTTCCTGATTTTCTTACTTATCTCTTTGGCCTTCTAATGATTGCAATGGCCACGTTAGTTTCCAGCAGAATTCAAAGACCATTCCGTGTTTTCTGAAAACCTTTGAATATAAATCACCCTGTTAATTGAATGCTGCAGTTGCTAATGTGTCCTGTTACACCCAAATCATGAACATTATGACTCTTGTATCTTTCTTCCAAACTTCTCTTTATCCAGCTAATACCCTTTTAATGACTTTTTAATCATCTGAAACTATAAATGATGCAACTCCAAACACCTTCTCCTGCTGTTGTTTTCCATATGGATTCCAAAATGGGACCCAGGAGCTTGAATGGTGTCTGACTACGGAAAATCGCTCCTACAGGCACTGGGAGCTGTTCTGTGTAGGAGAATGGGTGATGGATCAGGCTGGATGAGCTAGTTACTCATATTTTTGGGCCACTCATGACAACGAAGACATTGAGGCACTGGAGTGAGAAGGGCAATGGAGCTGGCGAAGAGTCTGGAGCACAACTCTGGTGAGAAGCAGCTGAGGGAGCTGGAGTTGTTCATCCTGGAGGAGGCTCAGGGGGGACCTTATCACTCTACAGCTACCTGGAAGGAGGCTGTAGCCAGGTGGGAATCAGTCTCTTCTCCCAAGGAACAAGCACTAAGATGAGAACGAACAGCCTCAAGTTGTGCAGGGGAAGTTTAAATTGGATATTAGAAAAAATTTCTTTGCTGCAAGGCTGCAAAGCATTAGAACAGACTGCTCAGGGAAGTGGTAGAGTCACCATTCCTGGAAGTGTTCAAATAAATGTGGATTTAGAAACATGGATGTGGCAGGCTGGGGAACACATAGCTGACCCCTGCAACTCTGGTTTGTGAGGCTTTAGTCCACCCCATTAAAAAGCAATTCACATGCTGTTACTTGGAAAGATTCTTGGTCTGTTCAATAGGACAAATTCATTCTCTGCCTGATTTCAGTGAGTTTTATAGCAGCCCTGGATGTAACTCCCTGTGCTCAGCTGAGACAACTCTGGGTAAAGCCAGCAGTGGGGAGAGCTGCTCTGTCATTTGCTTAAGGATCACTGCTACAGGCACAAAGCACTATCAGCAAAATATCCCTAAATGTGAAATCCTATCACACGTTCTGGAGAATGATTACAGAAAATACCCCTGTGTAAGCTGAGATACCAAGTTCCCCATGTCCAGTGCCCTGGGTTCCAGCTCCTAGTGTGTTGCCTGGGAGGTATTTTAGCCCAAAATAATCCATAATGACTTCTGTGAGCCAGGGGCTCTTCTGTGTATAAAAAGCCTGTGCTAATCTGTGATATGGAGAATAAATTCAACCCATGGCTTGAATGCTCTGCGCAATCTCTGGGTTTCCTGAGCCTCTGTGAAATTAGGCAAAGCAAAGCTCTGACAGCCTCAGCACACAGTGGTCACTCACCAACAAACTTGTATGATATGGCCCTTGATAGATCCAAGATATGGAAAGGTCCCAAACATCTTTGTCCCAGTTTCAGCAAGAGGAGAAATGAGGATTAAAGCCTGCCTTTGCTCTCTCTAAATCTAGTTCTCTTGGCAAGATGGGTAAAATTAATCTCCACTATAAACATCTTCAAATATTTACATACAATAACAATTATGGGCATTTTGATTTAAATGATTAAAACACCAGGCTTGACTAGACACTAATTGCTATTGATTGTTTAATGATATTGTGGAATGGTAATGCAGGCTTCATATTGACAGTCAAAAGCAATTGACCGAAAAGTCATTATCCATTTTTAGCCTTACAAGTAAATTGCCTGAATTTTGATTGAAAAATATTGCACTAGAAGTAGAAGACCTCCTAAAGAAAAAGGATGAAAACTCTAACCTCCATATTATTGAAAGCTTTTAAATTATTCTCCTGACCACACAGCAGGAATACAAGAAGAAATGTAACCTTCATTTCCAGAAGGAAGCTTTGACTACAGTCAGTGGTTAGAGCACTAATCTTTTGGTTCTGGGACTGGGATTTAAGTTCCTTCTCTGATTTTTATGTGCAGTATGTTTATGGCCTCATCTCACTCCTATAATTGGCATTGCATTTCATCACAAAACCATTATACATAATTTAGCTGTGTTCTTCATAGGTCAGACCTGAGCAGAAGGTCACATTGGAGCTACCTAAACCATATGCATTCTGAAGATAAACGCTTAATCTTGATTTTAATTTTGCTGCCAATTCTTTTCCTTTTTTTTTTTCTTTTCTTTTTCGTTTCCTTTTTTTTTTTTTTTATGGGAAAGGGGGAAGGTTGAATCCTGAAAAATGATGTATTTCCTCAGTAGCAGTATACTTTTAGTGTTCTCAGTGTATGTTGTTATGCATGCAGCTTACAGCATAATATGGAAACCTACTGGGTAAGGTTAAGGGTCCACAAACTCACTATCTTTCTGATCATGGCCCGTATGGGAACTGTGATGGTATTATTTGGGTTAATGTTCCTCAAAGATGTATGTGAATTGAGGCAGAATCAAAGCAGAATCAGGGACTCCAGGATGCTGAGCCTTCGGGAGGATCAGAGCTGGGCTCACCTTAAACAGAGCTAATCAGCTCCAAAATAATCACCCTGATGTTGGCCAAGCCCAAATTCTCCATCTCATCTCTCCCACTCAGGTAAATGGTTGTCCAGGTTTCAAACCAGTTCTAGTTTCAGGAACTAGATTGATTGCCCCAGAGAAGTGATTTTGATGGATTTCAGTTCAATGGTGGAATTCTGCCCCTCCCAAAAATACGAAGTCATAGTTAACATGTGAAACAGGAATGAACCTTGAATAAAAGGCAGGATTTGAGGAGATGAGGATTTCATTTGACCTCGTAATTGAAGGCTGGGCATCAGCTAAACGATCTGAATGTCCAGAAATCTTCAGAAATTCCCCACGTAGGTGTTTTTCTGGATTTCTCTACAGAGTGGTCAAAGAGCTGGCTGAATTGCAGTGGTGAGATTGTTGGGCAGAGCCACACCAAAATCCAGCCATGCCTACAGCATGAAGCCTGGCACCCACAGGGGCATATCCTGAGTATTTTTTGTCTGTCTTTGCACTGAGGTGAGCCATCTCCCATGCTCAGACTGTCCTGGTCACATTCAATGGGGAAAACAGAACAGCTCCACCAGAAAACTCAGAAGAGAGAAGCACAATTTATGCACTTCAATTGGTTAAGAAAAACATGCCTTTTCTGTACCACTTATTGTGATACTCAGAAATCTCTTCCAAGAAACTGAAAACAGTCACTATTCTGAGAGTACACAGAAATCTCATCTTTTCTCCTTGTTCGAAGCACAAAGCTATTTCATTACAACTCTGAGAGGATGGGCTGCTAAATGGGATGCTTCAATCAATATTAAATCACAACAGCTTCTCAGGCTCTAAGAACAAAAATACACGCTTTGATAATGCTTCTGTGACCCCGTTATATGACAGGTATAAACCACGGCAACTAATGAGTTGTCACGAAATAATGTGAAAGGAACCGAATAAATTTATAAATAACAATTTTGTTTTGAAACAATTCAGAGCGTATTTTCTTAAATGAAATACTCAAAAATAACTTTCAAATACTAGTCTGCGGGAAATGTGGAAATATTTGCGTATGCTACAATTCAGAATGGAAATTAATATTATGAGGTATTACCTGCCCACCCAGCACAAGTCATGATCTTCCAATCTAGGAATGCACTGAGGTTTTCTTCTGTGTAACACCAATGTTTTCAAATGTTTGTTTTCGCTGGCAGACACCTAAAATCTAAACATAATCAACTAAAATTTGCCTGATTTTTATAAGACCGTTGAACTTTCAATGGCTACAGAATCCGAGAACAATTTTTATTCATTTTTAAGGTGAGCAAACCTTTAGAATAGCTCATGAAAACAAAACTAAAGATCTCATTGTTACCACACCAGTGCTGTATCCAGCTAAGTATTCTCTTCCAGAAAAAGACATCATTTTGACTGGGGTAACACCATCCACAGAGAATCTTTCTTTTTTCTTGATATTCTGCTAATTTTTTTCATTACTTGACTTTTAGGAAAGGAACATGGGCATTTTTCTGTTCAAAATAAATTGAGCCTCCACATGCTGAATCTAGCAGATAAAATTTCTTTGCTAAAAAGGCCATTAGGACCTGGTGTTCTCTCACTGTGAAGATGCTTGATGATACATAATTACCATTGAGATTGCTCAGTTTTAGGCTGAGTTCTGAGGTCCGTTGGTGCAACCTGGCAGACACTATTGCCCTGTTTGGGAATTAAAGGGGAAAAACCAAATTCCCCTGGTGTTCAGGGGTACTGAGAAGCTGGGAGTCAGGGACTCTGCCCCTTGATTTTACGTGATAGAAGGGATGAGCCTAATCTGGGATGACAGCTTCCCTGATGTGTGCAGTTCTCCCCTGACACCGCGTCCGCTCCCTGTGCTGTTCTTGCATGAAGAGCACACATGAACCGCATGGGCTTCTCCTGTCCACGAGCACGGATATGAGAGTGGAAAGCCACTGGCTAAGCTTCACTGCTTGATGTTTATTATGCTGTTTCATTGGAATCATAGGTGCCTCATGCTTGGGAACAATGGAGGTGATATTGCCCAGTTCTCCTAAGACACCTAAGCCCTGGGTGCCACTACCCAGCAGTAACACATCCAGCCGGGAGGAACACCCTGGTCTCTAAGCTGTGCTCAGCAGGAGGGGCATGGACCCCTCTTGTCCACCCCAGTCAGTGCCCAACGATGCTGGGACAATCTCTGCCTTCATCGCTCTCCTAGGGCTGCAGAACAGCCAGGACTGGCAGGCTCACAGGGCTGGCCAGAGGGGAAGGAAAAATCTAACTTTAGCCTAACCGTAAGGGCTCCGAGCTGGAGGAAATCAAAGCTGGGCTCCAGGCCCGGCTTCCTGGCAATCCCGTGTCATTTTCCTTAACTCATCGAGGGAGGAACAGTGGAAAGGTCTGTAGCAGGGCCCAGAAGCCCAGGCCTTTTCCCTTGACCACCAGTCGCTCCTTTTCCCAGTCTTTACCTAGTCCTTGGGAAACATCCAAGACATTCCACTGAGGATGAGAATTTAATTGCTAGAAAAATTAGCACCACGAACACTGACAGAGAGGGTCCACCACCTCGTACCACCGTCTTTGCTGCAGCCCTGATCACATCTTTGTACCTCTAGCAAAATAAGAGACAGCCATCATGTATTAAATCAAGAATGTCTGGTGAGGGTTGGGGACCACACCTGTGCAGCCAGCAAGCTTTGAGACTTAGTGCCCTTAGGCAGCTCCAGGGCAAGACAGTCTTGGTGTATACACCGCCTGTTTGGGACTTTTGAGGAATTTCAAGTGTTTAGGTCTCATTTGAAGCAGGATTTGAGCCATCTAGATCCTTTTGTAAATGACTGAAAATTGTTTATATGTTTGTGCCTTAATATATGGTCTTTTGATGGGATTCACAAGTATTGCTTTGGGAAATGAAATACTTCTGAATTGTCTGGCTAGGAGAATGCAATGACTTTATTTCAAGTCACAGAGACTTTTGCTGTTTACTTTAGGACGCTTGGTGACTGACACCACTTCTTTTCTACCCTGTGCACACTGGAATTAGAGGTGAAGATAAGAGCTTTATGTCTTTCTTTCCAAGATCTGTTTTTTCTCAGGTGATCAGTCCTCTACCCTTAAACTGAAAAGCTTCTATTTGAAACTGTGGAGCTCCAATTATGGGCAATGCTGTCTTCTGCATATACATTCCATCTATCTTTATATCTGACCTTTCTGGTGTGAACAAGAGACTTACTAAACTTCTAATAACTAAAGCACTCTGAAAAAACAAAGCATTTAGGCACATTTACTACAGCTTTGTTTGTACTGCATGCTGAATATGCTGGAATGCAATGCAGATATTAATTACAATCCCTTTCCTGTGCAATTAGAATAATATAGGAAATACTTTCCGCTCTCCTGGCAGTGGCCCTGACCCAGCAAAGCACTTACATGTAGGATTCCATTCAAATGGACAGGAATTTTATAAGGTCAGAGTCAAAGGGTATATCAAAGGGATTTCTTATATGTATCTAAGAACATGTATGCATACACACATATATTTCAGATTTTTGTTTTCTTGTTAAATACCTAAAAGAAAATTCTCTATTTTCTGAATATTAAGGTCAGATCTAAAAGGAGGCAAATTTTTTTCTTCGCTTCACAGCATTTACTGTGAGGCATCTGTGTGTTTGATAGTACTTCTACTAACCCACATGCAGCACCATGCCAAGGTGGCCATATATGACCCCTGGAGAAGAGCTGGCTGGTGGGATGAGTGGGAAGAAGCTGTTCGTCCATCCATGTAGACATGCCCTTAGTCATGCTGAGTGAATCACTTTTTAAAGGAAAAATTGAATTCCTAGATGAGAACATCCAGTTCTTTGGAACTTATGATAGTATAGTCTGAAGTTAGATCCAAAACTCATGGCTGATTCTTCCCGCCAACAATCCAAGCCAAAATTCTCAACAGGAATAAATATCCTGGAACTCTTGGAGAGTCTGAGATCCAGACCCAACTTCTGCAACTCGCATTCCTCTCCAAGGGATTGCAAGGTATTTTTTAATTGAACTGTTGTTTTCTTCAAACAATGTAAGGTTTAGAATTTGCCCTTTCACCTCCAGCTCTGTTTTGTCACTCGCAAGCAATCCATACTCACACGTCCAGGTCAAGCATCCAAGGTTTACATACAAATTTGCAGAACTCTCTCTTTCCTTGTCTCAACTTAAAATTGGGATAAAAGTTCTGCTTTTTAGTAAAGTGCACATGAGATTTGCCCTTTTTTTTTCAGCTAAAAATGAAAAAGTTAAAATTCTTAGTGCTTGTAAGTGCTAAGGTCTGATTGGACACCACCAGCAAGGAAGGGGACAAGCGCTGGTGATTAGGGAATTGGCACTGTCACTTCCTCCCTAGACCTCATCTGATTAATTGTAAAGACATTCCCTGGGAGTCTTCAGGCCTCAATCCTCCAAAAATACATAGCTCTGCTTAATATCGCATATGGAATATTGATATATGAGGAAATCTGCAGAGTCAGGGCCCCAGTGAACAAGGCATTGACCGAGAGAAGTGCAGGGAAGGAGCAGCTTGCTCATGGTCAAAATCAGCTGGGAATACCACCAGAAACAAAATCCTGTTCTCCTTAGCATCAGTCCACCAAACCCTCCTGAGTGGCTCCTTCAATGAAGAAGCTGTTGCTGTCCTCTCTGAAGGACACTTTGCAGTACTGCTGCAGGTGATTTTTCACCTGGGAATGTGCAAGTACAAGCTCTGAAGAGGTAGAGGCAGATAAAGAACATCTAGAGCTCGAGAGAGGCTGCAGCTGATGGAATGAGAATGCAGGAAAGCTGCCTTCTCGCTTCTTCTGAAGAAAATCCTACAAGACCAGTTGGAGTCCCCTAATTCTGTAACACCTGGCAAAGAGTTAAGCACTACAAAGGCTCCAGCCTGACAGCCACACTCTTTGTGAGTAGTTAGGAGCTCTCTGGCCCATTCTTCACGCTTTAGGAGGCCCCTCTCAAAGCAAATATACGTCAATAGTTTAGAGGCAGAAACTATCAAATCATGCTGTGTTACTCAGGAACAGAGAGAAGAAACTGGTATAATGGGAAAAAGAAATGATCTCACCTGCCTGGTGGTAGAGAGGCATTTCTCACAACACTTAATCTAGAGAACCAGTCTTAGCCGCTGGCCATATCTGTCATTCATCACAACTTAATGAGAGAGGAATTGTCTCACGTTGGGTGCAGACCTGTGCAACAGCAACAAAAGTAAACATTTTTGTGCTTGTAGTGGAATTCTCTTACCTTACCTTTCTTCTTTTTTTTCCCCTTTTTTTTTTTTTTTTTTTTGCTTTTGACATGTTCAGCACCATGCAGCAGGAATAAGTTTGGCTTTATTTAGAGCTGTACACTCACTGTGTGCTTTGCAAAGCAATGGATTGGTGTAGTAGCAGCAATGCAATGTGCCACTTGGACTGTCAGCTCAGCAAGGGCTCACCAGTGGATGTGGAGCCTATGGAGGTGGAGTGATGGTCAGGGTATCAGACAGATCCTCCTCCTTCAAGATTTTCAGTGGTAATTTGCCAGCATAATAAAAATATGAATTGCAAAAATCCCACTGGACCTTTGTGATCCTTCGCATTTGAACACTGTTCCTGGGGCTGTGGTGCAATGAACACACAACTCAATTTCCAACAAGGTAATTCAGATACTGGATTCATTTTAGCTGGAGTGACACCAGGGTCCACACAGACCCAAAACTACCTGCCTCTCCATCTCAACCCTGTGGCACAGTGTTTGTGCAGGGTCCTGGTTTTTCTCTGCTTTGTCCAGGAGATGAGGTGAAATGTCATTTTTTGGCCACTTCTTGTTTTCCCTGTGCCTCCTGCTCATGTCAGATGAGCATGAATGTGTGTCCTTGTGTTTGAGCACGCTTGCCTTCCAAAATTTTCTCTCTGTCCAGCCACAAAGGACAACATATATTCAAGGCCAAGCCTACTGATGTGAAAATCTGATATAGGAAAGGTAACCCTAGCCAAGTTACCATGAAACTATATGGAAAAAGGTGTCCCACTGATGTCCAGAAAACAATAAATTGCTATCAAAATATGATTTTAGATATGTTATTTAGTGATGTCAAATCCAGCTCTCTAGAGATTTTGCTTTCTGGCAGATGAATGCAGTCAGAGGAATGACAGCCTCAGGTTTTGGTAGAAAAAGCACTTGGCAAAATAGTAGGAAAGTGAGTGCTTCTTAAAACATACAGCCCATGCTGGGAGGGGAAGGGGATTCAGAGGACTCACAGGCTCTTTAGGAAGATGGCTTTGCTTGCCTCTGCTGTCCCTACAGGGCATGAGGATCATAGTGTTTGCCGGCTTTGTGATCCACCTAGACCAAAATACAAAGTGGCAGTTAAACGAAGAAAGTGTGAAGTAAAAAATATTCTTTCTCTCCCAAAATCTACACTCCTCTAGACAGAGATTGGAACAACGTATCAAGAAACAATAATACATCAAAAAATTACAGCGAATTATGGGGTCTAAAAGATGCTATGCAAAATGACACCCTTCCTCCCAAATATCAAATCTCTCATCCTAAGAAAAAAGGTAATGGGAAGTGTTGGGGGGAAAAAAAGACAGTGGTATTTAATATTAGTAAGCTGGACTTTCACCCGCTCTTTTTCCCCAAGAGTGTTCTTAGAAAACCCTGGACTGCTTTTGATTAGATTGAAAAGAATCAACCTCAGGCAAACACACAATGTAAAAAACCTTCTCTTATATGGCCAAGAATTTGCAGAGTTATAGGAAATGGAAAGCAGAACATTTTAATGAAAAGCATTGGCTAAGATTAGTAATAGGCAGTATTAGCTTCTGTAAAAACAGTATTGCTTATCCATGGATGAGATTACAAATAACCACATTTCTAAGAACAAATTATGGCATGTATATAGGACCTGCTCCAAAACCCCTTGAAGTCCATGCAAGCCTTTCCACCAATTTCACTGGATTTTCACTTGGATCAAGACCAAGGGCCTGAATTTGTTAAAACAGCTTAAGACAGGAGAGTGTTACTTTGAGCTAAAATTTGCAGCTAATTATAAAAATAGTTGGCCGTTGAAGTAATGTACAGGGAAACCACTGTTTGTTAATGAGAATAGCAATGGGCTTAATATGTCTACCTAGAGGTAATAAATAAATGAGTCTCAGATTTAAAGTCTGGGTAGTTACCTGAAGCCAGGGTGAATGAAGCTGTAATATTCTTATATATGTTGTATAATCGGCACTGAATTTGATAAGGATTTTGGAGATTTGTCTAGTGACAGTGGAGCTGTAGCAGCTGAATGTTTTTTAATAAACCTTCTTACACTAATGTTACTTGAATACATTACTGGATTACAGGCACCAGCTATAGATATGCTTGTGAACAAAATGCTGGATTTAAAAAAAAGGACTTATGTCAAGATTCCAGTCTTACATCGCTTGACACAAAGCATCAAAACTCAGATCTTTGCAGGTCCTGTTCCTGTATGTCTTGTATGTACAACCCTTTTGAACTTTTAGGCGATTTTGATCCTATTCAAATAGCTTTCTTCCTTCATCCTATAAAATTCAGTCTGTTTGATCACACTAGTGGAACAGTACAGTTTTCCTCCAGCAGATAAAACAACTCCTTTAAATTCTTGTGGGTGTTAAATGTCTACTACCCTGGTGCTAGTTGTTATAAAAACTGATTCCAAGCTATGTTCCACCTGGAAATGCTTTCATTGGAAATTTCTTCAAGTCTTTTTACAGTGAGCAGGTTATTTTAGAGTTTTTCCTTTTCATTGCCTGTATAAATTCATAGACTGTGAATCTGATTCCTGTCTGAAGGCAGGTACAGGTCTTACTCTGAAGGTGCCTGGAACTGATTCTTAAGAGCATCAGCTGAGTCTTAGTGCTGGGGTTACCAGGGGAAGTTCTACACCATAACCAGTGCATAGTCTGACTTCTCAAGTACATTTTTGTAGAGTTTGTAAAAAATAAAGTTAAATAGAAGCCAGAACACTGAGCAGATCTGGGTAACAGTTCAATGCAGTGTGTGGTCATGGACACTGGTGAGAACCTGATCTGCAGGTGTAAGTTAATGCATGAATATTGGGGTGGAGAACAGAGGTCCACAGTTCTGTGCAGGTGTATCTGGGGTGGTCGCTCAGGTGGCTGGATGCAGCACCCACGGCAACCCCAGCTCTCTCGTTACTTGCCAGGCACTGCTGAAGAGAGTCTTTTCGGAACTTCCCATCATTGCAAGTGTGGTTGGGATTTATAAGGTCGCTGGTTCTCGGTCTGTGCTGTGTGAGGGCAAGCAAGGCTGCCTGGAGCTAAGGCAGAAGGGACTCAGGACAGCCTGTTTCTCTGGAAAGCCAAGGGAAGCTCTGTGTATCCAACAGATGCTGCAGCCCTTGTCGTGAACAGGAGATTAATTGAGAGCTGCTTGGCCTCAGCTGAACCTGAAAGCAACCCTCCTTCCTTCTCCTCTGCCAGTCTTGGCCCAAAATCAGCAGAATACTTGTGTCTTGGAGTTGTCCTTTCCATTCGTGAGCCCTACACACACTCCCACAGGCAGAAGCACGGAGACTACTAAATCAGGAATGTTCTCTCTTTGTAGGTGGGAGAAAGAAATGGGAAGGAAGAAGATGTACCTGGAGACAGGGTGGGGAAAAGCTACAGGGCTAATTTAGGAAAGATGGCTTACTTAGCACAACATACAAACACTCAAAGGGACAGTGTGCAGAAACACCTACCATCCTGGGGTGGAAGAGAGAACTCACACAAAAGAGCATTTGCAGAGCAGGACTGTGAGCGAGGACATGGAGATGTCCTTCCTCCGCACCCAGAGTAGTTCCTTCGCAGTCATCTTCCACCTTCTACCCCACTGGGGATTTTTGAGGGTAGTAGTCAAGGTGGGTCAGGGAAAAAAACAGATGTAGCAGTTAGAATGGCTCAGGCAGGTAAAAGATATCGCTTCTCTTCAGAGCAATGAGTCAACATTGAGAAGGGTTGAGGTTGATGGTGAGAAGGGATGAAATTTCTGCATCTGCCCCAGGCCAGGGAGGTGGGAGGTGAGGCTCCTTGGGAGGGATCTTTAGGCAGTTTGGGGCACAACTGATGACAGGTGAAATAGAATTTAGTTGTAGGGATGGCAGCAAGGCAGGTGAGGTCCAGCTGCTGGGCAAGGAGACAGGCACACAGAAGGATGGGATGAATGGGCTTTCCATGGCTTCCCAGATGACTCTGAAGGTGGACACATTAAGAGGTCTTGCTTATTAGAGGTGACAGACTGACCTTTGCGACTCAGCCAATCTTTCCCATCCAAACTGGCCCATCCCACTGCATATATAGGGTATTTGAATGGAAACAGGTAAAATCCACAGCTGTTGAGAGGCTCTTGGCACAGCATGGTGAGCAGCACAGCCACAGCAAGGGCAGCCTTGAAGCTTGTTTTGATCCTTCTTCCAAGGGAGCATGCTGCTGCTGAAACATCTGCAGCCTCTCAGATGGGCAGCTGTTGGGAAAACAGCAAGGAAGTGGTTGACTCTGAGATTTGAAGCAGTAGAAGTCAGGAGAAAGACATCTTAGGAATATGGGTCTGATCTGAATATCGCTGAGTGCAGAGGCACCAGCATAAACAGAGGATCTTTGAAGACCCAGCTTTCCTCTTCCTCCTCCGAGCTACATGAGCATGGTTCACATGTGGAGCAGAGAGGAAGCCCTTCCAGCTCCTAGTCTTGTTCACAGCAAAACAGAAATAATTTTGGCTTTCAGTCAATATAAAACCCTCAGACTTCTTGAAAAAAATTTAAAGATCCTCTTGTAGCTAAGAATTGTGGGAACAAACGCCTAGTGTTTCTGTTATTTCAGTTTTCTTTACTAAAAAGTAAAAATACTAATGGCCTAAATGTGTTTGTCATGAGGGTGGGTTGTGTCATCCTTCTCCATCATCTCACTGAGGCTAAAAGGACACAATGAGGGACAGTGATGCCATGCAGCATCCAGCACACTCTGGTATTATTAATATTGCTTTTTGAAAGGCCTTTATCAGCTAGATTGCAACAGCAGTGGCAATAACACAAGGAAATTCCTGTGCGTTATCAGTACAATAATAATTACATAATTGTGCCACAGAACTGCACTGTCATTAAAGAGAGCTCCGAGATATAAAAAATGTCAATGTCTGAATTCAAAAGAAATTCATTTAGCCAAAGTCCCTCTCACTGGTAACCTGCTTTTCTGCCTATTGAGGAAAGAGGCTGTTGATCTGCCTGCTCTGCTTGTTTAAGGATCACCTCCAAAATAATGCCCTTTATGAAAAATTTCAATCAGGTTTCAGACCTTATCATATTGCAGAGGCAGCTCTTCTCAGGGTCAGCGACAATTTACATATGTATGGTTTGCTGATCACAACTTACTGTCAGCTGTTTTATTTTTGGATTTCTCATCTACTTTTCACAGGACAGACCACACAGTCTTGAGCTCCGCCTGGGGAAAAGCGACTGTACGATTTCTAGCATGGCTTTCGGTGAGTTCAGTCCCTACGTTACCGCATACACCAACTGATTTAGCAAACAAGATGGGATTTTTTTTTTTTTTTTGGTCCTCCCACAGCTTTGCCTACCAGTTTCCTGAAAATCGGAGCTTTGGGCTCATGCTTTAGTAGAGATAGTATCTTTTGTATTGGCAATTAAGCAGCTAATCTGTCACTGAATTCCTCTCCCACCAAAAAAGCCAACATATTCCTTAAATCATCCACATAACAGCAGAGAAGTGGGTCTGAGTTTGCCTTTTGACTTCATCACTTTTATATTGCTCCTCTCCTTTTCCCCCTTTTGCACTATTCACCTGGAAAAATAGAATCATACCACTGAAGCTTGGGTTTGTGTTCAGGGAGTTATTGTGTGTTTTTTAAAAATGCCATTAAATATCAACTTCGTAATCAGGACTGTAAGCAGGATAGGGCCCCAAAACACCCTTAGCCCTTCCTGAGTATCCAAATCAGGCTGCAGAACAAGGATTTATTTTGGACTCATGAAACTTATATTCCTGAAAAGTGGCCAATTTCAAGCCATTTACCTGGCACATGTGAACTCGTGTATTTCAGCACCTCAAGTAAGGAAGGCCTCTCTTAAAGTTCTTGACCCCCACTGCTGTCACTGAGAGAAAATAGTTATAAACAGCCTTATTTTTGAGAATCTGGGTCTTGTTAAAGTGAGTTAGGAGTGCTCAGACCTGTGAACCAGGGCCACGTACGTACCCAGCAGTAGGCACAGAGCAGTCTTGTTGGCATGAGTGGGGTTGGGACAGGCATCTGATATTAAAATGTCTTTTCCGAGTCTGATCTTCACTTTTATTTGCCTCATTTGCACTTCTTGAAAGGGAGATAATGACTGTGAAAGGCACTTCAGGGTCCGAGCTAGTCAAGAGCAATTGTTTGAGGAAAATAAACCTGATGGGGAATGGAAATGTTTTCCCTCAGAAAGGCTCATCTTTGTGACACTTTGCAGTGATACCAAGCAAGATATGCCTTGTATTTCCCAGCATACACGACCTCTGATTAATCCCATTAACTTCAGGATCCTGCTCCTGTTCTTAAATTGAATCACGTGTCTAAGAATTATTCTAGACCAGGATGGTGGTGCTCCACTTCTCTGCTCATGAAGACAAATTAATTTAATGCAAAGTTCACGTGAGCTTCTTGAATCCATATGGAAAACAGCAGCCTGCTCTGGAGTACTTTGCTTTTTGTTCCCTATATTTCTTTGAATTGGGTAAGGAATCTGGCACAGAGAATTAGTGACCATGCAGAATCCAAGCACAGCATGTCAGACAATGTAATCGAAAAAAAACTTCATGAACCCAGCTTGTCTGGTTTTTATTTTCTAAAACCCCACTTTTCCTCCTGTTCCTTCTTGTGTCTCATGACAGCACCTCAGGGCTTCAGTCATGGCAGATGTCTCTCCTGCTTATACAAATGCTGAGAGAGGATTCCTGCCTTGAAGAGATTGTGATCTAATAGAAGATAATGCAGCAAAGATGCTGCAGAGAAAGAAGGAAAGGGAAAGAAGCAACACTGAGAGCATGAGAAGAGCACACGGTGGCTTAGTTGGATGATTAGATTCTTTAAAAAGGCCATAACCCACAAGTATAGATAGTGTAAGAGCTAATAGGTCTGTTACAGCTTTTTCATTTCTTTCAATATTTGTTCTCTTTAAAAGAGATTGAAGCCAGGTTTGGAGCATGTAATAGACTAAGTTGTGTAATTTTTTGAAGAGCAGCATGTTGTTCTTTTTTTTTACCCCTTCATCTTTTTAACACCCTTCCATGTGTCTAGAAATTCTGAAAAAAATGAGTCAGTAGGACAGCAAATTCATCAGTGAAGCTCCCTTTGATCTCCTCAGAATAGATGTCTGCAGATATTCCCTCAAGTCCTCTGTCCACCTCTTATTGACAGATTTGACTGCAACTAAACAGTAGGAGGCCAGAAACAATCTGTCAAAACTCCTTTTTATTTTTAATGTTTCAGTAAACACAGCTCTTTAGGGATAACATCTGCTTCCTGAAGAAGACTTCCACTTTGGCAGAAAAGCAATGGAATTTACACACAAATTTCCTTTCTCTTCCCTTTTCCTTCCTTGCCCTGCCTTGCCTTCTCTTCTCTTAATGAATTTTTCTCTTGATATCCTCCTAAAGTTGATGTTGTTGCCCATTACCTATCAAGGCCAGATTGGATGGGGCTCTGAGCAGCCTGGGCTGGTGGAAGGTGTCCCTTCCCATGGCAGGGGAGGGTGGAATTAGGTGATCTTTAAGGTCCCTTCCAGCCCAAACCACTCTACTATACTCCAATTCTATAACTCCATCCTTACACAAGAGTTACTTGCTAAGTGAAGCAATTCAGGAGAGGCTACATCTCCATATACTCTGACTAGGTGCAATAGAAGTGAGTGGAAGATGAAGTTGACTGGGATACAGTCCCTCAAATAGATAAAGAAGCAACGTTTGGGGGCTATGACTCTTCCCTTATTTTAAAATTGGCAAAACTTGCATTCATTCTAAAAAGTATGTTTATAAGGTGGGCTTTGGTACCTTATGTACATCAGATTCACTGCCTCAGTTGTGGCTGGTCACCCTCAGCTCCCTCTCTAGTCAGTGGAGGTCTAGCCCAGGGACCCAATGATTCATTTCATCCTAAATTAGGTACTTTAAACAGATGAGAGAATCCTGCCTTAGGTACTTGTTGGTCTCCATTGACTGCAAGGGAATGATTTTCTGAGTGACCAACTCACCTGTGACATCTGCTTATAGGCACCTGGAGGTTGCCAAGGCAGACTCTGCCTTCTCAGGCTGATTCCTCAAGTTTCATTTCAGTCTATCTGCTTTTGTGCCTCTTCCTTCTTTGTGGAAGCTAAATTCTGTCTTCAGATGCTGTGAGATAGGCCTGGGAGGATTGGATTTAATTATCACAAAAGTTGCAAATATTTACATTTCTACTCTTGTATACTGGCAGGTGTGCTTTTTCTTGTGGAAATACATCACTGCGTTTGTTTGATATAGACATCAAAAAATCTGTTTCATATCCAAGTGGGTTTATTTACACCAACTATTGAGAAAATAATCATTTACTGGAGAAATAGTTTCTATTAATATTCATTATCATATGCCTTGAAAACCCATACACAAAATGTAATCACAGCCTGTATTAGTTCTGTAATTTGTGCACCTGACATGCAATTGTTTAAGAGAAACTCTCCCCTTGCAACGTTCCATAGTATCCAGATGGGAAAGAAGAAATGGTGGAAAGATGTATGTTATTCCAATTGCAGTCCAAAGGAGCCAGCCAGGTTGAGCTCTCTGTAAAAATGCCGAGTTTTAAAAGCTTAACATAGAAATTGGAGGAGGAAGAAGGTCCTGATGCACTGCTGAGGTGTGTATATAGTGAAGGGCTTCACTCAAACTGAGGAAGGGTTGGAAGATTTTGAGCTTGACTTCAACTTGGAAATTGAATTTGAAAAATAAACATCAAAATGTTTTTATCGTGGTTCAGTTGGAGATGGAGGAAAAGTGAAGTAAAACCTAACTCGAGCAACTGATTTAGCGCTATATCACGTTGGAAACTCAGCAGCAGACACAAAAAAGAGGAACAAGACTTAGGGGTGAGATTCATCTCTCCAAACTTCAGGGATAGGATCCATCTCACAGAAATGTGGGTGTACAGCGAGTGATTCACTGACCAGACGTAGGAGTCTGCTTTACAGTGAGACAAATCGCTTCCTAGGCTCCACCGACCACGTTAACCAGATCCCCGGAGCCGGCAGTGGGAGTGCAGACTTCCAGCTCACATGTAGACTCTTGCATTACACCATCCCACTCTACCTCCTACCAGGCTGGCTTTGGGGATGGGATTTACTTCGTCTAATTTCAGACATCTCCGCAGCGCACATCTACAGCAAGCTGGTCACCCTGGGCTCCCTGCACAGTCAATGGAGAGACGCAGATATTTTTAGGGAATGAGTCACACAAATGTAGATCTGTCCCTCCCGACTGCTGGGCTACAAAGCCAAAGCCCCTCTTGCTTGATCCTGTGATTCCTGTATGCTCGTCTATATTTAAAAGAAGGAAAAGGAGAGGCTGTCACCTCAGACTTGTTGTAACCTGAAGAACAGGGAGCTGCAGGCTCAGTTTTGCAGAAGGCTCGGAAGACAGGTTTTCCCTTTCCCCATCTGCAGATACTCCTCAGCTCGGTCCCTGTGCCTACAGCCAGCTCCAGGCCTTCAGTCCAAGGGATGGCATTGCTGTCACCTTGTCCATGGCCCTGATTCAGGCACCAACATCTGCAGCCCAGTGCAATTCCAGGCCTGTGGTGCCCCAGTCTGTGGGTTCAGAACCTGATGTACCTCCAGCTTCTTCCCAAGTGATGTTGAAGCCCAGCTCTTCACTGTGGCTACGGCCAGGTAGCTAGAGGTCACCATCACCTCAGTCATGAGCACATGTGTTCTCTCTGGGTCACAGTCTTGCTAACACTTTTATTTCAGCCAGGTATTTGCCAGGGGAAATTGGTTATGGAAAACTTTGCTGTGATTTTTCCTTTATTTTCAGAGAATTCTGAACTTGAGGTAACGCTGCTTTACCTGTTCTCAGCTTCTAAGATCTTGTGCCACCAGTGCTCCCAGTTGCAAGATCAATAACAAAGGAAACAAAACCCATCACTTTCACATTGCTTCTCTCCTTTGTCCAATTCCTAAGGTCCAAAGGTGCCTTTCAAACTGCACAGAGGAGACTTGTAGCCATGATGCAAAGGACAGTGAGTATCCAGCAGCCAGCTGGGCTGTTCAACTGCTGTTTTGGACAGGAGGGGAAGAAAATTGCTAAATGGCAGGGAAAATGGAGGAAGAAATTTAGATAAGTGGGAATAATTACCTGAGCTGGGACACAGCCAGGACAGTGAAGCAAAGTATCTTCATTGTTTGGGTTCCACAGTGCCATTAAATCTTCCTAGATCAGGACTTTGGTCTTTTACTATGCATGAAAGGGGCCAGTTCTCCCTGAGAGATGGCACTGTTGGTGGGCTACCGTCTGAGCCAACAGTCTCAAAATGTTTCCCTGTAGGACTTTGTCCCTGCCACTTCCAAATTTACTTAGTTCTAAGAGATATCCGGAATCGCTTCCTTTGAACAGGCAACTGTTGATTTAGTACTGAGCTGCAGTTTTTCCAAGCACAAAACACAAAATATAACGAGCGGCACATCTGTCTCTGCATGGAGAGCTGCAGTCCAAATCCACTGGAGACAGGAAGAGCTAATTCAGCACTCTTGCTGAGCTCCATTAATCCACATATTTAATACAAACACAACATTAGAACTAATTCAGGCTCTGATGTAGAAAGCAGATGTAAAGGGTGCATGTGTGTCAGAAAATCCAGCTTTTCAGATTACCCATCATTTGTGGTTTGGATGTTAATGTGGTAGTCAAACCTCTTAGGATTATCTACCTGTCAAGAAGAGAAAAGTAGTAGTATTTTCTGCTAGGCAAATGTTAAACCACATAAATGAAGTTAGTCCATTGCCAGCTGCCTTAGAGGATTGTCTAAGGATCCACTGTGGTTATCCTGTTTCAGAACTAAAACTTGTTTATCTAGCTAAGTGAATTTAATTATTTGCATTATGTATGGAGGGCAAGATCCTTAAGGATGACTCCATTTTCTCTGCTTCAATGTCTGGGTGCTCAGCAAGGTTACACCAGAGGCCAAAACTTGCAGCACACCCAGGAGCTCTGCCCTGCTGGCCTCTCTACATGCTCAAATGTTCATGCAGGTATCCAAAAAAAAAAAAAAGATTCTTTTCCTGAGCCAAAGGCACGCAGAAATGTGCAAGGCTAAGACTAGCAGTTAACACCTATAAATTTCTTTCCCATCCTTGAGGATCTGACCTCCTTAATTCCCTTTGTGTCTCACCTGTCAGGTCCTTCCCGTGACATATTCCAGTTTGCCCTTGAAAGGGAGGTATCTGCTGGGGGCAAGGCTGGGGCTGGTGCGAGCAGCAGTCGAGAGGAGATGAGATGAAAAGTATTTAAGGGTAGCCACTGCGCAGTTTCCTGAAAATTCAGTGGGAAAGGTTTCCTTTCCCCTGGACAAAATCTCTGAAGCCCTCCTCGTGCAGAGGCAGCCGCCAGCACAGAGCCTGGCTGGGGCAATAGAGGTGTCCCCGTGCTCCTGGGAAAGGCAGGGAAAACAAAGAGCAACATTACCATAAGGTAAAAACTCTTCGGTGGGGGAGGGATATTTAGTGCTGGTTCTTGTGATCTTTACCATCTGTAGAACAGATGGAGCTTCATTATGAGGAAGGGAACACCTTGAGAAGCATTACAATCTCACACCGGCCCGGAGAGAAGCAAAACCTGACTGCAGTCGAGATCTCTCTCAGGGAGGATTTCGGCTTGTGTTTATGGAGGTTTAGGGAGCAGGGAAAAGAGGCTAATGAGTGATTGGCTCAAAAAAACCACTGCCATTAATTTTGTTAGCATGTGAGATGAGAAGTGCAGGAGTGGCTTTATTTAGTTCTCTGTCTGAAATAGCAGAGTGTATATTTTTTAATCCTGGGAAGCAAGCCTCATGCTTGCTGCACCTCAGAGCTGAAGTTAGCTGGGTGGTTTTTGCTTGCAGGGTTTGGTGCAAATGCTTTTATTTTTGCTTGTTTAACCTTTGCGCCTTCACCCTCTGTTTGCCCTTTGGAGAGTCTCTGAACCTGGCATTCTTGCAAATCCCAAGCTCTCAGCAGCACATCTCAGCCTTACCCTCTGTGTTTTTTCTGCATTGGCATGCAAATACCAGGAAACTGCGAGATTCATGCAGCTTATGAGAGGTGGATGCAGCACAGATCCCCAGGAGGCTGCGCAGGCATTCCTGCCTCACATGCCCAGAGGAGAGCTGGCTGCAGGGAGCCCTGGACTGGGGGGAAAGCAGACCTGACCCCCTGGCAAGTCAGCACCTGGCTTCTGCACCTCGGAGCCATAAATCAGCATCAGCAGCCCCTGGGTTCCACCACTGACCTGACAAAACACAGCTGAGCTTCAAGTGTGAAATGAAATGCAGGTGAGATGGAGAGCAGGAGAAACAACACCAGGAAGCTTCAAACCCTTAGCGTTGAAGACATGCAGTTTTGGGAGAACAGTCTTTGCTCGTGATGATGTCCTAAAATTCCCCTCTCCTATTTCTCATGGGCAGATAGTCCTGATCTCAAAAACTGGAGCCATTAAGAAAACCTGCACTGTTCTTACCACTCTTGCAATGACTGTGATGTTTGCCTGCTAGAGGTCTGAGAAGCTTTTTGATGAAACATCTGGTCTGCTGAGTGCAGAGCACAGTAATGGGCAGCAAGACACCAGCTATGGTCTTTCTCCAGCTTCTCCATGCAGCTTTTTTCCTTCGCTGCCTTGTCTCTTCCCTGTGTTTATGCAGTGCCTGGCACTACGGGGCTGGGGGCTCAGCTTGCCTGCAGCAAGCAGCCCCATCACACAATAAAGACATGCCTCTCTAGAAACTCTACCACCTTCCGTGAATAGCTGCAAGTTTGGTTCCGATCCAAGCAACCTTATCCACAAAGTACAGAGAGAACCTGTCATGGTGTGAAATACTGAACTCTGCCTCTATTTGGAGGAAAGCCACGATTTATCAAGCTGAACACCACAAGGAGCGGATCCGTCTGCCTACCTAAATCTTCCTTGCTAGTTAACAGCTAGGCAGGGAGTTTTGTCTTAAACATTTTTTCTTTTTTTCTTCTCCTTTTTTTTTTTTTCTTTGTTAATTTTATTTTATTTTTTAAAACTCAGAACATTTATTCAAAGTGTAATGACGGCAGTAGATGGGGCTCATAACAGCTTCAAAATTAACATAATGATATTTGATAATAATCATAACATTTCATAATATTGATTGCTGGAGAGAACTGACAGCAAAAGAATGTACCAGCTGTCTGTAAGTGTAACATCTCCCAGCTTTTCAACTTTTTATCTCTTGATGGGAAGTATCAAACAGAGGCTTCGTTCATTTATTTATTTATTTGTTCGGGGCTTGTTCATTAATAGAGACGGAACAGAGAGAGAGCAGAAATATGACCTTTAAAGTCTCTTCTGAGGAAGGTAAAGACCTAAAATCCTTGATCTGGGCCCAGATGTATTTTCTGGCCTCAGCACGTCTTTCTTGACCATTCTGACCTCACCACCTCTTGCTTGGCCATGCTTGAGCATTCCAAAGAGAATGTCCTGATCTGGATGCCCACTGGGACTCCCAGGGCTCCAGAAGCCCGTGCCCAAGCCCGTGGATGGTGGCTGTGGCTGGAGCTGGTAACAAGAAGGGACTGCTCCCTCACCTGAAGCCAGGAGCAGTGACACACTGTATATCTGTATTGCTAAACCCTTTTCCCTTCTTTTCTCCTTCCAGCCTCAGAGTGGCTGTGTCCAAACGGCATCCTGCCCATGGCCAGGTGCACAAACCCCTGACAGGGACAGGGACAGAGAGTGTGAGCCCAAAAACATCCCAGGGACAGTGCAGCCATGTGGGTCACTGCAGGCCAGCCCAGGACATGAAGCTGTCATTTTATTTATGGGTACACATGGAGCCTGGATGCTTTGCTGGACCTAATTCAACGGCACATTTAATCCTTTGCTGGGCAGAGCTGCTGTGGTGCTGGAGTGGCATTTCCAATGGCCAGATACTTTGAACTTCTTCATTTTTACCCTAGTGGATGCCTGCAGATGCCAGGCAGGGATTTAACTTTCCAGGTGCTTAGCAAGTTCTGAAAAGCTGTGTATGTCAAGAGGAACATTCAAAATCACGAGTCACATCAGCCAGCATTGTCTGGGGAAGTGAAGTGTTTCTTGAGAATATGCATGTTTGAAGAGGAGAAATCAGCCTACCTCTCTCAAGCCTTATCCCAGCTCTTTAATTATAAAATCTTACAGTTGCTGAGCTTCTTTTGACCACTCAAAGGAGAATGAATTGCTAAATTTGTACTGTGGGGAGTTTGTATTGTGGGAAATGATTACCACTCCCTCCTACCACAACTTTAGAGTATAAGTGCTTCTCCATGCTAAGGAACAGCTCAGAAGGTCTGTGCATGGGGATGTTCATGTCTCTGAGAATTCCTGAGCTCCCATCCCCCTGCTTTAACTCCTCTCCTACATTATGGGAGAAGTTATAATGCAACCCTGGAAATTTTTGGTGAGGAATTTGTTATGCACATGCAATATAATGAAGAAGAGGCAACATCTGTGGCTGGCATTTTCCCTCGTGCCATGGAGTTTAACAGTGAAATCAGGGCTGAGATCCATTATCTGAGAGAGAAGGAGGGAAGGAGTGAGAGACAGTCTGTTGATTTAAGAATCCCTCCAAAGAGCATGGGATAACAAAACAAGGAGACTGGTGGAACAGTCAGTCCTTGTTTGGCTGGCTGACTGCAGATTGAACAGATCAAATATTTACTGGTGCTCCCAGTGCAGAAGAATAGCTGGATCTCTGGGTGATTTGAAGCAAAGTGATTCTGAGCCCTGTTAAAATATCATAATGCCTAATGCATAATGCAATTTTTCAGCCTCTACGCTGCTTTTCAGCTATACCCCTGCTTGGGAAATCTGTTCATCACTGCAATAATTTTCTCCTTAGAGGAAGGTGAGCTGGGGAAGAAAAGACACATTAGGATTGGGGAGATGAGTGATTTTGTGAAGGGAAAAAGGTGCTGCCGGTGCGAGTGGAAAGAAACCCTCCAAGGGAATAGTTCATCTGTTGCTGGCAATTCAATGGGCAGGAGAGGATGGAGAGACCCATCTCTCCCCAGTCCTTGCTGCAATTCCAGCAGCTCCAGGGCTGCTCCTTTGCTCCTCCCTGGGGCACAGGCACCAGGCACAGGACCAGCCTACATGGAAACCTGCTTTTGGCAGATGGCTCTGCAGAACTTTGACCTGGCTTTTGTCGATGAGCTGTCCAAGCCCATGAAAACAAAGGATTCATGGGTGAGAGCACACCCCAAACAAATGGCTTTAGGGACACCTGGTTTAGGATGGCAGCAGTGCCCAGGTCCCAGGGTGCACGTTGGGAGATGTGCATAAGGCAGTAGCTGTTACAAGTGAGAGCTCCTTTATAGCAGTCAGGGAAGCAAAAGGAAATTTGGGAAACACACCCCGAGTTTCAGAATTGCTGAGATCCTTCAGTCTAATGACTTCAGCTGGATTTACAAACACTTGGCACCTCTACAAGCTTTTCTTCTTGGAACAGTGAATGTAAAACGAGGGTGACTGCATTAAGCATGATAGGTGGAAGAAGAATGAGGCTCAAAAGACACACGTGCTTTAGCTTGGTACTTTCCAGCCTTTTAAAGCCTCGGTAAAATCTTGAAGCTTTTACCTAATGTTGATTCATCCTTGCTCAAGGAAAACATTCTCTTGTTGCAGCGGGTAAGTCGCCAGAGGAAATTCTTAAGGATTTGTCTGATAATGAAAAGATGATCGGAATGGCTGAGTAAAAAGCACAAAATGGTGAGAAAGTAGCAGCAGAGTGGTTTGAAAATAACACATTCACTTCTCTTTGTGTGTAGCTCCACTGAATCTTTTGTGTAAACTCTCAGAATTCCTGGAAAAGAAAAATATCAACCAAAGGTGGCATTTTCCAGGAACCTCTTTTAAAAGAATCATCCTCATATTCATTCAGTAGACACTGCCAATAAACTTGTGTGTGAAATTGTAAAGCCTTTTGAGAGAGAAGATGAATTAAAGTTTGCAGTTGTTGGTTTGCGAGACAGAGGATTTTCCCAAATATATTGTGCTATAACCCTTTCCTCCTTTTTTTCCTGTTGGTGCAAAAGTCAGTCATTTAAAGTAATTGGTTTGCCCAATACAGTTTCTTTTTCTAGGAATAAGAATTGAACCGATTCCTAAACATGAAAAATAGAAACTTTTGGACTAAAAGTGCTTAAAATGTTCAGCAATCATTTATCAAAGTTTAGTGCAGTGATTCTTTCAGGTGCTGAAATGTGAAAATCAGTTTATTAAACATTTCCTGTGGTTATTTATCTGTGGATCTGTGGATCAAATAATTGACTTGATGGTGGTAGAACATGAAAATGAAGGATTCAGGAGTGAGAATTAGTAGAAAGTGAGCAAATCGCTCAGTGCTTAAATTCCTGCAGCAACTCATTTAGTCATGGTCTCTGCTAATGAGCTACAGCCCATAGTTTTTCATCCAGTGTGCTTTTAATTCCCATGTGTTTTGCTTCTCTGGAGGGACTGTAGAAGAGCCAGGTGAGAAGTTCTGCTGCCATCCAGCCTGCATGCAGCTGCAGACTTCAGTCTGAATTGGCCCATGCAGGAGACACTGATTTATTGAAGAGGATTGAACACATTAGAGATGGTCTGCCGGAGAGGAAAGAATGTATTGAAACACTAAGAGAATCTTCAGGGTCAGCCAGATTCAAAATGGAAATCACAGCTGATATTAGTTAATAAACTACTGGGAGAATGGCAGGAGAAAAGATGATTTTTGATCTTGCCAAGCGTGTCAGCTTGTTGGTAGGATGGCTGAAGTGCCTTAGATGCTCTCCATAAATGTCAGAGAGAAAAATGCACCCGCTGGGGAAAAATTTGGTGTGTGTGAGATCGGAATGTTTCGTTGGGGAGTCCTGACTCCCTCAGTTACAGGAGCAGCCCGAGGAGATTAAATTTCCAACTTAGATTCCCTAATGAGCTGCTCTGTGAGGAATCCTGAAATTTCCACATCCCAAAGTTTGGCCCTGAGGAAGGTGAATTTAGATCCCCGCTTTTCCGTGCAGAGAAAAATGGCTCCCCAGGAGAAGGAGGAGAAGGGCTAAAGGCATACAAAGGAGAGGGAGGTTTAGAGCTCCTGAACACATCCTGGTCTCTGCTTCTTATGCTAAGAAGCAATTGAAATATTAAAGGTAATAAAACGTGATTTAGTTCATGCTGTGAACTTCAGTTATTTACTTCAGTTCACGCTTTGCATTTTATCTGCTGGGCCTCAGACTGTCTATGTTGATAAATCACCATGTTCCAAGTACAGAAGGAGGAAAGAACACTTTATTTCATAACTGTTCAATTATGAAAGCAGGGGAGGAGGGAAAAATGCATGGATCAATATCTCTTTTTCCAGAGTTATCAATATCTCTAATGTCATCATTATTTTACCCTTTCTTAGCCAGAGATCCTCACCCCCATTTTAAAGGCAGGAATAGCCACTTGTCCAAGAAGCCAGGGATAAAAATGAATTTTCAGTCTGAGGTTAACTTCTTCCACTCTGCAGAACTGCAGAGTAACACAGTGCTATGATTAAAAAAACATTTCCTCCACCCAGGGAGCCTCTGGACCCAAAACTTCTGTGCAGACACCACATAGCATGTGGAGGCTGTCAACAGCAGCACAGTGATGCTCAGAGAGGAACTGTTGTTGCAGCTTTAGGGGCCTACCCTTAAAATGATGAATCGTGACTCTAATTGACAGAGTCTCCAATAATTAAATGGAAGGTTGAAAATTATTTCCTTTTTTCCCCCTTGCATTTTCTGTCATCCTTTTGCCACTCCCAACAAAGGACAAAATGTCAGTCATAACGTCAGCCCAGCAGAGCTTTGTCATTTTATCTCAGTTTTAAATGTTATTTGAATCTTAGCTCTTTACATTAGCTTTTCTGTACTTGATAAAAAAGGCAAACCGATCATAATAGGCATAAAACCATCATGAGAAGGTCATAAAATGCATATTGCTCACTGAAATGAACAGGGCATCTCCCATCCTATCTGGTAAATAAATGCTGATGGAAATTTCTCTATCTTGCTGTTGTTTATACATTTTAAAGTGTATCCCAAGCTGGTATAAAGTGCCAGATTGACAACTGTGCTTGTTGCCAGAATAGTGACAGAATAGACTCCAGGCAGGGTGAGACACCATCATGCTAATGTGTTCCAAGCCTGTTTTGGACCAGAATGGGATGAAAGAAAATGTGAGGGGTGAAAGATCCTGTGTGTGGCCCATATAATCTTTTGTATCTCTAGTTTAACATAGATGGTGGTTGCATGTGTCAGAATACAGAAGGGAAAAAAAATGAAAAGCAAAGAAAACAGCCTTAAAATATTTGCTAAGCAAAGACTTGGCCAAGATTTACAATACAGTAATTTCGGTGGGGTTGGATGCCATTATTTGTGTGTGCACATTAAAACACCTTAGAGAGGTGATTTTCAGAAACCATGGAGCACTCCTCTGTGAAAACTGCTTCTAAAACAGCACACCTCTCCCTCAAAACCTAAACAATACTTCTGAGTATCCAGCTGACATATAAACAGGACATGAAAATGCCAATAGCTTGTGGCAAGTAGGAAGTTTCACTCTGTAAAGTGCCTTTGGATTCTACCCAACCAAACATTCATTAAAATGGAAAGAAATCCCCAGACCCACAGGTTGCTAGGAAGTCCTCTAGAAACCGGATTAATTACCTGGGACTTGTTCATATTCCCAGCCCATGAGTCAGATAGGTGCTTTTCCTGATGATCCTGGTTTTGTCAGGGTGGGGAGGATTTAAAACTGTCCAGACCCTCATCACTTCTCACTGACCCATCATGTAACTGGCACAAAAATCAGGTCAAGTCCATCCTGCTGAAGCTGAAGGTTGCACAGCAGAGTACATGTATGCATCTATAAAATATATGTATCTATACATTACATGTACCACTGGAAACAGAAGAGAGATTACCTTAACTTCCATGCTCATTTGGGGAAGCAAAAGGATAAAAAATTCTTTTTTTAACCAGAGAGGTGACATGGGTCATAGGAAAATTGTTGTTCAGAGGTTGGATGAGGATGTCCTCTTTAAATAGAGGGTGGGGTGAGATAAACCAATACTTCCATGTTTAAATCTGCAGATGACACATCTGATGGACAAAGCAGCAACGTGGGTGTTTTTCACCTTGCAGTTCACAGGCCAGGAGATGTCGTGTCAGCTTTTGGGGGAGTTTTGCAATGAACTCCAACCTGAGGCTGAAAAACCTGTAATCCTTCCATTTATTGCCTCCACAAGAGCTGCTGGCAGGGCAGAAGCCCCTCAGCAGAGGTTGGTGTAGCCCAGAGGCCTGTTCTGGTGTGCTCCTGAGAGGTCTGTACACACCAAAACAGCCACGGGGAGGGGAACCCAACTGTGCTGCTTCACCAGCTCTTGCAATTAATTGCATTTAATGGCAGGACCAAATAATAGCAATTGATGAACTAATGAGTTAGCAAGAGATGATTAAAAGAACATAGGGTGGCTTTCAGAGGCTTGTGACTGACATTGGGATGTGAAAGGGAAGGAAAAGCAGGAATGAACAAATGTTTCTGTCCACCCATCTTACCTTCCTGTCCTCAGGAATGGGAAAGGCTTGTGGGCAAAGAGCTCCTGGAAGAGCTAAGGCTCGTCATAGGAAACAAACCTTGCACTGAAGAAGCTGCAGTAGGTAAAGGAGAGGGGATGGATGGGATGGGAGAAGCACAGAATGATTTTCGCTGGAGCACCCTGAATTCCCAGTTGGATGCATGAATTAGGACTTCTTTGTGCGGGAGACACACGGCAGAGCCTTGGACTGAACTCAGAGCTCTGCATTTAGGACAACTCGTACACAAGTGTTCAACTTCACACTTGGGCTAAAGGTCCCTCCAAAATGGTCAAGAGCTATCCAAGAACTCAGAAACAGCAAATGCATTTCTCTGCCTTTTTAAGGGCCACACCTCTTTTAGAAACTGATTTCAAGCCATTTTCAGCCCACTGGGCATTTTGCTTAAGTCCTTTCTTGGCCATGACTCACTGGCTGCTTTTATACCAGGAATGTTTTCCAGCTTACCCTGGACAGCAACACTGCCCTGAATTGGGACCATGTGATTTTTATCATAAAATCTGATTCATTTTTGTCCTTTTCTTCTACATATTACTCTTATTTCCCTTATTGCTAAGCTTACAGTGCTGGGAAGCACTCTGGCCTGGGACATTGAAGACATTCATACTGTGTTATAAGTCTCCTTCCCTCTTTGTGATGGAAGGAGTCAGGGAAATCTGTGTCTGTGACCGAGCCTGAAATGAAAAGAAACCCACTGCCACTTCAGTTTGGACAAGGAGCTGTAGGCAAAATTCTACTCTTTGAAAACCTATGAGATTCTGAGGCCCCACAAGGCTTTCCATCTCACAAACCACGTGCTTTTTGGGGAAAGTTTGGGTGCCTTTCCTGGCACGTGTCTGGGTGATTCCCGTTCAGATGTTGCGTTCGTACCCGATGGACACAGCCAGTTTCAGCAAGCCAAGGAAGTGCTTGGCTGAGCAAAAGAGTTATTTGGGGCTTGAGTCACGGTGGAAATGAGCCTCCCTGAACACTGAGGCCCCAGCCAGGATTGTGAAATCATTGTGTGTCTGGAGATCTTGCCTCTTCTGTGAATAACGACTTTGCTCAGTTGACTTTTAGAATCCCTCGTTTTGGTCCTAATACTTCTACAACAACATCTTGGGGAAATTTATCTTAATCCACAACATGCTTATGTTTCTGTTCGTCATAGTCTAAATTTAGGCAAGGAGAAAACTACAGTCCACTTACTCTCCCTGCTGAAAAAAAGCTAAGAGAGAGCTTTTACTATTTGCACAAGCTAATGGAGATACATCTCCTAATTCCCCCTTTGTCTCAGAGATTTGAAGCAGCTTCTTGCTTGCTGTTAGGGCTGGTAACTGATAATAAAGGTAGCAATTATTTTTACATTGCAGGATGCTCAGTGCAGAGTCTATGCAGGAGTGTCATTACTAAACAGTATTCGATATTTATTCATGTATGTAAATTCCACTGGTTGAAATCTTGACATATTCACAGCATCACATATTTCATTCAGTTTATCCTCTGTAATTGTTCCCAACTGCTCAACAGCTCTGAACGATGAGTCCCATTGAGAGCAGGAGGTACAATGAGTGTAGTGGCTGTTGCTTCATAAATAATCTCAGAACCCTGAGGACTGCAAATGACCTTCTTGCATTTGAGATTGGAAAAAGGAGTGCACGGTTTAAAAGCTGTGTGGTGGTTTTGACTTTCACAGTCTGAGTCACAGACGTGTTTCCTTACTTTGTCTTCTTGAGGAGAAGATGGACGGCACAAAGGGGTATAAGGATACACAAGGTGTAAGAGATGTGTAAGAGTCATTGCTTTAAACAAAGTTGATATTTTTACTCTGGTTTTATTTTTTTCTTTCAGTGTTTATTACGCAGAATCAGATTGCACAGCTGACAGGAGCTTTTCATAACTTAGAAGCATTATAGGAAGAAAAAGATTAAAGTGGATGTATATAAAAATGGGTGAAGATTGAAGAGCAGTAGATAAGCATGCTATAGCTTTTATTTAAAGTTTTTCTCCTGATTCTCCGTCTCTGTCTGGAAAGCATTTTGGCATGACTGACTACATTCAGAAGGGTTAGTTCAGTGGAACTTCTGAGCCTGACACGGTGGGCATATGCAACGCCCAGATTTTTTCCTAAAACTGTGCTCACGTTGATGGCCCTGGCATCACTAGAAATCCTTGGGAACTATTCCTGAACTGCCTGGCATTTATACTGCAGAGTTAGTAGTGCTTCGCAGTGGTCCAGCCAAAGATAAACCCAAGAAAATGGAATTCTGACATGTTATTTGGGCACTGCTTTGTTTGCTTACTTCTTAGATACATCAGTGCCGAAATTTCACTCTCTCATTGTTGCTATGCCCCAGGGTGCTGCCTGCCTCTGAAAGCATCAACTAGTTCAGCTGAGGGAAAGAGAACCCTCTGAGAGATCTGAGCTTTAATAAGACAGAGATTATGCCTTTCACCTTCACACAGGGCAATTTGGAAGACACTGCTAAACATGTTGAAAAACAAAATCAGGAGGCGAATATTTTCACAAGGCAAATCGACACCAGCACAAGGAAAGGAGGAGAACAAAACACCCGAGATTTTTTAAACATATCTGCATGTTGTTTATTGCTTTAAGCAACACTCGAGCATTGAAATGAAGCCCAGAGAGGAGGTGGAAGAATACAAACATTGTTACTATGTGTAAATGTGGATTTTTTGAAGGAAGACTTGCCACAAATAATCACAGACTAGAAACTTGCACTGGAGAACCAAAAAGTGAATGGCTGGAGTCCCAAGCACAGACAAGTGAAAGATAATCAGCAGGCTTGATTTTGCAGAAGGAAAATAGTGAGGCGACTTAAAGTCCCATTTAAAAACAAACATAACTGATCTTGGCACAAAACTGATCTTGGCCTTATTATTACTGCCTAAAGTTTAAGAACTGCACAGTAGTGATTATCATCATGGAAGGGGAGAGAAACTGCTCCAGGCTCTGGCTGAAAATACAGCATCTTGTCTTCCACATACCACTCCTCTGCAGCTCCAGACCATTGCCTATGTGGCAAGAGGCTGTCACCGAAACCTTGGCACAGCCACTGCGTGCTACAGACAAGACACACTTGCTGAGCTGATGTTCATGGTCCTTTGACATTTGTCCTTTTTTATTGTTTTCTTTGAACTAGGTGATGTTAGACTGAAAGTATATGTTGGCTGCTTGTACAAAGCAAATCATGACCCACCAGCACATATAAATTACAGCTGGTCTTGTTACTTCTTATTAATAAGAACAAATCTGAGAGGATGTGGTTTATGCTCACCCTGACAAGGATCTTACATCGTGTCTGTCTCCAGAGCAGACTTTGGAGCTTAGGAGTTGTGTATTTCTGCTCTTCCATGATGTAACCTGGCCCATCTGCTAAGTTCAGGCTGCATCACAAGCTTAGCAGGAGTTACTGTGGAGAGAGCAGAGTATGAGTGATGAAACGGAGCCTTGACCAGCTAAGCTGCAAAGGCATTTGACAAAAAAAGTCTGTGTCACTGTCACAGTAATTAATACTGAAGAGCATTTTGCAGCCATGAATATTGTACTTAAGGAATTGTATCAGCATATTAAAAATGCATCATGAGAGGGCACATTTCGTTTGACTTGGTTTCAAAAAGGAACAAGTAATAATACAATTACATAAAACCATGCCAGCAGGGAAAATCATCTTTTCTTCTCTTAGATTGCTGTAACCAGACTCTTTCAATTATAGAGATCCCAAGAATGTGTGCATTTGTTAAATTTATCAAGACTCCAGCAATGCTGCCCAGCATTGCCAACTACTTATCGGGTGGTCTCAACAGAAAAATGAAACCTTTCCAAAAATTGCATGCTGAACTAAAGGTGTGACCACATCTTTTGTGCAGTGTGTAGCTCTGATCCTCCAAGCCAGAGAAAGACCCATTAGAACTACAAAATAATGTTGCTAAAAAGGTGGGAAGGTTGCTTGCAAATATAAAAAGGCTTTATTAGAAGAGGGCTATACCTGTGCTATTAAATGAAATTGTCTGGGGCCCTGAGTACAGGTAGCCCAGCCCAGCTTTTTTGTGCACAGCTAAACCCTTCTTCTGCAACAAAACAGGTGTGTCTGCTCCCTGCTGCCTCCTGGCAATCCCTCTTTGGATCTGTCCTGGGGAAGGTGTAGCATCTTCATTGCTAGAGAGTTTAGAGGTTAAAAAAAAAACAGGTTAAAAAACATCAGGAATAGTTAAGCTCTACCCAAGCCTGCCCTGGGACTGGGACTCGGTATCTTTCTTCCAGCCCCAGCGCTTTCAGTTCTGCTGGTTTATAAATATAACACTTTTCACCCTCAGATATGCTACAATTTTTCCAGGCACTTTTCAAGTCTTACCTTTAACTCCCTTCTGAAGTGGCTGCAGGAGGTGGTGAAGTAATCCTTGTTCATAACAATCTTTGTATTGTCTGTCTGCACACAATGTCCCTTGGGATCCAGCCCCGGCATTGGATGTGTACTAGACGTGACTATTTTAGCTATCACCTTTCTATTTAAGCTGTAGGATGCTGCTCTGCTCTTTCTTTCATTTGATGGCATCATCTGTCCTATTCTTCTCCCAGCTTTTTTGTTTGTTTTGTGTTTGTGGAAAGTTCCTTGATTCTGAACTAAATAGAGAGGTCACTAATGGAAACCCTGAATCCGAAACACTGGAAAGTGAGAGAAAAACTCTGCCCAGCTTTGAGGGACAACTTCTGAGTATGTTATGAAATTTGCCTTCATTTTTGTGCCTGTGGCAAGGGACACTACCCTGGAAGCACAGGGACATCGACTGTTCTGCATACATCAGCTCCTGGCTCCATCTCCAGTGACCTGTACCCCGAGCAGTTATTTGCACCAGGATGTACTCGAGTTTTACATCCACCCCGTGCAGTTATTGATCTTCAGAGGGCAAAGAGCAGCGGGGAGATGGGAGGAGAGGGCGAGTGACACCAGGGGACAAAGCTGCCATCTGGGGACTGAGCTCCCAGGAGAACAAATGTTCCAGCTGAGCTTTGTGCTCTTCCCCACTAAGTGTTAGATGCCAAGTCTGATTAATTCGGCATTCTCTTGCTTTGTCATCGAAACCTTCATTGTGGTCTAAATTCATGAAAAACATGTTTCTTTTACCAACAAATTGATTTGATTTTCTTTGATAAATTATGAGTTATCATAAAAGAAGAAGCACTTTGTGTGCCTGGTGACAACTTCCTTTGAGGTAGAGCATATTAATCTACATCCTGCATTTGCTTTGAAGTCAGAACAAAATCCTGAATCGTGATGTGTGTGCATGAAAGAGAGACAGACAGCAAGCTCAATTCTGTTCTGCTACATCTGTATAAATCCAGATCAATGCCAAGGCTGCAACAAGGATAAGGATCGGGTCCAGTGTGTTATCTCCATGTATATCCCATACTTGGTAAGAAGCAAGAGACAGGAAAGGGAGAAGTGAAAATTCCCCATTTTGCCAAAATGTCATCTTGCTGGTGAATGATGTGTTGACCAAAGGATGATCTTGCACATTAAAGATAATATTGTGTATCTATAGAGAACAGCTTAAAGTGAACCAATAATAAAAAAAGTCAAAGGAAGCAGTTACGGTGTTAAATATCAGGGTGACACAGACAAAATTAGTCAAAATGTTTTTTACTGACACAGCATCAGGAAGATGTAGAGCTTGTTTCTCCACTTGTGTCAGTTTTGCAGCCATATGACTCACTGGATGGCAACAGAATAATCCTTGATTTGTGCCAGTTCCAGAGGGTCAAGATATTACCCAAATTGTTAGTCCAGCCCTCTCATGTCCTTTTGCCATAATACAAAGTCTTCCTTCCCAAATCTGCCATTACAAAGCCTGTGAGTCACCTGCTCTGACACCTTCAGCACTGAGGGACTGGATACCTGCAGGAAGATCCTCTTGCCGTATGTCAGCATCCATGAGAATGCAGTCAGACCCGACCTGTGGCTGTCAGCATCCCATTTGCAAAAACCTTGTTCAGACGCAATCTGCACAATGCTGAATGTAATGCTGCAGCCCATGGAAAAGTGAAGAAAGGGTCATGGAGCAAGGGAGATATCTTACCTTTTGTTCACCATTCATCACATCTCTTCCTCTGGCCTCCTCTCTTTTGGCCAAAGTATGGCACTCACTATCACCCTTGAATTTGGGGAGATAAATATATATATAATAATGTGGCTTAAGATTTTTATTTCTGAGACATATCTAAGCACACCTTAGTAAAGGAAGGCTACTGGGTAGGAAGAGGTTAATACAGGGAGAGTAATGGATCAGGAAAAGAAATCACAGGCATCTGTACTCAGATAACATGGGAAAACCACAGAATAAAATAAAGAGGTGGAGAAATCATTGGAAAGGACTGGTTTTATTATCATCATTGTTGGAGTCTGCACCACAGCCTGTAACACCCAAAACCACAGAAGCAGCTGGTCCACTTCTAGCGAGAGACAGCTCCCTGCATCCAGCGTGGAGGGGATGTGCTCTGCAAAGGATGGGGACGGCATATCCCCACCCAGCACAGGGCCGCTGGGGCAGCCTGCCCAGGACTGTTCCAGCTGAGGTTTCAGTATCTCTGCCACACACCGTCTGGCAACCTGTTTCAATGCTTGACCGCCCTCACTGTTGTCTTGGGGTGATTCTATGACCATACTGTATTCCCCATTGCCTGCTTGATTTCTAGTGAACCTTTAAATTGCAAAGGGGGGAGAGAGAAGCCGAGAGAACTCTTCAAAGCGGCCAGCTTGACCTTGCAACTAGAATGTTTTGCATTCTTCTCTCTCCCGATTCTGACAACATTTGGTTGGTTAGAGGACTTTTGCTCTCTAGTCTCTTGGCTTTCAACGGAGAAGGGACTGTGATCTGCCTCAGCGACTTCTTTTCCTTTTTGGACTGTTTTTGGCTTGCTTTTCATCTGACACCTGCTGTCATCTCTGGACCTTGTCGGCAGGACCCTCCAAAGGGGATCGTCGGACCCTGCCTGGCCCGGCCCAGCGTAGGACTGCAGGGTTTACCTACAGAAAGAACTCTAAAATCCATAGTCTTCTTTTAGGGGACAGGGGAGGGGCTTTCAATATCCTTTTTTCCCCGTGACACCGGGGGACTCTGTTTATTAAATAAATAGTTTTTTTCACTTTCACTTGAGAAATTATTTTCCCGAACCCGTGGGAGAGGTGCTGCTGGGGCCTGCTTGCCTGGCAGGCAGGAGAGAGAGAAAGTGAGATGCCCCTCTCGGGTTGTTTCCTCCTGGATTTGTGTCCAAACCGGCACAACTGTAAAAAAAGGTTTTATTTAATTTTCATGGAGTTGTACGTATTTCAATGTATGCTCATTGCATCTTGTCCTGTCCCTGGACAGCACTGAGAAGAATCTGGTTCCATCTTCTTTACACCCTACATTGGGTATTTATCCACTACCTTCTTGTTCTTTAAGTGTTTGGAAAAGGCTTCCATTTGCTCCATTGTCATCCCAAGGATCAAGGCAGGACTGACTGGACTGTATTGAAGACCTCAGTGACATTTGCTTTCTTCCAGTGCTCAGGAACCAGTCCCAGTTGCCATGACCTTCCAAAAATAATGTAGAGTGACATTTGGCCAGGTCCTTCAGTGCTCTTGTGTGCACTCCACAAAGTTCCGGGGACTTCTGTATTTTCAGGTATTTCAAGTGTTCCCTAACCTGATCCTGCTGTGCTGAGGGCAACCCTCCTTCCTCCATACTTTGATACAGGGTTCTGGGATTTCTAAAGGCCAGTCTTATCAGTGATGACAGGAAAAACACAACATCCAGCCACAAAAAACGAGGCAGCCTCTCATCTTTTTTACCTTGTAAATAATTGCAAGAAATTATGTTTCAACTGAGATGAAACAATGTAGAATGCAAAGGCCAAGCAGTGTAGCGTCTGAAGAGGACACTAATGCAGCTCAGTCCTTCCTACTGTTCATGTGATTGCCAAATAAATGCCTTTTTTAGTTAAATAGCGGCCTCTTTGACCTATCAAATATGTTACAGTCACTAATGCAACAGTTTACTCTTGTGCATTTTCCTTACAAGCCTATAAACACTGTAGTCTTGCTCATAAATACTCTCTTACTTACACAAAAGGCTCTTGGGGTCTTCAAATGGCTTTCCTTTAAGCACACCTGGCTAAAGAATCTGATGTGCTTCTCAGTGGGTGATAGTAAGTGAAACAACTAGAAAGGAAAATATGCAATCTGGATGGGCTTGGATCTGTTTCAACAATTATTTTAGTGTGTGTTGTATGTAAGGTATCATTTGCATCTGTGCAATCCTTGGCTTTTCTTAAAAAATAAAAAAATGTTTTGTTTTTTTTTCCCCCTGTGAAGGCAGGGTGAGAGGGGAAAGAATTGTTTCTGAATCTTATCAAGAAATAAAATAACACAAAGTACATTTTACGAAAGAAGAGGCATACTGTGTCTTTTTTTTCCACTGGCCTACAGCCTAAGGGAAACATTCACTGGCAAATCTAAAACTTGTTCAAAACCCTTTGGAGAAGCACACTATTATTAAATTATTTATTTTATCTTTGAAGTGTTTCCATTTTTATACTGTTAAGGATTTCTCTGTAAAAGCTGGGGTGCCTGAGAATATTTGGCCTGTAGTGATCTTTGAAACATAAGCCTCTTTTTTTTTCCTCTCTGTCTTTTCTTCTCCCCCACTCTCTCCGTCCCACTTTCTTTCCAAAATGAATGAGAATCTGTCTATTGCAGAGAGCCTGTACTCATTGGGGAAATTTAAGGAGATCTTAGTAGCTGGAAAGAACTAGACCCTGGTTTGCACTGTTTGCTCAGATTTTTTTTTTAGGAGAAACAAACCTGGCAGAATCAGAAAGGGTGGGAGACATATTCAAATGCTCTCAAGCACTTATGAAAATGTTATGTAATTAAATGTTAAGATCATGCCTGTAGCAGTGTCTTTTGAAATAACTGTACTATCTGGGCCTCCTGAAACCAGCACAGGAAAGTAATTCATTTAAAAGGTTATTGGCCATTGAGGCATATGCCTTGGGGACCTAATTTAATGGGAGAACTCCCACTGACATGCGTGGGCTTGGATAGGGCCTGCTGTTGTTTCCCAACACGATCCTTGCAGGCTTGGAGGACGGAGAAGTTGTGTAGCCATATGAGGAGCACGGAGCTTCGTGTCGGGGTGGGGTGTTGGTGTTGGTGTGACCCCGAGGGGGGTGGCAGCAGAGCTGGGGGCAATGAGCCTCCATGGGCGGTGGGTACAGGGCACAGGAAGGATGCTCTGCTGGATGCTGGAAGCAGCACTGCTGCCAGCAGGAGCTGCACTACTTGAAGACACAGGGACCATCATTGTCTCTGCAGGATTCCTTACTGGATAGCAGAAAGAGGGAACACAATACACAGGCTGGCATGTGAGCCTGGTAGAAATGTGCTTTTTAAAACAGCATGACAGGGCTTTCTTTTCGGTGTTGGATTCCCAGTTATTCCGAGGGGGGTGACTCTGCTCTTGCTGCTACAGGCTCGAGGAGCAGAAATGGTCTGAGTGTTGGGGAAATGGATGCAGAGGTTCCACCTGGGCACTGCGAGCTCCTGTGTGTCAGCAGCTCCAGCCCCCAGTGTAGGAGCTCCCACACTGAGAAGGTGAGTTGCGTGGAGTTGTGTGTGTGGAGGAATTAAATAACTAAAAGGATGTGTTCTCCTGTCAGTGGGGTGGGGACTGGGTGTGTAAGGGAGCATTTCTACGCAGCAGGGCTAACACTGAGCTCCGCAGTAAGGATGGGATGGGTAGGGCAGGTCCCAGTGGCTGATGAGGCTGTTGGTGCTGCTAACCCCTAACACTCAGTGGCCATCGTGGGGGATTTCTAGCTCCCAAGATTGCTGTTAGTGAGATGCTTTCCCTTTTAGCCAGATCTCTGATTAGAGGCCACAGCTAAAACACATTGAAAGCATGTGTACACAACGCTCCATTTGTACTGCTGAACTTTATTCCACGAGGGAGGGTTCTGTGCAGGTCTGTTTTGTCTTGTGCAACCTCGTTTGCTGTTTTGCCTGCATATGATGGTTGGGTAGAGGAGTGTCTTTTTTCTGGGGAGTAATGGGCATCTTTCTTTAGTGCAGTCTGGGTGGCAGTGGATCATCTCACACTTTTATCACCCAGCATATTGCCTGTCATTAGAAATCTGCTCATCTTTCCTTCATTTCTAAGGCTGGTTAAGTGCACTCAGCTGCAAATGCCTTCAGGTGCTGCCCCTGCTCCCACACCTTTCCTTTTACAAAATATTTGAAACTTAACATGCTGGAAGGGCATCCTGTGAAGAGGAACTCTGCTGCTACAAATTTAAAATCACGCTTCCATGATCTATCTCTAGTGTCAAGTCTCTGCAAGGCCAGATCAGACACCTCTACAGACTTGAGTCTGGGCACCCACATACCTTCCATGGACTTGCAGGAATGGGACAAGATAATTGTGGGAAGACTAACAACGGAGCAGTTCCTCATATGGGGTGAATCTCTGCATAGTTCTGAACAACTAATAAGCCCCTACCCGACCAATTCTCTATGCCGCATGGTCTTTTATATCCAGAACTTTGATCCCAAAGACGTAAGTGGTGTGTCATCAATCCATGGCTTAAGCTTGCTTCAGGATCTATGTTATGATGGGAAAGCATAATAATTCTGATGCCAAGATGTCCAATTTTTTTGTGAAATAACTCCAGTGAGTGCAAATAATGATTATAGGACCCAAAAGAAGTATCAGAATGTTAATAATTGAGAGGTTGGTGTTGTTCTGTGTAGCCAGAACAACACGTTAGCTTTTGGTTCTGGGGAAATCAATGGAAGCCAGTGAAACCACATTTCAGCTCTCAAAAGGGCCAAGTTTGAAAGGGCCCCACTAAAATAAAAGGAATTGAGTGTGTCTGGGAGCACCCCTGAGGCAACTGCTTCTGCTAGACTGAAGGATTTGCAGAACAGGGTACAAGGAGAGAAGGAAAGACATTTTCTTTGTGTGCAACAGAAAAATCATATCCAACAAACAACATTATTTTTATGTCCCCTGAACAACACTCTGGAGTTTTTTTCAGTTTTTTAATATTTTCATCTACTCCTTGCAAAGCCCTACACTCCGGCTCCCTCTTAGCAGATGGAAATTGGAGTGGAAGAGAAAAAAAAAAGGCTGCATGTGCTGGCATATCCATATGGCATTCAAGTGAGAAATCACTTGGAACATGGGGCTTCATGCAGGGTCACAGCCTGCATACGTTCTTTGACGGGTGCAAAGGGTCCTGAAACTTGTTGCTGCTGTAGCGGCGAGGGAATGGGGTTGGTGCAGCACAGGCTGAAAATTCCTGACAGAGACAGAGGGGAAGGCAAGAGATATGAACATCCCCCAAGGTGTTTCGTTGCCTATCTGCCCCCAAAATCCCAGACACCATTGAGAAGCCAGGCTCCTGAGTGATTTGCAGCCTCTTGCTGTAAAACGATAATTGCATCAGAGCAAATATACACCAGCTTTATCACGCATAATAAACTCCATCTGAGCGAAACCCTCTCCAGCACAGAGGATCTGCAGAGGATGCTGCAAGCCATGTGGGGAGGGTTCCAGTGCTGCAGGAGGCTCGTGTGGGCTTTCTGCCTCACCAAGAGGACGTGTGAGGACTGCATGTGCTACGGCAGAGCACGAGTGGATAAAAGGGATGCTTGTGCGCTGCTCTGAGAGGCTCAGTGTCTGCTTGAGTCGTCTGAGCAGCTGCTCTAATGACGGACTGGCTTCAAGCAGGGTCTTTTCCCTTATCCCTTCTTTTACCTGAACCTGTTGTGGAGTCATCTGCTACATCCATCCTTGGGTTCTCATTGACTTCAGCGGGTTTGGCATCAGCCCTGTGTGTTCCTGTGTCTGTCTGTGATTCTCGTCTCTGTTTACGTATCTGTCTTATGTATTTATTTTCCCTAGTACCCACCACTGCAATATACAAGGCAGGAATCATCCTCCACAATGCCAGTTTCTTTTGGCTTCTTTCCTGTGCGTGTTTGGCTTTGCACTTTTCCTCTAAAGTTGCGGCTGGGATTCTCAGTTATCCTGCGGCGTTGCTCTGACTCTGCTGAGATGAAGGGTCTCCCGCCAGCTTCACTGGGAGCACACTCAGAGCAGGGCTGAGCTTTCCTGGGTATCCTGCCTTATCCTGCAAAAAAACAGTTGCTGTGTATCCTCCAATAAACAAAACACAGTTGACTGTGACTTTCCTAGAAAATCAGAAGGGCTTCGGACATCCTTCCCCTGCTGTCCAGGCTTAAGTGTTAGTTGTTGCATCTCTAATAAGGAGTTAAAATAGAGGAGATGGAAACAGTCTTTAAGAAAAGAATATCATATGCAAAAAGGAAACTAGCTGTATTCAAAATGCATTCAGAATAATATATATAGATGTGAAATCAGAACCCTGTATATATATATATATATGTGTGTATGTGTGTATATATATATATATGCACACATATATAAAATCATATAAATTCAGAATCAAGGCAATGTATGCTTGCAGCCCAGACAGCCAATTGTATCCTCAAAAGAAGGGTGGCCAGCAGGTCGAGGGAGGTGATTCTCCTCTGCTCTACTCTTGCGAGACCCCACCTGTGTTCAGCTCTGGGGCCCCCAACATAAGGAAAACGTGGACCTGTTGGAACTAATCCACAAGAGTCCACAAAGATTATCAGAGGGCTGTGTATCACCTCTCCTATAGACTGAGAAAATTGGGATTGTTCATCCTGGAGAAGAGAACACTCTGGTAAGACCTTAGAGCACCTTCCAGTGCCTAAAGGGGCTCCAAGAGAGTTGGAGAGGGACTTTGGACAAGTGCATGTAGTAATGGGACATGGGGGAATGGCTTTAAACTAAAAGAAGGTAGGTTTAGTTTAGATATTAGGAAGAAATTCCTTCCTATGAGGGTGATGAGGCACTGGAACAGGTTTTCCAGAGAAGATGTGGATATCCCATCCCTGAAAGGGTTCAAGGCCAAGTTGGAAGGGGCTTGGAGCAACCTGGGATAGAGGAAGGTGTCCCTGCCCATGGCAGGGGTTGGATATGGGTGATCTTTAAGGTCCCTTCCAACCCAAACCATTCTGTGACTCTATGATTCTGTACCCACAGCCCCAAACTTCCATGTATGTAAGTAAGCCATGGGAACCATCCACTTGTTCACACCCAGAGAGCCAAGAAGACTCTGCAGAGAAGTCACAGGACTGCAGCTCTTGCAGTCCTCGGGATCCTCCGAGGCCAGTTCTGGATCAGCCTGTTGCCAGTTGATTGCTGCGATCCTTCCTGAGCTTCTTTGCAGGGAAAACCAGACAACTGATGCTCCAAAACCCACTGAAGTGATGGGAAGTTTTGGGCTGAAAATCAGCTCTGTGCAAGACCTTCATGTACCCAGTGTCAGTGATTCAGCTCCAGGACAACAAACAGCCATTTGATTTGTTCCCCTTATAGCTCTTTGCCAAAAAGTCTGCCCATTTATGTGCCCTTATTTTATATTAAATATTAATCTTAGTTACTAGCTCTGAGATGGGCCCCTGATTAGTAACTATCTGTGAACTTCAGCTGTTTCAGGTCAAGTAGGTTTTTAGTTCCAATTTTTCAAAAGAAAAGAGCTTCGTAGAATTTCACCCTCCTCATAATTTCCTTGCTTGTGCCTAAGCAGTCCTTGGAGGGCCTTATAAGAGGTGTGCACCTGTAAGAATGTGTTCTTGTAGCAATAAAACAAAAGACAACCACATCTAAATGCAGCTAACACTCGTTAATCTATCGTGGACTGGAAGTCCAAGAAGTCAGTCATTATGTATGGACAGTTTTATACCAGGCATGAGTATTGCTTGGCATGGGTCCTTCTTTAATTGCATTATACAAACATAACAGAAAATTGACCCAAAGGGGGAAAACAATTTTATCCTTAGAACACTCTTCTGACTAAGTACAGAGCTTTTAATTAAATTCCCTATACAAAGTGACTGCCTGTCTCTCATGTTGAGCCTAATTGATATCAAAGCCATCCTTAAAATCAATATTTTTTTCTGGAAAAAAGAGCAAGTACCCTCTCCACCCCAACAGAATTCAATAAATAATTTGATAGTACTTGACTCCTAACTGTAATCTTTGTCTCATTTGAGCAGAATATAAAGTGAAAATTTGTCCCCACCGCCCCCCAGCATCCCCATTGCATCACAAATCAGGCTCCACAAAATGTCACTATTCCTCCTCAGCAGGTCTGCTGCTTCCATTTATTTCGGCACACCACGCTGAGTAAAGGAGGAATTTGAAACCTTCAAGTGGCAACACATTTATGCGGCTTTTGTTACCTATTTTATATTTTTCACTTATTTATGATTATGGTTGCAATTGGATCCCATTAGAAGTCTCAGGAAGATCAAAGGCTTGTTAGAGCAGGCAGCAGACAAACCCACACTCCTCCAAGGCTGCTGGGGAGCGTTTGCAGTGCACTGTACCCCAGCTGCAAACCCCTAAACAGGTGCCTAACTCTACTAGAAAAGAAGGTATGTGAGTCCCTGCAAGATGGGACCCCACTTTGAGACGGCAAACTCCCAAATCAAAGACAGGGTCTTGTTCCTCACCTTTGCTTTCTAGTCTCCTTCATCTGTCCTTCTTGCTTTGTGCAAGGACCCTGTCAATCTATCTCGTCAGAGCTGGCAAGAGAGTTGGCTCCCTTTGCCAGGAGCAGCTTATAAAAGCGATAGAAAAGAGCAAGAAAATTAAGCTAAATAACAAGGTGGTTGGTTTTGGGTTTTTTATAATTATTCAGCCTGAATTACTGAAGCATGGGGCTGAAAGCCTGGCATTGATTATTGCCCCACAAAAAGATGGTCTATCCATAAGTCAAAGCAGAGTCACCATGTGCAGTCCTTTTGCAATGTCTGTTCCCAATAAAAGCAGGAATAATCTCTGCAGAGAGCATTGCCTAGCGAGGGAGCACGGACTTGAAAGCTCAGCCCTGATCTCCAGTTTCTCTCTGTAATGTCTCTCTGTTGATATTGGCCCTCGGGGACTCTTGCTACAAGCACAATTTTCTTTCAAGAGCGTATGCTAATCGTGGCATTAGGGGTGTATTTATGATCTCTGGCTGACTGTGGCAGGTAAGATTGGGAGGGAAGTGATACTGAGTCTGCAGACTGATCACACTCATAAAGCATGATTTTGTGCTTCCCCTGCACCGTGACACCCTGAAGCACGGGGGATTAGCATAAAGAGAAACCCGCCTCAGTGTTATTGGAATAAAATTTCATCCACGATCCAGGCAGCCGAGCCAGCTCCATAGACCTGGAAGCATGTTTCTGCATCAGAATAACGACCTGAGAGCTGATTTTCCTAGGTAAATAGCAAGGCAGCCTGCTGTCCTGGGGTTTGAGAAAGGAGCGAGGCTGGAGAAAACTGGTGGCATGGAACGATTATGCTATTTTACTTCATTGTGCCCAGTCCTTTTTTCAAAGAAAATATCATTCATTTAGTCCTGAAGTTCATTTTTCTTCCAAAGTGGTTGCGTGCCCTCGCACATTCCTGTAGTCCAAGTCAGAAGCAAAATCTGCCGGTTGCAAAAGGAGATGGGAGCCAACTAGCCCTCCTGAAATGTCTCCTTTTGGGGGGTTTCTCTTTGGGTTCTGCATCCCACAGCCCTTTTAAAGCTTTGCTGCTGTCTTTGGCAGATGAACACGATCGGAGCGCCGTGCGAGGGTGTCTGTGCACACCTGGGACTGAGAGCAGCTGCCGGGAGGGGACTGGAGCCAGCGCCCGCCGCTGTGCACAGAAGGCCGTTGTAGACGGCGTGTGTTCAAACACGCCACCATCCCTCACCCAACATAAACTTGTTTCAGCCACACACAATGTAAATAAAATATTTAGCGGGGGCTGGCTGTACATCTGAATGCCAGAGGAAAGTGAGAAGGGCTGGAAATAAATATTGACGTGGGGGTGTCAAGGCTCGAGGGAAGTCAGGTGGATGTGTCGCTGCTCTATAGGCGCTGCTGAATGATCAGAGCCTGACTGCTCCCAGCTGCAGGGGCGCAAATCTGAAATAACTCTGCCGATGTTAGACTTACACCACCTCAAAACTGCTGTGCATGAGCCTCTGTCCAGCGGGCTTGAGTATTTCAATGCTGTCAGGAAGACCTAGACCCCCCCTTCCCATTAATATTTATGCGGTACTCCTCAGGCGTCTTTGGAAGACCCACCATAAAATTTCTGTTGCTGTAGGGAGAGCCCTGAAAGAACAATTTGCAGGCACTTATCGTCATTATTAGACATGGTAATTGAATTAGTAGTTATTTAATTATTATTATTATTAGTGTAATAAGTACGACTTGCCCTCCTTGGTCCTTCAAAATGAAGCCTGAGGAAATCCCAGTAAGTGGGAAGAGCTCCGTTTGAGACAGTTATTAGGAAAATGGTGCTGTGAAGGAAGAACCAGAGGAAATATCCACACTCGCCCAGCAGGCAATTTCTGCACACTAAAATATCGCAGAAGATGCCACTTGCAGAGGTGTGTTTTTATCCAGGGAGGAGTTACACTGGGAGCTGAAATTTCTGATTTATGTGTATGTATATATACTGGGTTTTGCTTCATCGAATATATGGCATACAGCTGCCCAGTGTAACAAGTTAACTTTTCCAGGGACAAGTTTCTTGGAGTTAGGAGAAACATTTATATCCTGATGGAGGCCTTGCGGTGACAACACAGTCTGTGAGGGAAAGCAGGTGGAAAGAAGGGTCCACCTTGGCCAGTCTTTAACAGGAGCCCAAGAGATAAGTGTTTGCAGTGCAGCATGCCAAAGCCATGCGGGGAGATTTTTCTCCTACCCAAGCTAATGATGGAGCAATGTCACCATATGTGTGGTTAGTTTCCAGCAGCTCCTCACTTTTCCAGCACGAATAGAGGGTGACAGATTGTGTATTAGACAAATTACTCTTCTCTTGAAAGCAGCCGTGCCAGCGCCTTCTTCACTCTCTCTTCATTGAGCAATTTCTGCCCCATCATTCAGAGCTCTTTGCAATAAAAAGGTGGTTGGTGAGCAAGACTCACAGTGCTGCTCCTTCGCTCCCAGACAGGGCTTCCCAAGGCTGTGCCTGGACCAGCGACCACAGCAGGCTGCCATCCCTCCTCCCATCTCCCTGCCAACTGGCACGGCTCTGCTGGCATCCACACGGGCAAACCCTCTTCTTCTGAAAAGAAAGGGAGGCCACATCCCAGCTGCCTGCTGAGAGCAGACCTGCAGGTTCCAGCCAGGGAGGGTGGGGACAGCGCCATCGTCTCCTGGAAGGGGTTTGAGCCAGGCTGTGAACCTGTGTCTAGCCTGAGATGGGTGATGGGGGGCATCTCCAGGCATCACAGGTTCGATTGGTTTCCTCATCTTGGGGCTGTTCCCAGGAAAGTCTCCAAAGAAGCCGATCCATCAGCACTGTGGGAACGTGGTGGGGAATTGATGTCCTCAAGGGAAGCCTTAGTGGTTGCCTCAGACAGCAAACTCAGTAGTTGCCCTCGGGGCAAGAACTAGAAGACAAACAAGCTCCTCAAAAACACCATGTCCCTGAGAACACTTTGGTACAGATGTACTTTTTCTCACTGTTTTCAGCTTTCAGAGACAGATGATGGTTCCCTTCTCAAGCCTAAAATTTTAAGGCCTTTTAGATATTAAAGACTGATCTCAGTTATCAGTTGAACCCCGAGTTCCCACTGGTCTTTGCCTGTGGATACTGCATGAGGGTCACCCAGCTGGTGATGACAACTGTCCTGTGAAGAAGCCCCCTCTTGGGCTACCCTGCTTTGAGGACAAACCTGTAGGTCCCATCAGCCAGATGTTGTCAGGGCTCTGGTGCTCCATATTACCCTCTGTTCATCTGCATTTGCTTTTGGCTCACATCATCCCGCACATCTTCCAGGCACCACCCAAGCCCTCATTCTTAGGTTTTCTCTTTGCCTATCATTTCTGCCCTTCTCTTTGCCTCCTCCTGAAGCTCCTGCTGCTGCTCTGTCTCCAGGACGTCACTATGGATAGTGCATTGCCCTCTAATGGATAGATTTCAAACTCCTCCATCCACCAGAACTTTTGGTTAAGATCCTTAGACCAATTAATGAGGCAGGAGACTTGCTAGCCACATCCAGATCTCTTTATATTCCCAGTTTCCTTGAATCAAAATGAAACACCCTTCTTTTATTCTTTTTTTTTTTAATAGCACAGACATCGGACTGGATCTTCCAGCTATTTTTATGAAGAGGCAGAGGAAATCTGTGCCAGTATGAACTCTGGTTCCTTCATGTCCATGAATGCTTTAATTGGCTTCAGAGTTAGGAATGCATTAACAAAGCTGATTTTTGTGATTCCACGCATCTGGATTTCAGGGTGGGTTTTGGTTTTTTTTAGCTTGCCTAATCCTGCTTAAAGTCTTAAGATTTATTTGTATGTTTATAAGACACAGCTTTTCTCATTATATGTATGTTACAGTCACCATTAAAGTAATACAAACAAAAGGAAAAACAGAATGGACTTGCAAGCAGCTGATAATTAATTACGGAGGACTTTTGAAAGGGTGGCTTAGCATCTTAAACAATTCCTTTTGCTGCCAGATACATGGGCTTGTTTTATAAACTACAATCAATCTGCCATTGGAGGGGAAACTGCAGAATGAACTTAGTCATCTGAGCTCATTTTCAGTTTCAAAAACTGAAAGGCTTTGGAGTATAAAGTACCCTCTTCTTTTAATGTCAGTAAATAAGTTGATTTGTTTATATGGTTTTCGATACAAGTAAACTGCTTGCCATTTAAACAAGTTCAATCAGCTGTGAAAATTGACATTTTTAACCATAAAATCAGACTTCATCCTACCATGATATTAAATATTAAGGAATCATTTAAAGGACAGTATACATTTCAGAAACCTGCCTGGAGAGATGAATGCCAATTTCTGCCATTCAGAACTATGTACAAAAAAAAGGCCCCTTGGCTGGAGGCCTGCTGCTCTGTAAAAGCCACTTTACAGACTTATTCCAACATGGTAAATCATTGCTGCTCTAAGGAGACATTCAAGCTTCACATTCAGCCCTTGCGTGGCAAAAAGACATCCTCAAAGAGGACGGATGGAAAAAGGGCATTGTGTGCTGATGCTGTCCCTGATGGCATGTCCAGGGCTGTGGGAAGCTCAGGCAGGGCTCAGCATCCTCTGCTCCCTGGGGCCAGGAGTTTTGCAAGCCTGGGAGGCATCTGCTCGCCTGTGGAAGTGAGCACTGGGATTTCCAGCTCCCCTCGCTCAATATATGACTGCACTTGCAAGTGGCACTTGGAAATGGGACATTCCAACTATTATTGAGACTTCAGAGGTCTGCACATACCCTTCTGGCCCCTACATTCTTTTTTTCCCCTCCTTTTCCTTCTTTTTTTCCTCCCTGTTTCAATCAAATTTTGGGGACAAAAACACCCCATGCTGGTTCTGACCGGGCTTACAACTGACACAGCTCTTCACAGCTCAACACCCCTGATGTCCTGCCTGTGCCAAAGGGGTCTCATTGTGTAAGGGGTTTCCTTCTGAATAGGACAAAGCAAAACAGCGAAGCACTGGGATTACTGGGCTGCTGAAGGGAGACAATGGGGAAACAAAACTCAGGCCGGAGAGACATTTATTTTTCGGAGGGGCATGGCTGCCCTTACACAATCCCTTTTAAAGCTCTGTGAAGTTTCTCTAACACAATCCAGTCCTGCAGCCAGGCAGAAATCCAGTGCGTTCAAAACCTTTTCATTCCATCTATAATGTAAAAAATGTGCACTCGTTTACTACTGCAAACTGCAAGGGTATTTAAGGTATAGGAAGTTTTAACAGCAAGCTTTGGGGTGTCTCTGCTTGAGCACCTCTGGATGTTTCAAGCACAGAATGATGATGGCAGTCACCTCTTTCCATGCTGATGAGCTATTGCAAAAATCCGAGTGGGTGCAGGTTTTGGTGATCTGCTGCCTTCTGACTGAGCACATCTCTGTCATTCCTTGTCCCATACTGGCTCATTTTTGCCTTTCCACCTAGATTTTGGCTCTATTTCCCCCCAAATCACCGGGATTTTTCTGACTGGGGGCAAGGAAAGGGTACATCCCTCTCTTTCTGGCTGTGGTAGGGATTTCCATCCACGGTGGGGCGAAAAGGGGGTGTTAATTCTGGGAGTGATGGGGATGCTGTTAGGGTCAGGGTTTGCTGCCTGCTGGGGATTCACGTTGTGACTGTGTTTTTCCCTCGTAGAAATTTTCTCTGGATCACCTCCCCCTGCACCCCACCCGGTGCTGGAAGTTGACCTTGTACCCATCCAGGGGCACTGAACGCTGTCTCACTTGTCACAAGGGCTGGGTATGAGCCCCCCCAGATGAGCCTGAGGGATTCATTCCCTCTTAGCTTCCTACATGCCAGGCTGTGACTCTCTCCCTGCCCTGGGCATAATGGGAAAAATGCTGGAGAGAGAGCACTAACTCATCCCAAGGGGCTGCTTGCTATAGGGCTAGCTCTTGGCGCTCCTTTGTTCTCCTACAAAGGCATGTGGGATGGGGGGAAGCCAACCCCATCATAAGTAAACAAATGCGCTGAGTTAAATTTTTTAAATGGAGTCATAAATAAAGAACTATCATTGGAGAAATCCCTAAAGACACTGTTTTTGCTAAGGTTCTTTTTTAATGTTGGCAGCTTCAGCAACTTTTGCAGAGATGTCAGAGTAAATAGCCTGCGATCCTACAGCATCTTATGAAAGTCTTTAACAACAAGAAGATTTTTATGCTTTCATATTATATGTGTTCCTAATAGACATTCTGTTCATGTCTCCTTATTTTATGTAGTGTAGAAAAAAATAATAATCCCTGTCTGCAGGATATCTCAAAATGTACATCTTTAGCAATTTCTGACTTAAGAAAGAAAGAACTAGATGCCTTTTGGATAGAAGATAATCAGGGTTTTCTGGAATTTGGAACATCCCATAGCTTCTGCACCAGCCTGAAAAGGGGAGGGAGGGGAAAAGAGGTTTATGCTGTTTAACTTAGCAAACAAAAATTTACTTTAGACTTAATCACACTGTGCAGGTAAATTTCCTGATACACTATTAGAAGGCTCTTTCATCTTGCAGATTAAAGGCTACCTGGGGAAGCTGTTGCACAGTGAGGTAAAGGGTGCATCAACTCTCCTGGCTCAGGAAGTACAAGGAAGCCCATTTCACTTTCAAAGTGGAGTAAATTTTTCTCATGAGTAGAATTACTGGAAGCAGCATTAGTACCGTGTGCTATATATTTACAACTTATATTTGGGATAGGGTTGTTTTCCCCCCAACAGAAGAGATCAAATCCATGATGAAATACAGTAGCTGAAAGCTGAATATCTCAAAATTCAACCTAAAAATGAGCATACACACATAACCATAGGCATTTTTAGCTCTTGGAACAACTTACCTAAATTCCCCATCATCTGACAGCTTTAAATCAAGTCTGGATGTGTTCCTAGAAAATACACTAAATCAGCTGAAAGTCAAGAGTCTGATTCGTGATTCCCATAGGGACAGACTGCAGTCTACATTATGAGGGAGGTGAGACCAAATGGGCAGAATGGTCTTGGAGATGTCGAAGCCAAAGAAAAATATGTTCCACACCGCTCTCAACCAACTGCATCTCCCTGCAGAGGGAGTGACTTCATAAATCTCATTTATTTCCTTGCGGTATTAATCCCCTTTTCCAGAGCTGAGTTCCTTCACCAAGGCTGGCAAGAAACTTTTGGTCTCAAGGTAAATGTAGGTTATCTGGAACTGCACAGGTCCAGTTTGAGGAGTATGTGCTGCCAAAAGGTGCCCACTTCCCCAGACCACAGTTCCCCATAATTGCAGGAGCAGTGCTGGCTGTGCACTGGTACAAGTCAAGCCATCCCTGTAGTGGTGCTACCTCCAATCCTCTCTGAAAAGGGTCTTTTCCTTTCCGTGTTTGCAAACCATCACCAGAAGCTCTGTGTTTCCTTTAATGCTGTAAATAGTCAGACTGCTGCTTCCATGACTGTGTTTGGCCTGTCAATATTATCAGCATGTCTTTCATGGATCTCTCTTGTCTTCATTTCAGGCTATTATCAGGTACATGCAAACTCACGATGGAGGTACTTAACAACACTCTTCAATGAGGTAGGCATCATTCCAGCTGCAATTGCATCTGGTTTTGCTGCAAAGGCATGTCCTTTGTTCTGTCCCTACACAGATAACCTTGGAGACAGTGTTAAGGCAGAGTAGAAGTTTGGAAAGAGTGCCTCTACCAAATCTGGAGTGGTGACTGCAACTGAGATGGAGGCCTAATGAGCTTGGGCAGATCTCCATGCTCCTGTGGGTGCTGGAGGCTTGATTAAAGCCAGGGCACCAATGTGGTGCTGCATAGCCAAGCCAGAGCACTCAGAAGTAGATCTGGCATCTCTCCACATCTCCATTTTATAGTGTTCATAAGAGTCTAAAGAGGGTGAAGTCTGGGCCAAAGGAATGCCATCCTAGAAATCAAGATCATTTTTTAACGAGGCAGTCTCTTATACTATGGAATGATTTCCAGTGGCAGCTCTATTGCTTGGGGCATTTAAATCTAGATCTGGAAACAATAAAAATCAGCAGTAGGAGATGACCATCCAAACAGTAACCTCCAGCTGCATTTCCATCGAAACCACAAGTGGAAAAATGGTGATGGATTTGCCATCCTGAGTAATTCTGAGGCCATTCCTGGCAGATAGCACTGGACCTGCTCTGCAAGATTCTACTCAGACACCACTCTCCCTACTCCAGAGCTTATGACTGGTACCAGCTACTGGGTGAGACACATTTCTCAAGCAAGCTGAACACAGTCCTTCAAACCTTCTGCTGAGCCACAAGGAAGTCATTGTTCCACCAGGATGTAACAAGGGATGGTTTAGATTATCCTGTTCATATCTGTGCTGGCCATGCTAGTTTGGCGTCCAAGGGCACTTAAGCATTAAGAGATCTTTTTGCACAAGCAGCAGGGCAATATAAAGGGGTTTTTAAAAGCTTCTAAATTCTCTGCAAACAAATTTATATCTTTAGTGCACAGAGCTTTAAGAATTATCTGCGTGGTTATAGTGTCTTTGAAGTGCAGAACATCCTGGATACCAAAAGCAAAAGGCAAGTACCAACTGGAAGTAGATGGAATTCGGGTTGCTTGGTTGTGTGGAGATGTGAAGTGAGGCTGGGTTCAGACAAGGACCTTCTTGTTGGATAGTGATTTTCTTGTTTACACAGTTCTGCATTAGCACTTTCTGATCCAGCAATCTGTTGCAGCTAAGCCACATGTGTGCCTGCTTATGAAGGTTGGTAAAAAAAGAATTGGGAGTTCAAAAGTAACCAAAGGCACAGATATCCCTTGCCCACTCCCAGAACTGAGGAATATGCAGCTGGAGGAACACACTGGGGACCCAAACTTACATTCCCTGGATGAAGTAACTGTTATATGCAGTAGTTCTAAAAGTTACAGTTGGCAGATCATGGAAACTCCAGTGGGTCTGTAAAAACCACAGATCTTCTTAAAGGGCCTTTGAAGAAAGCAGAAACAAATAGGCTGAATATGGGTTGACTTCCTGATTTGTCTCCCTTCTGTTTATCAGGACCCACACCCTGTCCCATTCCCTTTATGCTCTTTATACATCAAATGGCTGAACAGCTACTGTGAGTAAATCTGTCATTATGACCTTACTTACCTTTTAGACCAACTTTCCTGTTGGATGCAATTTGTGGGATCTTAACTTTGCAGACCTAAGGCAACTTGGGTGATTTGTGTTGATATGAACCAAAGCTTGAGCATTTTGAAATGTTGCAATCAAATAATCCCATCTGTACTTGGGAGCCTGTAGCAGGCTGACTTTCTGTCGTCTTTTTGCAGTAATTATGGAACTGCCTTGGTATGGAGCTGCATTTTGGCTGAGCTAAATCTTAGTCCCCATAGCTTTCATCTCCCTTGCAAGACAAGATTTGTAAAGCCAATGGAAAACTCTGCATTTTGCTTTTTAATGATTTCTAGGAAGTCTGACTACTTAGTGACAGCATCTCCTACTGTTTTGAAAACATCTCCAGTCTTCTATACTTCAATATCCCTGTAAGCTTCCAAGCTGAGAGGAAGGTATTTTCATCTGTAGCACTTCCCTGATTTTTGGGGATTTCACCTTTTTTTTTGGTACAGGAAGACCAAGAGAAGATTGCTTCTCCATCTTCATCTTCTTCTCTTTATCTTCTAATTCAAGCTTTGCCCAAACTCCTGATAATGAAATGTGGTGTTGCCTGGTTTCTTCTTGCACAGCATTTAAGTGGGATACAAAGAAATCGTCATCAGCATGAAAGATTAAAATTAAATTTCCCTGCTGCTTATTTGTGCTGTGTTTTAAAGATATAAGCAAAGATTTTTTTACAAATTGGATTTCCAGAGATCTGAGTTTGAGATCTGAATACAGGTTAGTAAGAGTTTTCTCCTCCACCTGTAATTGGTGAGGTTTGCTTAGTAGTTCTGAAAAATCAGATCCACTGCTAAAATGTGCTGGCAGACAGAATTTGATATCTATTGTTAAAGTTCATTAGACTGAAGCCAAAAAAAAAAAAATCCCCGTCTGGTTTGGTGCAAAGCTCTTTTTCCCCTGAGTGCCTTTGGCTATGAATTCTGCATATTCTAATTTTAAAGTATCATCCATTTTCTATTTGGTGATAAATGCCTTCCTGTGGAAGAGTCTTTTGACTGCTCTGTTAATTAAAGTGGATAGTTTCCTTTTATGTTAGGTGGCTGGGCTTCTGGGTAACTGCAGTTTGCAGGGAACAGCCAAGGTTACATGGCAGTGTTTATTACCTTTGCTCTCATCACCAATGGGTACATGTTATGCAGCTCCAAATTCTCAGCAAGAAAATGAATTCAGAAAATGAGGAATTTGACATTTTGGAAGCTTTTTGGTCTTCCTTTCCTAGAAATGGCTTTTTATCTCTTTGCTTTCCCAGATTCATTCAACTTTGAGAAAGTTTTGATGACTTAAATGGCACAGAAACAGCAGTGGGAGTGCAACTTCCATGTTGTCCTTTTTTTTTTTCCCTCTGAGCCTATTTTGGTCAGCATAGATATTTGTGACAGTGGCACATGAAAGTGCTTGGGAACTCACTCTTTTTGTGAATGCTGTTTTAGTTGCCGAATGACACTGTGCCTTCTCTTCTGCACAAATTCCTCTCTTGATCTGAACTGCTCTGGCAAGTGCAGGGGACTTGTTATGAAATATTAGAGAAAACACCCAGAACAAGAGAGAAAGTGAATATCTATGTCCAGTCAAGGCAATCTATTCAGAGGAAAACATCTGTGGGTGGAGATCCAGCTACCACCCAGGTTGTTCTTCCAGGCTGAACTTCTGGGATGGAAGGTGGCCTCGAAATACCTCAGGTGAGTATCTAACTGTGGGCACTACAATAATCAAAGAAAACTACTGTATAAGCAATACTCTTTCCAGTGAATGGGACTTACTGAATGCACAACAAAAGATCCAGGGGAAGATGTGGAGGTTTTGGTGTCTTTCTGGAAGGATGTCACCCAGATTTTCAGGTGTGTGTTCCTGCAGGTCTGTAACTATGATTTTGTGTCTGTGTCGAGTGTGCACAGGGTTTAGGAGTGCTGTTAAAATGTGCCATTGGGATCTTCAGCTGCTTTCACACTGTCAAGGTGACCAGGAATTCTGCTGATGGTACGGAAGAGTTTTTGGTGAGGGGGAAGGTTCCTGTTGGTTTTAAAGTCTATGTAAGCCAGTCTTCAGGAATCATATGGTGCAGGAAAGGGTACGGACCTTAAAGGCTACCTCCAGAGCCAGTGCCTAAAGAGATCTTAGACTCAACAGTATCAAAACTGGTGGACCAAAGTTTGGGTTTCATCTTGATGACAGCTCTTAAGGAAGCTCTGCCAATTGTCTCCAAGAGAAATTTGGAGATACCTACAGGCCTAGACTGACAGCTCTTCTCTGAATGCTAATTATCCCTTTCAGACCCCATTTTCTCTTGTCCTGAGTAGTGGCAGAAATTGTCAACCTTGCAGATCACTTCAGCAAGGGAAAGCCACCATGGATGCAACATCTGTGGATAGGGCAGCTTGTTTCAGACAGACCCCTCATGCATGCAGGAGCCATAAACCAAAAACCCCGGAACAGCACCCTTTCCAGACTGCACAGCAACAGAGGAAACCCAAACTGAAACTCTTTAGGCTTGAACTGTGAAGGATTAAACCACCCTCCCAAACTGAGCAGGCTTTTGAGATTAAGGGCTTGAAAAACAATGTGTGCTGATACCTCCATAACCATGTCTTCTGGCTGTCATGTGAGGGAAAAAATAAATCAAAAAAGAATTTTGCCCTGTTATTGGGGATGTAGCTCTCTACCTGCCCAGGTTAAGGTGCTGGGGTGCAAGGTGAGATCAGCCCTACCCCACATGCAACCTTCCCCTTTGTACCTCCAGCAGCAGACTGCATGGCACATTGCATTAGATATAAAGCTACACTACTTTGATTTGTCTACAGTAACCAGGATTTTCCGTTTATAACTCAGACAGAATATATTGTCTATATGATTTCCCCAGAACCATCTCTCCTGTTCTCCCTGAGGCAGAGCCACTGTGTGAATCACCAGCAGGATTAAAGAAGCTGCTGTAGTCATCGTGTTCTTCACTTCTGCAGATGTGCCCCTTTCTTATGAACAGAAACAAAGAGCTCAGACCTCAAGAACCTGCACAACACGGCCTCCAGTCTTGTTTACACAGCCTTTCCCATTTCTAGGAGCTGAAAGAAAGCCATCACTTCCACCTGCAGGGATGCCAGCACATTTAAACAGGAGAGATCATGACTCTTATTCCATGTTTTGTATCTGCAATTGCAGTGACAGATGAACGTTGCTACATTTTCAAAGCCACGACATTCTCAGGTGGGTGCCTTTGAAATTCCCCTCCTTACACACTGGGGGATGGAGCTCAGGACTTTGCCTTTGGACCATCCCTACCCACCAGCTGTCATCGCTGAACAGTGAGTCTGACTTTTTCTCCCCTGTTCTGAAGCCTCTTTAAAACTTGGAGGGACCCAGGGGAAAAAAACCACACAGCAACAGACACGAGTCCATCACCCTTTCACTCTGGCTGTAACGGCTGTAACAAGCTGCCATTCATTACCAGGCAGTCTTACATGGAAAACAAATGTTGTTCATTTTCCAGGTATCCTCTTGTGGGCAGGATGCTGTCTGCCCTGTGGAGGTTAATTTGCTATTTTAGAAGTGCCACTTCAGGGTAATATGCTGCTAATAGCCAGCAGGTCCTGGAAACAAATGTTCGACCAAATAATTCTAGAAAGCAGAATTTCTCTGGATTTTATGGAGTCTCCATGAATCCTCCTAATAATGCATTTTAAGCCTGGCTGCATTGGTTCACTGCAGTCGTAATTCCAGAGCCCCTGTAGAGCTGATGTGGATCAGGGGAGTTGTTTAACAGATGGTTTCATTCAGAAGTTGGATAAGAAGAGCTGCTTGTTAGGCACAGGGCAAGCATCTGTGGGAGGATTTTTTGAGTGTTCAGGTAGCCTTCCAGCTCAGCACATCCCTGTCTGGGGCAGCATGGGAGAAGAGACAGGCCAAACTCTGACACCAACATGTAGATGAGAGGCTCTTGCAGACCCTGGGGAGAGTCCTGCTCTCCAAGCCCTCAGTCAGGGTTAGAAGTCCCTTTCTGTAATTCCCTGATCTTATTATGGGATGACTACTGTAAAGTCTAGGAGAAACATTTTATTATTCCTTATGTCTCATTAGCATAGCCAAGATCTGCAGCCTGGTATGTTTGTTCTGAATAACTGAGTCCCACGGTCATTGGGTAAAGCCATTACAATCATCTGCAGTTCTGCTGAAGCCAGAAGAGCTGGACTTGCACAAACCAGGTTCGAGATTTCTTGGTCTTGTAATGACCAAGAGAGGGGTCCCCATGGGAGTTGCACTGTCCATCACTGAGATTTTCAACAGATGTTGCATGAAGATTTTTGGTCTATTCTTGCCTTGGGAAATCATAGGGTCATAAAAGGCTTAGGTTGGAATAGACCTTAAAGATGACTTAGTTCCAGCCCCCCTGGAAGGGGCAGGGACACCTTTCATTATCCCAGGTTACTCAGAGCCCTGTCCAGCTTGGCCTTAAACACTTCTAGGAATGGGACACACACAGCTTCTCTGGGAAACCTCTGCCAGGTCCTCACCACCCTCACAGGAAAGAGTAGAACTTACCTTCATGCAGATGTGCCCTTATCTCCTCCAGTTCCGGTAACCTCAGGCAGTGGAAGCCTTGTGCCACTGTGGGAATTTTACCTCCTCTGTGAGAAGATGAACTCATGGTCAGACCCACAGCTGTGTGTTTGTGATCAAGGGGAAGGAGTTCTCATTGACTTTGATGAACATTGGTTTGTGTTTCCTACCATGCAGCCCCAAGAGGTAAAAAGCAAGTTCTGGAAGAAGCGATGTTTGATGTTCATATCACATCAGTAATTGCTCATTATGGCATGCAGAACAAAGTGAGCTGGATGATTTCCCTTGATGTGGACACTTTTTCTATAGGATTCTTGGTGACACCCTCGTTAAAGGTCAGGCCGACCCCTTAAATGCATTGGTAATGCTATGAACAGCACCATGAGGAGTAGGTGAGTTTGCTGCACCAGGAGTGCAACTGTAAAGAATTTCAAATCAATATAGGTCTAATCTAAGTTGAACTGAGCTTTAGGGATTAATTAAATCTTAATTACAGATCAAACCACACAGCCACAGTTATTTCTAAATTCAGAGGATGAGCATTCATGCGAGTGCTGGAAACTAAATATCACCTTTTCGTATTACTGTTATTAAACATTACACATTCATAACCTTTTCACTTGTAAATTTTTAATGCGTGTAGTTATACTTTTAATTAAGACAAACTCTTAGGGACATATTCTACTACCGTTATTTACCTTGGGCCCTTTTCCATCAGGAGTTCTCTTAACTTCAGTGGGTTGTTTTGTGTGATAAAGGTACTATTAATTTATATTTATTTTTGGAAGAGTGCATAGCTTGTTAGGCCATATAGTCAACAAGGGAACATTTGAATCCAAAATAACTTGAAATGTAGGACTGACAGGCAAGAAGACACAATTAGAGATGAAAGAGTGATACAGGAAAAGGATGGAAAAGCAAGGTGGTAAAATTTATGGCTAACATCACTCCTGTGTCCACAATAGGTGATAAAGAATTTCTGAAGGTCATAACTGAAATAGGCAAGTGGACAGCGTGAGGAGACCTGACAAGTCAGTATTAGCAGCAGCCTTATTTTGTGGGCTTAGCTGTGGATCAAGGTCTTACTTTGTTAGGCACCATATAAACCCACATCAAGGTGAGAGACCCTGCCCTGCTATCCTTCAGTTAAACCATTGCTGTTGAATGGAAAATAATCCATATAGAAGGGGTGGCAAGGAATATGAGAACGCTTATCAGTTGCAGATGAAGCACTGTCATAAGACTGCTGCAGTGATAGATGGCAGGAGGTCTCAGGGTAATTTAAAGGGACTTCAAAAGATTTACAAAAAAACTTCTATTAATCACAAAGATTTTAATTAGGGAAAAAAAATCCTGAGTTATGTTAACTTATACTGGCTCAGTACCAGTCCTCTGTGGGGGCTAGTGAATGTTTCTCTCTGCAGCCACTCATTATAGGTGCCTCTTCCACCCTGGAGGACCTGAACTGCTGGCAGCTCAGTATTTGGAGTATTGCATTGGAAATATGAGCTCAAAGAGGGAATGCCCTTGCAGAAAGCTTTAGAAAAAATGAGTTATCTTAGTAACAGCATTGACCAACAGAAAAAATCTCTGAATTGCTATTGCACCCTTCTCACTTAAGTTTTCAGCTCGGGTGTAGCTTCTGTCAAACAGGCAAACAAAAGGTTAGGATGTGTAAGAAATGGGATGGAGTAAATTTCAGTGTGGTATAAAACCAAGGCTTCTCTCTCATCTGGAATGCTATAAGTCACTGCCAAGGGAATTAAAGGATGTTCAGATAAGGATGACAAGAATAATTTGAGACTTGGGGGGGAAAAAAATCTTATATGGAGAGAGATTGAAAAGATAAGTGGTGTTTACGGTGGAAGGGAGCTAAATAGAAGGGCTGTGATAAAAGCTCGTGCTGTCAGGCCTGTGGCAAGGGAAAGAGGGGGAGTGGTGAGAGGAAACCAGGAGGTGTCAAAGTGCCTGAGCCTGCAGGCAAAGGGGCTGCTGAGCCCTCTGAGGAAGGCATCAGGCAGGGCGATGGGAGAGTTGGGAGGATCAGGAAGGAACCAGAAATCCTGCTAGGCTGGAGGATGTGAGGGCTCCGAAGGGAAGGGAGCTCATGTTTGTGTTTTTTTCATATCTCCCAACACAAAAAATAAAATAAATAAAAGAGTAAAAGGCAGGAAATTCAAGATTAGATGTCACCATGGAAAATGTGATGGGTTTGTGGAGCTCAGTTCCACTGGAAGTTGTAGTGGTCAAGGACTCAAGGAGATTCAAGGAGGGACTGACCGTCCTTGTGAGGAGTTAAAGCCCAGTTCTGCCACAGTAAACATGAACAGCCTATTTGGAGTATTTGGCCATCAGTGAGTGCCACTATCCTCACTCCAAACAACAGTTAAGCATTTCCTTTCCATCTCATTCAGAAAACCATTTCAGCAGGAGGCCAAATTAAGTTTATCCAAAAGCATTTAATTTAGCTTCACTAAGACAGTTATCCTATATTAGATAAATACCCACTGGATTTTAAGAGCATATTTATTTGAAGATTAACTGCAAGGCAGAGTTGTTTATCCAGTGGAACAACTGGATTAATGAGGTGAAAACCGAAGCACCTATCCTATTCTTCTACAACTGATGACCAAGCTTTGATACTTCTATGTTTCAATTTATCCTAAGACACTTTCCCTTGTGCTTCTCCTGCTCCTCCTGTCCAAGTAAAGCTGCTGACCTCAGTCTGTTCGGCTTCAGAACAGGGAACTCAGTTAAAAATGGGTCAGTAGGGTCAATGATATTAAAGAAGTCTTTGGGATGCAGGCTAGGGTCTTTGTTCTCCATCTTGCCCTGCTCCCAGCAGCCACCTCTTCCAATTTTTCTGCATTACAGGCTGCCTGCAGACCTCAACTCTTTATTCCTCAGCTTTTCCAAAACGTCAGTCTTTGTTTTGCAGTAGGTTTGTATCCATTCGTCCAATAATGTTCCTCCAAGCAAATTCTTTCCATTAGCCAGAAGAAGCATGTTCAGTTCTCTGGAGACATGTGTCTAGTGCCATCAGAAATGGTCAAACTTCTCCCACTTGCTGCTGCAGAGGAGCAAAGTAGATTTTATATGGTATTGACTTGCCCCAAATGTCCTGGATATCCCTACATCCATTTACCACATACCTATTTTGACAACTGAATAATGCATTTCTGTGCTTAATTAGATGCCTCCTCCTTCGTTTGGAGATATGAGAAATAGAATTTGGGATGTGAAAGCATTGCATTTGTAAATTTAGACTTTCAAAGCAGAGGAACCAAGTTTCAGGTCCTGTTGGTTTTTCAGCATATTCTCTGAATTTGTTTGAAAATACCAGCCTTGTTCCTTGCAAGGCCACAGGTAGCAGCACTGCCACATCATCAACAGCATCCCAAACCTGCCACGATAGCCTTGCCTGAGCCAGCTCAAAGAGCTGCTTTAATCACGAGAGCAGCAAAATATTCACCTCTACAAATCAGTGACAAGGAAATCAAAATCCCCAACGTACCTCTAATCAGGGAAACATGAGGGGGTTTGTTGTTGTTTTCACAGAAAAGACAATTGATATTCCAGACCAAAGATGTGCAGCAGACTAGTCCTTGTGGGCATTAGTAAAATGGATCTAACTCCAAATTTGGTGCTAGTTTGACTGGAGTTTTGATCATCATTCTCCATTTACCGAAACCTCTCACCTTTTTTTTTATGCAATGGAACATGAGAAATGATGAGTTAGTTGGCAAAAACAAGAATAAGCAGTAGACTATGAGAAGGGCAAGGAATTAGCCTGAGAAGATATGAATCAGTTGAGTTGAGCAGTGACTTCTTTAGGGGAAAAAAGACACAGATAAATCTTGGCACCAAGGGTAGAAGGGAGGGAAAGAAACGTGTTGGTGACATCAAGCTGAGAGGCATTATCTGTCCTGAAGGGGCTCCAGATATCCTACAGGAATGTCTGGATGACCTCAAAGATTAAAATAGCAGAAAGGGGGTGAAGCTGTAAACCCTGAATGCACTTTGCATAAATTCCTGACATAATCAAAGATTCTGTGGATTCCCTGAGACTGCAGAGAAAGACCCAGATGCATCGGATCATCATGAGATGTCTGAGCTACCAACATCACGCCACGTCATGTCAGGCTAACACAAGCCTGTGATGCATCAGGAGACATTTCTCGAAAAGCTGCAGCTGTGTTAATGCCACCGTCCATGCGGCTGGTGAAGCCTCCTCTGGAACAATTCCCATCCCTGGTGTTCAAAACTGATGGATTCAGATGGAGACAGGAAGGACCACCGACCAGGGAAACACCAAACTGCTCTGCAAGAGCAGATAACAAATGTGACTCCTCCTGCCTGGGAAAGACAGATGTACATAATTATGGCTTATAGACCTACCAGGCAGGTAAACATTGAGGGGGGAATAGACCTATTAGCCTGAAGGACAGCACAAGCAGGAGAATAAACAAGAATGAATTGTCCATAAATTTAAGCTGGTAAGGAGGAAGAGTTCAAGCAACAGAAGTGAGTCTGTAGTAGCATCTTCTCTCAGCCATGGAGGGAAACCCTTGGCTAATTGCAGCATGATAACTCTTGGTGTAATTTGGAGCACGATCATTTCTGAAAAGGAAAATATGGAATATCTGCTGCTGTAGTGACTTGTTAAAAAAAAAGCAAAAAAACAAAAATAAAGAACACCAATAAAAAAATGAGAAGCACCCTTTAATCTTAAATAGCTTTCTTTCTTTTTATTTTCTTTTTTTCAAGTCCACTGCCCACGATTATGTTGCGTGGATATGAAGGGGGGAGATAGCAACCTTCTAAGCAGAACTCCAGAATCCACAAATCCACACTAAAAGTAAGTCCTCACTGACATGCAGTGTTGCTATTGCTTAACTGTTCTTCATACACTGAACCCAAGAGACTCATCTCTTCAGGCATTCTGCAAGTGCATATGTGCAGTTCCTGCCCCAAAATCTTACAAACTGTGGCAGGACCTTTTGTTTTGTTAGAAAAGTTTTATGGTGTCTCGGGATACTTTCCACAGGGGGCCAAAGCACTGAAATAAATTCAAAATATGCTTTTAGTGTTCAACTGATATATTAAACTGGATTATAGAGTTGTATCATAGGAAATTATCCTGGTGCTTTAGTTCCATTAGCCTACTTTAAACATCGGTATTAAAAGTGGATACTTACTTAAATACCAAACTGTGCCTGGGTTATAATCTGTTTCTCTGATATCATAGATCATTTGCAAGCCACAAAGCCCCTTTGATCTCGCAGAATGCTCAAGTGAACTTAAAAGGAAATTAAATGCAGAGCTCAATTTTTCATTAAATTGTCACCCACTGTTTTAGAGTTATGACTCTTCAGATCTGTTTCTTCTAACAGGTGGACAAACAGAATGTTAATACTGTGGTATCTATGGGGCTATAAAATCTGCACCGGCCAGGAGATTTTCTAATTATTATCACTTCTTTATTAGCAGGGCTAAAGCCTCATTTTTCATAACAGTCCCAGGACACTCTAAAATGTGACTGAAAAATCAGGTCTTTAAAAAGCTGGGGACAATTCTGTAACCTCTGATGGTTTGAGGCAATAAGAGCTGAACACATTTTATAAAATTGGAGCTACAAAGATCAGGGCTTATGTGCAATTAAAGAAGTCCTTAATGGGTGTTTTGCCTTCATAAAAAATGGCAACAACTCCTTGAGACCTGCAATACAGTCTCAGACTTTGATTGTAAACCCAAAACTGCAGCATGAATTCCTTTAGGTGCTTTTGCCAAGGGACATTCACAGGTAAAGAACCAACCTTCCTGAGAATTCCCAACTTGCTGTGTGTCACCTGGCAGGAATACAGAAATTGTTTTGCACCCTAGGACTGCATCTCCAGCTCCCCAAAACGCCGGCTGTGCAGGGACTCTCAGAGGCTGGGCTGGGAAGCTGGGCCACAGGAGCCATAGGTGTGTGTTGCATGACTCGCTTGCTATTTCACCCTCAGAGAAAAGATCTATTACAGCTCCACCAAGACAGCCTTTGGTGTCTTTAATCCAAACTGTGGCAGCTCCCCATTTTAGGCTTGAAAGCCTGCAGGCTTTGGCCAAGATTGTGGTGGTAATAGATCGGCTCATCCAGCTGCCTATTAAGGGCACAGTCAGATGCTGCAGATACGGCAGAGGCTGGCTGGAGGGGAGAGGAGATTAGAACTCTGCCTGTTGAATGCAGCCATTAGTAACATCCATCCTTTTGGATCTGGGGTTAGGGTCAAGATGTGCTAAGAGCAAAGCAGAATTAAAAGCTGAGTTGGATTTGTGAATTGCCTGGTCTCCAAACTCCAGTTTTTATATTCCAGAAAGATGCTGGTGAAAGGGAATGACTGCAATGAATGAGGTTGCTCTCTGTAGCACTTTTTCTGAATCAGGCACACTTCTCTGCTTTTCATTTCTTTGTTTGCACTTGGACTTTGCTTTAAACTGAGATTTATTTTTTAAAAAATTTAATTTCCAATTGCAGCAGTCTTTAAATTGGAGGAATTTTGGGTGGATTCTGTCAGGTCCAACAAGTCCCGTTCTTGGAATTCTGGATTTTCGCGATAAGGTTTTGGATAAATCTCACTCAGGGATTTCAGAAAACTTTCTGTTTTGAGAACTTGGCTGAGCCTTTTTTTTGTTCACAGGGGCATCCCTCTCTCCCAGGAAATGGGTTTGAGTCTAATATCTTCATCATCTTCATCTGTGCACAGCCTGGCTGGCTCATGGGCTGTGAGGAGCAGCACTGCTAGCTGTGTTTACTGCTTTTGTACCAGAACCATTAAGAAGTGAAGGGCAGAAGATGTTCTCAAACAGTGCAAGGGAAGAAATGGTGAGGATGTCTGGGCCTAGGTGGGGAGACAGACACCCCTTTTCATCCTGAATTTCAATGAAACAGTGAAAGCACAGCTGTTATTTCGTAGAAGAAGACTTTGGAAATACCTAGGAGATGCTTTTATTATAGGAATACAGTCAATGCTAGTACAATAAAAACCGAAGGCAACCATTTCCTCTGAGCCAGGGAGAAAGAAGACACTCTTTATGTGCCCTCTTTACACACAGAGTATGGAAGGAGCGGTATTTTTGTATGCTTTGGTAAAATTAAGATGAAAGTGTATGAATTCCACGTCCAAGGCCTATTGGGAAACACTGTTAGCTGAGTATCACAAAAGATTACAATTGAAGACTGTCAGCCCAGGCTGGTTTTAGTTGAACCCTGGAGAAAGTAGAAGCTTCAACCGCAGCCTAGTGGAAAAAAGCTCTAAAAGTTGCCTTTTCCAGGTATACAGCTACAAGATCATAGCTGTACTGGAAAAAAATTCCTAACCAAAGGGTTGTAAGTGGATCCCCTCTGAGAAATGTCCTCTCCTCTTTACACGGGACATGCTCTCCATATTCTTGTTTTTGACAGGATGCGAGGACATAGCAACAAGCTGCGCCAGGGGAGATTCAGGTTGGAAACAAGGAGAAATTTCATCATGGCAAGGGTTGTTAAACATTGGAATGGGCTGCCCAGGGAAGTGGTGCAGTCACCATCCCTGGGGGTGTTCAAGGGATGACTGGACACGGCACTCAGTGCCATGGTGGAGTTGACACAGTGGTGGTCAGTCAGAGGTTGCACGCAATGGTCTCAGAGGTTTTTTCCCAACCTAAATGATTCTGTGATTCTGTGACATCTGAGTGAGAGCGAGTCTACTGATATAGACTGAGTTGATCCTGATGGATTTCTTTATACGGTTGGTCTGGAAAAATTTCCTTAATTAGTAAACCAGTGTTAAAGGAATAGCTCCAAACCCCTTTTGAATTTCCTATGGCTCGGATCAGGCTCCCGGTGACACTAACCTCCAGCAGTGGTGAAGATGTGTCAAGACTAAGAGTTTCTGTCGAGGTCTTTCTCCTGACCACCCATTGAGCCTCATCAGGACATGAACTTGCATTCACACAAAGAAAATATCCCTGGCTAGAAGGCAGCTTTAGGAGGCTGAAAGAAGCAAGGGGCTGCAAACACAGGGAAGAGCAGGAGGTAACAGCAAGAACGTTAAAACTAGCTTGGATATACCTTGGACCTCTTGACCCCTGCCCCATCCCCACTGTGGTGGTTTAGCTATTGTGTGCAAACAAAGAGCAGGGAGGAGCTTTAAAAATGGCACTACAGTCAAAGGACTTTTTAAAAATTCTTTATGCTTAGTCTCCATTAGTCTTGTAATGTTAATTAGATCTCCTGGGAAGTAAATGTTCTTCCAGGACAGCCTTTTGCTGGGAGGCAGAGTATGGATTGGAGGGAAGATGATCATTCTTTGGGAACAGAAGGCTCAGAAATCCCCTCTGATAATTGACAGGTCTGGCTTACTCAAAGATTCCCCAGGATAATACCTGCCTATCTGGGTGGGAGAACCAAAACCCAGAAAATCCAGTAGTGAGGGTTAAGTCTTCCTTTGTGTGGCCGTAATTTTTTAACTTCAAAAAATGATGCGCCCTTTCAAACCAGCCCTTACCCTCTGGTGGTTGGAGGACTCCTTAGGGCCCTGACTAACATCAGTAATGTGTTTGATATGCTTAATATGTTTAATGCTTAGATTCAACTAGCTAACTGCCAATAATTAGCACTTAACCAGAAATACTTGGCCTCTGAAAGTGAGAGGAGATACTCATTACACGGGGATGCTGCAAGCTTCCAAGTGTGTCTCATTCAAGTACTTCGAAACCTGTGACAGCAGGAACGGCTCCACCCAAGGGGATCATCATTTGCACCATGGTGCTTGGAGGGTCTTCATCCATTTAAGCATTTCCAAGGAAGAGTTTACTGACAAATCAAAAACTTTACACCCTCTTCCAGGCTCAGGAGAGCAAAGCTACCAGTATATTATATGACTACACCACATAACCTCCAGACAGAATACGTTATTAGGATTTATTAGGTTATAATCCTTTTTTGATTAAAAATTATAAATCAGCTCATGTTTGATGTTAACCCATAAATGCATAGCACATGTCATGCAAAGCACAGTGTACATGGCCCCTGGGCATGCATGGAGGCACCCACCCTGCTGCTTCCATCACTTTGCACAAAATAATGGACCCGATCAAAGGAGTGTGGCCCTCGCTGTGTCGGGGACGTGGCTTTCAAGAGGTTAACTCTCAGAGATGGAGCATGCTAAGCTGTTGCGTTTGATTTATTGTCCCTCCTTTGTTCTTGTTTCTCCTTGAAACATAAAAGCTTGCAGCCCACAGACTCTTGACATTTCTTTTAAATGCTCTTGTCATTCAGAAATTGCCACAGTCATCTCCTGTAACTTTGCGCTTAGTGTTCCCAGCCTGTTTGGGGTTACTTGCAGAAGTTGAAAAGGAAATACAAATAGATTACAGGGCTCAATCCAGCAAGGTGGAGAGTCTCCTAGCTCTGAACCAGTAACACACTAAACCATTTACTTCACTTCTGGAGTGGGAGTAGTCTGTCAGAACTGTGTGGCCAATAACCGAATTATAATCTCGAGAACGAGGTGCTGAAGATGTCTGCAAAATAAACAGCCACTCCAGCTACCCAGGGCAGGTGATGCTGCGTGGGATTTTTACAGGATCTTATTGATTCAGGAGCACAATTATGGCTTGCACTGGAACCTGTCGCTTCAATGCTTTTCTAAAAATCTCCCTCTCTGGGATCTGAGGTGAGGTCCCTGAGCACTTTGAATCCTCTACTGCACAGCACAGCTGCTTTTCTGCTCATCCTGACCACACCACGCAAGTCTCCCTCTCTCTGGCAGGTGCTTGTGAGGGATGAAGAGTCTTTCAATGTGCAAGACAGTTTCAAAGGCTTGGAACTTATTATCCCAGACCCAAACAACTCCATGGGAAACTCATTCTCTGGGCTTTGTAGCCATCTAGGGTTAAGAATAAAAGTTGAGGGCTGAGAATAAAAGTCAGGAAAGTCCTGAACTTTTGGGAAAGCACCTTTGTTTGCTTCAAGGCAATGTGGGAATGCCAGGCTGCCAGGTGGAGCTTTCATACCTTTATGAGCCATTGAACTAACAGCACATTTTTTAGCTCTATTAGCTACACGTATAAACAGTGATGGAGCTAATCAGCTTGTAAATGGCTCTACACTCAATATGAAAACAAGCGCAACATCACCTTCAATATTGCCTTCTGAAAGGCAGCCAAACAGAGGGAAGACACTTATCAGGACCTTCACCTATCTCCTGACCTGAATAGTGCTGTTGATCCCAGATAGTGTTTGGGTTTGTTTTCTTACCTGTTGTGAACCTTATCCTCCAACCAGTGCTCATGTCCAGGGTAAGTTTTCTGTCATCTAGTCCCTGTAAACATTTTTTTTTTCTTTTCTTGGTTGTTTTCTTTATTTATCCTTTCTGGTGAAATTTATGTTTTTGTGACTTATGCTTCCAAAATCCTTTTCTTTTCAGCCCTGAGCTACAGGGAACTCGAATACTAACCAGCTCTTCCAAGGACACATGGAACTCGTATTTCCTAGCTGAATCCTGACCGTTCACTGGGCAAGAAAGGTTTGTTTGTCTCACACACACTGTAAATTGGAACAAAAATCTTAACTTTTTCAGGTTGTTTGTGGCTGAATGTAGCAGTTGCTTCAATGAAAAGGTCATGCAAGAAAAGCAAGGCAGGGTGGTGGTAGATGGGGGTTTCAGACGTGCCCCAGCAGATGAAAGGAATGGACCCAAGTTCTCGACTTCTTGGGTAAGTGATTGAAGACAAGGTATCCATGGGAAATGTGGTCCCTTCTCTTTCTACTCTAGCCTGTTAAATGCAGTGCTGCTGGAGTCCAGAGAGCACCTTGCTTCTGGCTAGGGCATCCTGGACATTTTGGGCAGACATCAGGGTGTGGGTATGGGACCTTGATGGGCCTGGTGAAGACAGGGACATCCCCAGGCATGGGGGACAGCAAAACTTCAGAGAGTCTCCTCAGATGATTTTGTCAGGGAAATGGAGACACAGCTTTGCAGGCACCTGAGTGGGATGGCTTTATTTTTTTTCCCAGATCTCTCAGTTCAGTTGAGGTGTCTATATTCTGTGCAACTGCTGTTTTAAATGTTGCCCTTTGGGATTTGCAAGATGAGGCCTCAGGTGACTTCAGGAAGCTGTGCTGCACTGAAGAGGCACAGCTTTGTCTCAGAAATCCTGGGTAAGATAGCAGCGACAAGTGACATGAAAGGTGTGTTTTGCATGATGTACATGGAAAAGCCAATTACATGTAATTAATGTTGGTTAAATGCTTTGAAGATGAAAAGCTTTTATAGAAGAGTGATTAACATCTCTTCTGTCAAAATGATTGTCTTTCTAATGTCTTAAGAAGCTTAATAACATGCTTCAGCTTTTCAGTGTTTATCTCTGAGATGTGATGACCCCATGGAAAACATTCACTGGAAAACTATATAAGAAAGGCCTTCAGTGGGAGTTGATATTGGCCACAAACCAAGAGTAAAGACTGAGACACTGTGGGATAGAGATGATCTGCCTGCTGACAGCTCAGTATCTTACAAAAGTCCCTAATCACCAAACCCGTTGAACAATGCTGAAGTATTGTTTGATACAAGGCCTTAATTGTGAGTGCTCACCGCAGGATGGCTCGTGAAGCCTATGGGAAGATGGTCTTTGTGTGCTGGATCCAGGTTTAGGAGGTGCATGGTAAGGTGTACCAGCTTAGCCTTAGCAGGAGCCCAGCACCTGGCACAGGACTGAACTGACACCTCCAAATGGGAATTTTGCCACCGGTGTCAATGAACGCAAGAAATTACTACATTTTAGCATGCACAAAAATAAGCTGTTATTGACTGAAGGCTTATAGTCAATTGTCTTGCTCTGACATATTTTGCTTTCCACCGTAAATAAAGCGGATTTGACTGTAAACCACTCACAGGAGATGAGAAACAATAAGGGCCAAACACTGAACAATAGGCGTTCTGAGAAAATAGTGAGTTCATACATTGGCAGTTGTTGTTATTTTCTGAAAATGAGTGCAGATGTTTTACTGTGCTGAAATCACTCAAGACTTTTATGGCAGAAAGAGGACACGGAGTAAATAAACTGGTGACAGGTATAACGAAAGACATGCCATTTATTTGCCTGTTCAGAGTTATTTTATTCAAGGGAGCCCTGTTTTGCCTACCACAGGCAAATCCTTGAGACTATCTTGAAGGAGTATCTTCCTGGAAAAAAGAATTGTGCAAGATCATTTAGCAAGCCCAGGACTTCTGGATGACAATCAAACAGATTACTTAATTCTTTGTAAGCAATTCCTAGAAAGCATGAGTTCCCAGAAAAGACATATATGATGCCTCTGTTCTTTATTTGCTGGTGGGGAAACACAAGAGCTGTGCCTCCAGTAGTGAAGTGAATCCCATTTGAATTGTTCTTGGTGCTGTTGCCAAGAAAAGTGTCCAGATATCACTGAACATCAGCCAGATAAAGGCTGGGGAGGTTTGCAGTGCTATAGGAATGGCACAGATCATACTCTTTTCCTCTGTCAGTTAGTTATCTTCCTGTATGAGCTGACCCATTTGGGTTATGATCAGCTTTTCCCTGTTCAGTGAAGGTTGCCAGATAGCTCTGAGTCGCTGGGACCACCTTCTCCTGCAATGTCCAGCCAACCTGGCAAAATCCTTCCCTGCACTGCCCTCCTGGCAGTGGTGGGTGAGGGAACGCTAGGGTCAGTATCGGGATCTGTCGCAGCCATATTTGTTCTTGAGCACCACGACAGTGCCACTCTGAGCTGTCATCCCTCAGGACAACTCTCGAGGTTCAACAGATCCCTCAGAAGCACCAGTGATGGGGTGGGGGCATTCTGGACTCGCAAGGTGCCACCTTTATTCAGTGCAAGGTCTGTGCTTACCTTGTCAGTCTACACAAGGCAAACCAGGTGAGACAACTTCAGCTTCACTTGGACCTGCTAACACACGGGGAAGATAGATGAGGTCCTCAGGGCTTATCTCTGTCAGTTCACATTTATTAATACTTTGTCTGCTTTGCCTTCACTGGGATTTTACCTCAGGTTAATTACTCTGTATTTGCTAATGCTGTGTAGGAACATGCATTTTTTCCCCCGGTGAAGAGAAGCTGGATCCAGAGAAGAGCTCACTTTTCCTGCAGCTTGTTGGAGCACTGGCATCTTTGTCTTTCGAAAATGCAATTGGAAAAAATATCAAAACTGTTCCCACAAGGCTGTTGCTGCAGGTGAGGATTTACACTCTCTCCCACCAGGCACCAAGGAATGCTGCTGGAAACCAGCCTTGTACCTATCCCCGGTATTTATTGTGATTGGGTTTTCAAGTCCACCACCTTTCCTAAACACAAAATGCCCAGAAAAAGAGTTTTACTGAGAGAACTGCAAGACAACCTTTTGCTCAAAGGGAGGCATATGATAACTTCAGCTTTTGTTCTTGTGACCTGCCCTTGCAAGATTGAAAAGAGCTTTGAGCCCACACCCAGGAGAGCAGGAAATCTCTCCTAGGGATCACTTGTAAAATGGCCTGGTTTGAAAAACATGCTGCAGAAAGAATGAAGCCTGACTGCAAAGGAGAGCGGGGTTTTTTTTCACCCGTGAATAGGATTTCGAACTAGCAGCCAAAGTGAATCATTATACATCCTTGCCATATGCCACTTTCAATCAATAAGGCCTTATGCTCTGCTAACAATCATCCTAAACTATACCTATTAACAAGAATGCACATTTTCGTAGTAATATTCCATGCACGTCACCGCACACAGACTGCAAACAGTTGAGAGTGATCACAGCCGAGGGGAGACGGCTTCTGAAACAACGTGTGGACACACACCACACTGTAGAGGCTGCCACTCTTACACGTGTAGGCTGGCTTTTTGCTTTTTGCTTTTTGCTCCTACAGTCTGATGGGGTTTTTTTTCTCTCTTTCAAGCACATGCTTTCTTGATGACCGAGACAGTTTATTTCCTTATGACCCAAGGCTTCCTCAGAAGCAGCTGATGCTCTGAGGATAAGGTGCACCAATAGCCACGGGGGATGAGATTTGGCTTCAACAGGACCCCTTCAGTTTGGAGGGAGATGACAGCAGTCATCATGAACTAATCATCACTGTGATGAGTTCACACCTGAACTAATCTCTCCATGAAGATATGAAAACCTGCTATAAAAGACACACAGGTTTTGAGGCATGAGCTGCAGGAGCAGGAAGCACAGACTTTATTTCCTACTGACCACAAGGCAACTTTGTTTCCCCCCTGCTGTTTCTTTTGTCTTCTTAACATTGCAAACTCCTCCTGAGGAGTGTCACTTCTCCAAAAATACTGAGCTTGCTGAAGTAGTTATTGACTGAAATGCCACAGTCTGAGCTGCTCAGAGCAGCCAAGTCCTACACCACAGGCATGAAGCTCTCGGCAGGTTCACCCCAATAAGGAAGAAATCTGCTCTTGGGCAGGTCACCTGTGGCTCCCTTGCGAGTCAGTGGAGAGCCAGTCAATAGTGATGATAGAGTCTACAGTGATTCATCTCTTCCTAAAGGAGATGCTTAAAACAGAGCAGATGAACGGCATAATAAACCCACTTATTTCTCCTTGCTGCCTGGAAAGCCCAGCGTGACAGCTCGCACTGAGAAGCCTGCTCTGTAAATATCTGAAATGAGTTGGGTCTAATCGTACTACTGCCCTCACGGCCTTCCCCTGGTGCTCTCTGTGCACCTCAGGCGCTTGGTGGTGCAGCTCTCCCGGTACCCTGCGGTGCACAGGGACTGCAGCTGGACTGAGGGATGCCACAGCAGAGAGGCAGTCCCAAACTCACCTAGCTAAAACATCCCACCCCCCAGCAACAGCTCACAACCCCTGCGTGCCCCTAAGACCCCCAGTTCCACACTTGAGCCAGAGCCACAGCACTGTGTGAGCTGGGATTGCATCAGCCCTGGGCGTCTGGCAGGGCAGAGCTCCACACAGACTATACAAAGTCTTGATGTCTGTGGATCCTGGATTAGTAGAGCATGTGCAGTATGGCAAGTCCTAATACAATGGCCTTCAGATGCTACCACATCAAAACCCCTTCTATCTTCCCCTCAGAGTGAATTTAAGCTTTGCTTATTCCTGTTTTATATGGAAAGGCTGTTTCTGCAACCCTCATGTAGATAATTGCACATGGTCTATGTGACACCCTTCCTGAGTAATCCTTGTGTGTTTTGCAAGGTTCAACATAAAAATTCTTTGCTAATCAAAAGGCATTACTGCTTGGATGTTTCTGTGCTGCAAAATAACCCTGTCAATCAAAACTCCTTCAAAAAACCCTTATGTTTTTTGCTTTGCAACCTTGTTTCCTGTGGGCGAAGGTGGGAAAGGAGAACGTGCTTATCTCTGAGCACAAAGCTGTGCAACTTTGGGTGTCAATGATACCTCCAAAATATAGCTGAGGTGCTGCAGTGCCCTTTTTCTGGCTTTCTGTGCAAGTACACATCCATAACAGCATCATCTGTTGCAAAGATTTCACTTTGTTTCTTCCTCTCTGGCACAGTGTGCACTCATTGAATTGGGAAATCCTTATACCTCAGACAGTTCCTCTTGCCTTTGATGAAGATTTGCAATCCTGGAAGGACCATGCAAAATTTATACTACTAGTTTTTCATATTTGGAGATATTAATGATGTACAAGCTACAGGATTTGGTACCAGAGAAGTGGTCAAACTGCTGCAGTCTATTTTATGTGTGAAGTAAATATACATGAACAAAGGATTACCTCTGGCTTGAAAAGGCATTAATACTACTAATATCAGCCAAAGTAATTAAACCACATGTATTTGTTTAAATATTTTGTGTAGATGTTGACCCTATGGTGTCCTCTCCCTTCTTTTTATCCAGACATTTTGACATTGGTGAGATCTTTAGGAATGAGGGCAGTCAAGGTGGGCAGAAAGTAAGTTTTGCCATCACAAGCATGTTCAAGATCATGAGGGATGAAATCTCAAAATCACAGCCCCAGAATCCAATCCCCACAATGACAAAACCAGACAGTCCCATCTAGTTTCACATCTGGAAAATACAAACACCTCCTAACATGTTTGGCTGCTGTTTCTGGCTGATACAAGATGCACTTGCTCCCAAAGCAGCCCTGCATCCCTGGGGACCCTGTGAATGCACAGATGGGGGTGCAAGTCCTTCCTTATGGTAAAGCCAGCAGATGGCTTTAGTTGGGGCTGAGCAAACAAGGTGGTGGATATTTCACACAGAAAGGTTCCTTTTACATTACTCCAAAGGGCTGTGGCTGGTTGAAAGACGGATTCGCATCTGCCTGTGGCAATTCCTCCCTGTGGTGTCCTCAGGCAGGACACGTCGAGTGTTTGGGACACAGGGCTGCTTTCTCACACGTGTCCCCTCTGACTTTGCAGGAAGGATGGCACCTATTGAGATAATTACTTCATTACTGCACACCACACCCAGAACTGCAGTTTAATCTCCTGCTTTAGTGTGCTGTTTCAGACACAGCCAGTGGGACTGACTCTGCACGGACATGTTGGGCTGCATTCGGAGCAAACTCAACTCCCTGAGCTGCAGCTAATTAGAAGGTGCTTCCAGTGGGTGAGAGAAGAGCTTTAGCCAAACTGTGATCTCCAGCCAGACTTCAAATCCACACCCCCCGTAACAGCACAAGTGTGTTTTCTACCCTGCGCAGACATTTATTAGTATTTGTGTGTTGTCAGTTTTTTCATCCCTCATTTCCCTTTATATAGTTTTATTTTTCCCAGTCAATAAGAATGATTTTATTGGTCTTAATTAGATTTTTTTTAGGTTTCCCATAGTAATTAATGCACTTTTCTTCAGCAGTATAACCTATTACAGTAGTTAAAATATTAAATCATGACTGTTGCCAGATGTAAGGGAAGAAGAAACATAGGTTTTTCAATAACCACTTTGTCTTCATCTTTTGAATTAGTTTGCAGCCTGCTTTACATTTTTGGGTAAGTAATAAGATTTGCTGTTTTGAATGAAGAACGATATAAAAATAAATTGCATTGTACTTTTAATTACATAGTCTTAATTTTTTTGTGGTGACACTCCAGGCTCTCATATAATGTTGTTTAATGTTTACATCTCTTTATTGATTTGATAATTTAGATACAGAAATGTGGTTTAATTTGCAAATTTCTGCATTTATTGTCGGGGTGCTGTGCTCATTAAGGAATCAGGGGAGTTCTGCATTTTCCCCCATCTCCTTCATGCACACACAGGGATGTATGTTCTGTATTTGCTTTTTCTTAGGCAGCAAATCTCAGCTACAGAGACGTTTTTCTTCTCCACTGTTGTGAGACCATGGGCTGCTACTCCAGGGAGCCCATTTCTGGGGACTGCTTGGAGGTGGCTGAAGATGGTGGTGGGTAGTGGCCACGTTAGCCTTGACGGGTTTTTTCTTCAGCTGGGAAGTCAAATACCCTCACAGAACTGAGAGGGGTTTGAGTCCACCCTCCCCACTGCAGAGGACACGCTGGAAGCAGATCCTGCAAAAGCCCACAGAAAATGTGAGACGAGCCCAGTCGGATCTCCCTTGGTTTAGGGTGAGGATGATGTCCTACTGCTCTGCAGGTGTTTATTCACAAATATCTGTGAGAATGCAACCAAACAACAGCAAACCTTCCTTCCTCCATCAAACCAACACCTCTAACCCACCTCTTCACTCACCTCAGCTCTCCTGGAACGGAGCTGTGGACATCTCTCCATCCTACCCCAGGCACTGTCAGCCCCTTGGCTAAATTCCACCTCTACAAACCGTTTTTGAGGTGGTGGTAGTTTAGTTTTACTGCTCCAAGCATATTTCAGAATTTCTACAAGTTAAGCAAAATTAAACTTTTCTTTCAAAAATCCATCACCGCAAAACTGTTTTTCCCCTCCCCTTCATTAATGATTTACTTTCTGTGGAATAAATGCACCAACTGAGGACAGAATCATTATTAAAATCTCAGTTAACAACACAATATTACTTTGGTCCTTTCATTTCCTCCACTATTATAAAATTCAAGATTAATTTCATTTATTAATATTAGCAATCTATTTTTTTTTAATTTTGACCAGGCACAAATTAAAAGGCGAATGATATCATGGAAGCGGCACTAGAACTTACTCCTTTTTATTCTTTTTTGGAAAATCTACTTTTCCCCTTCCATCAGTTCTTTCTTTGCATCTAATACTGCCTTTCTTTGCATTGACATTCTGAGTGACGTCATTTGATACCTGGCATTACTCCCACAGAAGTCAACTGGAAGGGACCACCAGAATTTATTGGAAGGGGATTAAAATTAAGGATCAATGAAGAGAAAGGCTGGCACATGGGTTTGGGAGCAAGGGAGCTGGACTCTGGTCTGAGCCCTGCCATGAAATTGCTCTGTGACTCTGTGCAAGTTATTTTATTTCTCTGAACTGCAGTTTCCATGCGTTTAAAATAGGAGCAGGAGTGTTTGCTGCTCATTGTTCAAGTCTCCCAGCAAATAAAACGTGATGTATCAGGGCTAAGTGAGCAGGCAGGCACAGAGCCTTCTCTCAGAAAAGCTGTGTCCTAGAGCAGCAGCACACAGTGAGGACAGGGCAGAACAGAGACACGCTATTTTTTTGAGGGCTTACAAATTGCTCCTGTTCCCTTTATAACGGATCATTGTCGTTGGGCTCTAATGAGATTTCCCTTGTGCCTCTGTAACACTAAATATAACCTGTGACATTCCTCACGTGCAGCATCTCCTTGTGAAAGAAAAGCCGGATTTTCAATCCTTTAGAATAACCAATTTCTACAGTTAAGGCACACGTACTTCTTAGCTTGATTCTGTGCCCTCACAATCCTGGGAACTGCACATCAGCTCAATATGCATTTGATTGCTCTTGCAATCCTCTTGATTACAAACAGGGGATTGCTATTGTGGCAGGACTTCCCAAACGCTGAAGAGCTGAATTCCAATGATTTCAGTGGCAACTGGAAGAAATAGGAAAAAAACCCAGTTGGATAAATCCCTTTAAGAGGCTCCCAGTACAATCAACAACACCTCAACCATCCCTGCAAGAGCTTTGTCTAACAACTTCCTGCTGTGCCAATTCCACAAGAGAAGAGCCTGTGGGAATATCCCTCAGCTGAACTATCCATAGCCCTGGAAAATTTTTCCCGATCTTTTACCTATGTTGCTCCTGCTGGAGCTGAAGCCCATTACACACCCTACTTGCAGAAGAAGGATTGTGCCACTCCTCTTTGCATCAGCCTTGCACATATTTGGCAACTTGTTTGGTCTCACCCCAGCCCCTTTTTCAGACCACACACTTCTCTCTCTCAGCCTGACCTCAATGGCAAGTGTGCTACACCTCCAGCCACTCTTTATGCACCTCTTTGGGCTTTTCCCAGCTATGCCATATGTTTCCTGAGGTGTGGAAACTGTCCTTGAGCCAAGACCATCGCCAAGCGGAATGGAAAGGTTGTCCCATGCCTTCTGCAACGTGCCCCTTGAAACAGGCATCCCAGGAGAACTGCTGGATTTTTGCAGCACTGGGTTTCTGCTGTACTCCCAAGCATCGCAGTCCTGGATCTTTTTCCACATGGCAGAAGCCTGGCCAACTGCTCTTCATCTTGCATTTGAGAAATTGATTTTAACTCCCCTGCCAAGGAGTGCAACATTTTAATTACTTCTGTGGATAAAGCCCGTTGTTCCCATTCTGATCTGGACTTAAGAGATAAGTAAAGCAAAGCCTATCAGAAATTCTGCAGGAACTTGAGCTGGAATCCAGGACACCAGAATACCCCAACCAGCACCTCTGCCATATGTCCTTCGCCCTTCTCACCCTTGCTCATGCTATCCTTGTTTTTTTAAGAAAATCTTCCTTCTCCCTCCATTGTTATTGAATTCTTTTCACACCTGATATTAGTAGTCACTTGCAAGCACTTGAGCTATTGTATATGAATAATTAAGGGTCTGTGCACCATCCCACAGCATGGATAGGCCACAAGAAATAGAAAACAGATTGTTTGCTTCCTGTATTATTGGTAATTTCCCAGCTGCCAGTACCTGTTTCTCAACACAAATGAGTGGTGAAAATAAAGGACAAGATCAGTGGCCTTTGGGAGCAAGAGAGGCCTGGGGGCATAAAGGGCCAGGAAAGTCAAGATACAACGTGCAGTTTTCCTGCCAAAGGGCCTAATCCCTATTTAGGGAGCACCAAGACACCTACAAATAAATAAAAACTTGAGGCTGGCTATAAAAATATTTCTGTTTCATTCGTCTGAAATCCACTGAGAGGCACTGCCGATGCCAAGAACCCATAATACCCTGGCATCATAACCTGCAGGCCTGTCTGCTCTCACTTGTGAATACATTTATCACTGATAATGTGCCAAAATTTCCAAGAGTTGAATTCTGGGGAGCACTGGGAAGGAAAGCAAATTCTCACAGGCATGACTGGGTGCAGCAGGAATTTATCTGCATCTATACTGGCAATGTGTCACCCTACAAAACTGATGGACCAGTAACTGGAGTATTAACAGAAGAGTTTTTATACTTTGCATTTGTTATGACACATGGAATGCCCTATGCAGAAACTGTGCTTAGGAAGCAGGGCAAGAAGGAGTCGGTAGGCAGGTAAAGAGGCAAGACCAAGGTGGAAGCACATGAAAGCCAGAAATTGCTTGGATGAGTCCATCAGAGAGCTCTTCAGCATCCCAACGACCTGCAACGTAACCAGGAGGGATGAATCCAGAGGAATCCCCCAGAGCTGAGGAGTGCATGACAGAGACGTTGGCATGGGGAATCCAGGACTTCAGCGAGGGAATTTAGCCCCTGAGATATGGGTAAGCAGCCAAGGGATTGAGTGAGGGTCATGCTGCACAACCAGAAATACAAGGAAGGGACAAAAGAATTGGATTGTTTGGCTTTGGCAGGATGAAGGGAGACAATCTTCCCATGGGACAAAGCCGAAGAAGAGAGAAAAGGAGGAATTGTTCCCCATGTGTTTAGCAAGGACCAAACTACATCAGGAAAGGCTGAGGTTACACACCAGGAAAAAAGTTCTGCACGCAAAACTGGCAATGCCCTGGGAGGCTGGAGCATTGCTCAGAGAGGTTGGATGAGCATTTACCAGGACTGCCACAGGTCAATTCACCACCGCCGAAGGGAGGAGGATGGATGGGATGATACAGGAAGATCTCTTCCAATGTTAGCTCCCTGCTTGCACACTGCCAGCTGCCAGCATGTGGGATGAGCTTTTTCCAGGAGCGTTACGCCAGCATTTCCCCACAAGACAGGCACTTTATGGTGTAAAAACAAACTCTGGTCTCAATAAAGCAAAAAGGAAAACTACCTTGTTATAATGTCCAATTCATTACTCAATACCATGTAACACAATAATGTTGCACTTTAAATCTTAGTGCATCTGCCTTGCTCTATTTATACTGTGGTCTTGAGTGTTTATCGTCCTCCTGCTAATGGCAATAGAGGATTTGCCACAAAAACTTAATTATTTGCTTTCTCTGAGAGGGTATTTTTCCTGATTAAAGCCTTCCTGAGAGCAAGGCAGGAAGCACTCAGCCCCACCGGGCATTCTTATACCCTAACCACTGAAATCTGGGACAAAGGCCAATAATCTGGGACAAACTCTAAAAATACACCAAACACTCCAGGACATATTTTATTGGTCCTTCCACACATGCCTTGAGTGTGTCAGGAGGCACAAGGCCACAGGTAACAGTGAAAGTTAACTCTGCAGCGCAGTCCAGCTGGCTGCAGCAGGGATATGGATGGTTTTCTTCAGCAAAGCCATTTCAAAGGGACACCTCTGCAAGAACTTTCCTGTTGTTAAATCTTAATTGCAACCAGTTTAAAAACCCCGAGTCAAGCTTTTAAAATAAAACACTGGAATTTGAAAGATGTTCTTCTGCCAACTGAACACCTGGGGAGAGAGGAAGGCGAGGGAGCAGTAGAGATGACAGGCTTTGGCTCTAGGCTGCTGTAGCCACCATATGTGCTTTAAAAGACCTGCATTGCATTTCCAGGTAAAACATCAACATCTGAACACAATCTGGGTAAATAATTCCTATCTTCTTTTACAGGGGATGGTAACTTGAGCAGAAAATGTTGGGGGCAGTCTGAGGGCTCTCCTCACCCTTCAGATTCAATGGCTGTTGTATTCCCAGGCTCTTTTTCAGGTGTTTCAAAACCCCAGAGGTTCTGCTGGCAGCCACCCAAAGGCAGGCAGCACTTCAGGCTGCCCTGACCTGGTCCAAACACACTCCAAGCTCAGAGCAGGTTTCACACCTTGCCCTTCCCCCAGACAGTGTCGGCAACGTGGGCTGTTGTGCACAGCAAAGTGGAACGACCAGGGCAACTCAGCAGCTCCTGAGCCTCACGTTTTCAGTGTCACACCTTGGCTGGCCTTATGCCAACGATGGGGACATTTTCCTTAGCCCTTGTCCCTCTCACGCAGAGGCTTTGTAGACAGCGTGAATGCAAGTGAAATGATCTGCTGATGGGACCTGCATTTATTTACCTTCAGCTTTAATGGAAGGAGGACAGAATGCTTTATGGCCACAGAGCAAGAGATTAATAGATTGCCATTACGCAGGCTGTCAGTCAACAGGATTGTCACCAAGAAGTGATTCCATTGTTACTACGCCAATTTGGGAACACAATTTCCTGCCAGGCAACCAGCCAGTCTTAAACAGAAGGAATTTTGCTGCCGTGGCACTTGGTAAATTGTTTGAATGGTCACATACCATCAGCTGGTAGAAACATCTTCCTTCCACTGAATTTAAACTGCATTGACTTCAACTGGCTGCAACACATGCTTTTGGAAGTTAGAAATATTTACTTTTTTATGAGCTAAACATCATCAATGCTGTTATTTGGATTTTACAGGGAATCTGAGGCAGAGAGCTTAAAACCAGGACATGACTAAAGTTTGGCATTGTAGTCTGCTTATATCTATCTATCTATTTATCTATCTCTAAACTGTGCTTTTCCTGACTCCTGGTCACTGGCTTTGGAACAGACAGAGCTTTCATACCTGAGGTTGAGAGAAGGCCCTCTGTGAGCTGAGAAAGCAGCACAGCCTGGTGTTTCAGGGGAATTTGAATGCTGGTTTCTCAACACTAAAAAGCACAGTAGCGCTTGAGGGCATAAGACAAAGCTGGCAACCAAAGTAGCCTTAAGTACAGCGCACCTCAATGCAGAAACTACCTGAAAGGAACCTCAAACATCAGGCAGTCCTGTGACACTGTGACCTGGGTTTAAAAAGGATAGAAAATGCAGTCCTTTACCAATTAAACATATACCGTCACTGCAGAATTAGTCATGTGGTGTCCATAATCCTCCTTGTCTGAGCACAGAAGTCTCCAACTCGAGTGTGGGCGTGCTTTGGTACCCAGCAAGCTGGCATGACTTGGGGGTATGGATTAGAGCCTGGATTCTCCTTTTTGGGGGTGGGTAACACGCCAATGGCACAGTTACTATCCAGCATCAACCGTCCTCCATCCAGAGCCTTCGTGCAATTTAAGTTCTCCACCCAAAAGGCCAGACAAGTTCTCCTGGATTTAAAGAGGAATAATTATACAACGACTGCTGGTTACAGCGGTAAAAATAATGAGCTATGCCCCAGAAGCCCTAACAAAATCCATGGATGAGTAAAACGACACTAAAGCTCCAACCTGAACAAAGCTTTGGCACGTGGCTCTGATGCCAGCTGACACGTGCCAGTGGCTGGTATTTACACTCTAATCAAAATACAACTGAAAACCAAGGGAAAAGTTCAAATTCTGGGGGACAGCAAAACTGCTGGATTGTGGGCATTTCAGTAACAAATCCCTTTGCTCTGTATATTCCCTGCTAATTTGTCAACATCTGATGCCTCACTCTTTAGTCTGGAGCTAAGAAAAGCAATCAAAAAATATAGTTTAGGGCCCATTCTGTCTGCTGTATGACTTGCTATTTTTGCCAGCCGCACTGAAGCCAGACTGCAAAGGGCAAATTTGTCAACATGGGTGGGCTTTTTTAGCGTGAAGCCCAAGGGCTCGTACAGACAGTAGCAAAGACTATCTGCATCCACGTCTGGAAGTTCAGGCTCTGATTTCAAGCTGCTTCAAATATAGAAATTCCAGAAAAGTTAACTGTAGCTGCATTATGGAGAGGTGACAGCAGCGAGTCCTTAGAAAGCTGGGGAAGGTCTAAATCTGCCTCAGTCGTGCTCCCTTTGGAGTTAGACAAATCCACTGGGAGCAGAGTCAGGCTAATACTGGGTAAAAACCCTACTGGGAAATTCGGCCGGTGAGATTTGATTTTGCTGACCACACAGCAACAGCATTTCTTGAAAATAAGGACAAAGCTCTTAAGCTAAACCACCTTTTCTCCACATGTTGAGAACTGTGCAACATCACCCTGCTGTATCAACCGGTCTGTGACTTTAAAAGCTTCCTAATTCTGCTCACAGCTGAGAACTTGCCTTACCGTTATATTAAGAAACAGCTCCATAGTGTGGGTTGGTTATTACTGGGAAGCACTTAATTACAATAAAATGTGTAGTTAAAGTGACAATTTATTTACTCAAGGTTATGAATATAAATTGGTTTTTCTTACCCATGCATTTTGAAACGGGGAGGTAGAGGCTGGGATCCCAGGAGTTTCTTTAGGCTGGGTGATTTTCTGCAAGTAGCTTTGGGGACCAATGTGGAAAGTGAAGCCTGTGAACCAGTTTGCTGCCTCAAGGCCACAGCACACAGCTCTCACCTGTTGCAAGTAATGTGAGTTTTGCTTAAGAAGTCTGGAAACGGGTCCCTTTAATTGCACCAGAGCTCTGTAACCTGCAATGACCCAACACTGAGCTGAAAAATAAATGCCCGTTAGTGAACACTTGAAGAGATAAAGAAAATATTGGGCCCTCTCCTCCCTGTATTTTCCATGTTTTATAACACCTCTGTCAGTATAAATTTCCATTCACTGAAGAAATTATACTTCACGAGTGCTACAATAGGATTTTAAGATAAATGACATGTGAGCACTGCAGTTTTGTGCAGGCTTAAGTGATCCGAGTATCTTAATCACGTGCGCGGTATCAAACTACATGAATTTGACTTGTTACAAGAGTCACGCGAGAAAGACTGAGTGTCATATGAGGCTGCAAAGCATAAACCATCTCAGCTAAAATTTATTTTAGCACGGGAGGGTTTTTTAACTGTTAAGTATAATTATTTAAAAGCAGCCTGAGCTGTGCAGCTCTAATGGTAAGTGAAAACAGAAAACAGCTCTTGAAAGCGCTGCTGGTAAGGGCACTTCTTGCAAGCACTGCCTGCTCTTAGCACTTGCTGCCTTTATTCATCGCTATTTCCGAAATTCTTGGAAGGCTGATGAAGTTTTTAAGTGTCATCTTGCCAAAGCTGTAACATTATCTCCAGTGACAATACTCACTCCTGGGCTTTTGTGTTGCAAGCAGAGAAAACATTTCAGCTTTTTGGGTGGGTAAACACCTCCCGAAACACTGCAAACAAGACGAGAGGCAATTTAATAAATGAAAACTCAGGGTGTCATTCAGCCCTGGGCAAAAATGCCCTGGGCTCCAGCTCTCGTGGGTGGATCGGTCTGCCTGTGCCACGCAGCAGGAGCTGCCCCGGTGCAAAAAGGCCACGCCGTGCCTGTCTCACCAGGTGGCTTTGGGACAACATCCGAAACGCCCTGGGCCCGTTTCCTCAAAAGCGTTGACAGCCGCGTGATAAACGTGCTCCCAAGTTCCTGCCTGCAAAGCACAGTTCAGGTGCTGTGAAACGGGGCTTTTCATAGCACAGCGATTAAAAATAGGAGCAGCGCTGGCCAGGGAGTGTTTTGAGCCTGGGCAGGGATGCAGCCCAAGCGATCCTGTGTTACTCACCCCGCCTGCTCCCGAGGGCCGATGTTTTCTTGGATCGAGCTAAATGTCTCGTTTTAGCTAATCATGGGGATGCTGGTACAGTGAAACACTAGGTCATATTTTATCACCCCACACATTTCTCCATACTTCAGCCACGTGGTAGCTGTTTAATAACTTGTTCCCCAAACGAAATAAGCAGCAATATTGATCCATTATTTGCTTTCAAATGATATAAGCAGTTTTATAGGAAATATTGACCCATTATTTGTCACTTCTCTTGAGGCTCCAAATGCATCCTGAGCTGCTGCAGCCCATGGCCAGGACATTTACTTCTCCTTTGTCAACTGTTCTGCATTCTCTTTTGCATCTTGCCTGGCCTTCTCAGTGATTTGTGACACAAGCAAGTGACAAACATTTTAGTGGCAAACATTTTGGTGACAAAATCAGTCCTCACTGTGCCCAGATTAAGAAGCAACAAACCCAAACCCTACCAGTGTGTTTCTGAATAAACAGTGATCACCCCTGACCCATCCCTTTGACAGACACACTTTCTGTCCTTGGTTTCACCAGCTGTGTGGCAATATCCACCTTGCTTTTATTGTGCCATAGAACTAGCTCAGAACTGGATCTTTGTGGGCTTGTTTTTCCACATCTTGAACTAAAAATTATTTTCTTGAGCCTTTTATGTAGCTTTACTAATTGCACTGCCCTTCAGTGCATGTGTTAGCTGTAACTTTTCCCCCCAAGAGTATCGTGTTTAAAGTCACAACCACTGTATTCCTGCCAATGTATTCCTCTTAACTTACAAGAAACCTATGAATGAGGTATGATACCATGAATGATACTATTAATCACTTTATTGCAACTGCACCCAGGAATCCCATTCACTGTTGAGACCTTGTTACGCAAGTGCTGTACGTATATAAAAACAGTCTCCAGCTTCAAAGTGCTTACAAGCCTTTGTAAAAGCCTCCTGAAGTTTTCTGTGAACTTGTTACTGTAAGAAGAAAAAAAAAATTACATATTTCTTCTTGGAACAAAATGCTTCTCAAACTTTTAGAAGAATGATTCATGTTTACTCTTATCTCCCTCCAGAGAAAAAAGAAAATGAGTTTAGGAATATTTTCAGCCTTAGTCCCCATCGGACGAATTTGAGGGAGCTGACCTGCGATTCACTGCTGTGCACAGCATCCATCCATGGCACATTCCTTTCTCTGATGAGTCAGTGGACCTCACAGACCCAAAGTCTTAAGAATGACCCAACTTCAGCATCTCCCTCTTTGCCTTTCTTACTCTTAATATTCCTTTGGTACTCCCTATTGCCATATTATTTAGTTAGAATTAAAATAAGTTGTGGAGAGTGTTCAATTCCTGTAATCCTGGCAGTAAAGAAAACCTTATTAACCCTGAAATGGCCTCAAAATGGATTCTGCTGTGGTGCCCCTTCTGCCCTGGGGACCCTGGACACTGTCACTGAGCCATTGCTCCTGCTGGATCTTGGGATCAAGGGGCTGTTGGGGTGCAGGGGGCTCCAGGACACGAGCAGGGAGCACATATTCCCACTGCCTGCAAGAGGAGGATTGTTTTTTCTACAGGGATGCCGTGTATTCCTGCTCCTGGTGTGGGCTGTGTTGCCCTCTCCTCTGGGAAGGCAAGGGGCCAGAGAGTACCTCCAAGACACTTGAGGTGGCTTTGCCCTGTGCTACCCCACCCTCCACCCTATCCAGAGCCCTCCTCCACCATTCCCTGACCCCAATTCCCCCAGCCAACCCCTGCTCTTAAAACATCCCCTGCCAGCTCCTGCCCATTTTCACTGCTCCCACTCCCTGCTCCTAATGCCCCCAGCCATTCCCTGTCCCTAAACCTTCTGCCCTACCGCTAAACCTGCCTCCTGCAGCCTCCTGCCCCTAAATCCCACCACAGTCCCGTCCCTAACCTGCCCCTATCCACACACATACTCTGCCACCGCCTGCCCCTATCCACTTCCCTAAACCTCGCCCCCCAGCCCCCTCCATCATTCCCTGCCCTATTTGCACTTCCCGCAACCCCTGCCCCTAAACCCCCTAAGCCATCCCTGCTCCATAACCTGTCCCTATCCACACACACACCTTTCACCACCCTCTTCTCCTAAACCTTCCTCTCCAGCCACTGTCGCTAAAACTTCCCCTTCTACCCCTAAACCTCTCTTCCTCTCCTCCCTGCCCCTAAATCTCCCCCCTTTTCCTAAACCTCCCCCCTGCAGCCCCTTGCCCCAAAACCTCCTTCTATCCACACACACCCTCTGCCATGTTCCGTCCCTAAGTTTCCCCCTTCCCCTAAACCTTCCCCTAAACCTTCCCCCTGCAGCACCCTGTCCCTAAACCTGTCCCTATCCACATGCATCCTCCACCTTGCCCCGACCCTAAATCTCCCTGCTCCCAGCCTTCTGCCCCTAAATTTCTCCAGCCAGCCTTCTCGCCTACCCCTGCCTTATTTGCACTTCCCCCACGCCCTGCCTCATAGTCTCTTCCTGCCACCCCTTCGCCCCTAAACCTGCCCCTATCCACACACACTCTCTGACACCTTCTGTCCCAAATCTCCACCCCCAATCCTCTGCCCCTAAACCCCACCTCCAGCCCCTGCCCCTATGCACATATCCCCTCAGCCACCTTCTGGCCCTAAATCTCCACTCCCAATCCTCTGCCCCTAACCCTCCACCTCCCGCCCCTGCCCCTATGCACATATCCCCTCCGCCACCTTCTGGCCCTACATCTCCCCCCCCAATCCTCTGCCCCTAACCCTCCACCTCCCGCCCCTGCCCCTATGCACATACCCCCTCAGCCACCTTCTGCCCCTAAACCTCCCCCCACCGCAGCCCTCTGTTCCTAAACCCGCCCCTATCCACACACAGCCTCCGCACACCTTCCCCCAAACCTCTCCCTCCAGCCCCTGCCACTAAACCTTCTCCCAAACCTCCCCCGGCAGTGCCCTGCCCCTCTCCACACACACCTCCTCTGCCTCCTTATGCCCCTCCATCTGCCCTTAACCCTGCCCCTCTCCACGCAGGCCCCTCTGCCCCTTTATGCCCCTAAATCTCCACTCCCACCTTCTGCCCGTAAACCTGCCCCTCTCCACACACACCCCTCTGCCCCTTTATGCCCCTAAATCTCCACTCCCACCTTCTGCCCTTAAACCTGCCCCTCTCCACACACACCCCTCTGCCCCTTTATGCCCCTAAATCTCCACTCC